>CM055268.1:108739131-109339131 GCA_029237695.1 Conchocele bisecta
ATCAAAGAATAAATCCACCAATAAATAAAACAATCAATCAATCAACCTACCAACCAACTAACCAACAAATTAATCAATCATTCAACCAATCAATTCCAGAAAGCGAAGGAGGAGCGTTACTTGGCCCAGCGTGGCCGGCCAGTGACGCCCGCTGGTGGACTAGACATCGGTCAGTACGACAAACAGCAGAAGGAAAATGCCACACAGAAGAAGAAAGAATATAAAGAGATGCTAGATCGGGTAGGTATCTACTTGACACGCTTGGTTGGGTCTGTCCTGAGCTTCGTCTTTCGGATGACACTGAGGTCCCGTCTTTATGTGACCATAGCTCTTTCTAGCTCTGTCTCGCAAGTTAACCCTTTCACCCCTAAATAACTGGATTGGATTTTGATATGTTAATTTGCCAACCAATTCAATGGTCACAAAATGATTTTCAGCTTAATCCATTTCTAAAAAGTCTGTGGTTTTTTTTACTTAAAAATACGAAAATCACTTGCAAAAAGTGCAGATCCTGATGAGATGGCTCGTTACAGGCCATCTCATCTGGATATACACTGTTTGCAAACACCGCTATAGAGGGCTGTAGTGTTGAAAGGGTTAAGCCCTGTATTCTGACTGGTAGTAACGGATCACACTTGTATAAATTGCTGCATTCGTGGCATTTATATGGAAGGTGTTCGAGCCAACTCCCACCCTTAAATATAAGCCAAACGAGCATTTATGTTATTTTTCATTTATGTTATTTTTCATTTATGTTATTTTTATTTTTCATTATGTTATTTTTCATTTATGTTATTTTTCATTTATGTTATTTTTCATTTTTCATTTATGTTATTTTTCATTTATGTTATTTTTCATTTATGTTATTTTTCATTTATGTTATTTTTTCTTTCATTTTTTTCATTTGTTATTTTTCATTTATTATTTTTCATTTATGTTTATTTTTCATTTATGTTAATTTTTCATTTATGTTTATTTAGTTTTCATTTTCATTTAATGTTATTTTTCATTTATGTTATTTTTCATTTTCATTTATGTTATTTTTCATTTATGTTTATTTTTCATATTTATGTTATTTTAAGTAGGCAGAGCCATTTAATGTTTATTTAAGTTTTTAGGCAGAAAGCCCATTTATCTTAACCCCCCCCCTTTTCAAACCCCCCACCCCCCCCCCTTGACCCCCCTTACCCCCCCCCCCCCCCCCCCCATAGTTTTAGATAAAATTGATTAGCAAATTTCAAATAATATAAATATAAAAATTAGCAAGCAATCAATACTTTGTTAAAAATAGTACTCTTTATGATATCAACGTCTTTATGTAATGGATCGCGCTATCTGGTTAGTATTTTCGGCTACTTTTACTGAAAAAGATATTGTGCAAATGTGCAACATATGCACATGAGTAATCTCATAAGTGACCAGTACAGAAATGTCCAGACTAGTCACCTTCACATCACTGTAACCGATTTCACCAACATTTCTAAGTATACTTATCTAGCATACTTTGAGGGAGTAATTATTTGCTTTTATTGAAATGCATTATTTCATATAGAACTAACGACACTTTATATTTGATGATTAAAATATGTAGTATTACTATGCTGTCTTTATTACAGTATCACAGATATTTTCTTTTGGTTAGAACATATGTTATTTCATTAAATAAAAAATTAATTAATTTATGCATACATTGAACATTTCTCCCTCAAAGTATACTTAGCAAGATAAGTATGTATATTTTGCAATTTGGTGAAATCGGCTATTGATTGGAGCTGCCATTATTAGGTCCAGTACAGTTGATCTTTTCAAAGTTTATACAGTCGAACCCCGGAATGCTCAGTTCTGTACAACAACCACATATCTTTAACAGCCGATATTTTTATCTCTCAAATGGACAATTTAACCTCCCTACAACAGTGACCAACAGTGACAATCAATTTTGTGTATTTCAATGGGTGGCTGTTGTAGAGAGGTTGCACAGTACCCCAATGTTTTTTTCTCAAAAAATGCTCGTTATTCATATATGTGGATGCAACTGCAGAAATGGGGCTTATGGGTTTTGCGACCAGTGTAAATCCAGATCAGCCTGTGCATCCGCAAAGTCTGATCAGGATCTGCGCTGTTCGTCGTTCCTTCAATAGAACACCTGCCATGTTTCTAACAAGCAATACAGATCATTACCAGGCTACAGGAGTGTGCCATTTGATCATGAACTACACTGGCTACACATGCCATAAGCCCCATTTCTCCAATCACATATAATTTATTTGACATGGTGCGTCGCTGGCTATCCCATTTTGGGTTATTACTTATGTATCTAAATATATTCAGCATAATGCAGCTGTGATTGTCTTCAGGTACAGTCTACACTTGTTTACTCATTTGAGTTAACGAGACTTATTATACAGGAAAACATACTCTTTGGACCATGAATTTAACATTGAGTTATCAGTAGTTTGATTTGAGAGTGTTTGTGGTAACGAGTGTAGACTGTATTTTTCTCTGTCAATTCACATCGGATTAATTTGTAGCAATCAAGAGAGCAATTGCAGGGTCGCTATTTGGAAATTGCCGCCGAGAGTTCGCCAGGTTATGTACAATACCGGGATGACGCGAGGCCCCTAGTCGGCTCGCCTAGAGATTATAAACCGTATATACATGAGGTGAGGGTAGGACCTGCTAGTCTCTAGGTTATAGCTACGCTTTATTCCATAATAGCCATATTGTATTTTGGTAATTATTTTAGCTTATTGAACTATATCAAATGCACTCATTTCTACAGAGCCCCGCAGGGGACATGGATTCTTTTTTATTAATTCTTTCCCACGAAATAACAATTTGTTCCCTCGAATTAACAATTCGTTCCCACGATATAACAATTTGTTCCCTCAAATTAACAATTTGTTCCCACAAAATGACAATTTGTTCCCTCAATTTAACAATTTGTTCCCTCGAATTAACAATTCGTGCCCACGATATAACAATTCGTTACCACGAATTTACAATTTGTTCTGAACGAATTGTTATTTCGTGGGAACAAATTGTTAAATGGAGGGAACTAATTGTTAATTAATGGGAACGAATTGTTAAATTGAGGGAACAAATTGTTATTTCATGGGAAAAGATTGTTATTTCGTGGGAATGAATTGTTATTTCGTGGGAACGAATTAATGAAAAAAATAATTCTACGTCCCCTGCGGGGCTCCATACATTTCCAATCTGTGTTGTACTGTGTAGTCATTGTTCCATGTTCGGGGCGGGGGGGGGGGGGGGTGGGGGGGGTGGGGGGGGGGGGGGGGGGGGGGGGGGGTAGCTTGATAGTATAGGGACAGAGCATTGAATTTCAGTAGCAGAGAGTGGGTTCCATCCCTGTCCTACGCGTGAAGAACTACTTTCATAGTATTTCCATCCCACTAGTCTTTTAGATGTGATTTGAAACTGAAGTCCAGTCTCTACATGGCATTAACTGATGCTGAGATGTTAAATCCTTTCACCTTCATTGGTCCATTTACGAACACTTGTGTGCATTTATCCGCATTCGCGTAGTTTTGAGCCATATGTTGGAACCATTCTGCTTGTTGGTCTGTGAAACTCAGTGTTGATAATCACAGTGACAATGACACTTACACACTGTTGCCCCGAAATAATATCTACTACGAGATGGTACAAGCTACCACAAGTCTCTAATTTATCTGGGGGCCGTTTCACTAAACTTTGTACGACTAAAATGTTCGTAAGTGCAAAATTATGATAGTCTGTAAATTTCACATTAACAATGTTTTCTTGTTAACAATTATTGGATTTACATTTATGGAGCATATGCTGCATATATATGCAGCCTATGCTCAATAAATGTAAATCCATCAATTGAAATTTCCAGACGATCCTATATTTGCACTTATGAACATTTTAGTCGTACAAAGTTTAGTGAAACGGGCCCCAGTTAACTAGCTGTGCATTGATAGAATACACGCTGACCAGTAACATATTTTATCAAGTAACAAGCTTTGTATACATACTGACTAATAACATACTGTCATATCAGGTATTGACCTAATACGAATATTACAACAAATGAAAACTGATATTTCATTGGTCGAACAGCGTCACATGACATTACCGAATGATGTCAGTGTAATGATGCTATGTAAACAAATATGTGTTCTTTTTAATGAAAGCTGTTTTATATTTTACCATTGGCTTGCATGAAGTGTTACCTGATAAATAGAATACCAGCCCGTTGTTTGTTGATATCAAGTTTATTAGGCTCGGCTCGGAAGCGATAAGAATTCCGAGGTTTGCCGAGGAATTCCTACACATTTCCTAGCATTAACCCTTAGACCGCTACACACAACAATTGTCGTCTGCTGTTGCTTTTAGACCTTGCTCTATTTCTCAATAAAAACATGGTTTGGCAGCACTTCAGAATCATTTCAATTTATAAAGTGCTGTCAAAGCATTTTGTAAATTATTCTAAAGTGCTGGCAAAGCATGTTTTTGATGATAAAAATGGAAAATAGAAAATAAACAGCAGACGACAAAAAATTAAGATAGTGGTGTTAGGTTAACTGATAAACTTGATATCAAAAGACACCAGACTGGTATTCTCTATTTACTATAGTACTAATGGTGTAGTCAGACCTGCATACCACTTTGACTTTGCTGCACAGTGGTAACAGCTGATCATAGTCTATCTATACCTGTATAATTCTGTATAAGCCTTATGCAACAGTGTATTAATAATCTCTTCTTCAAATGTACTCTTTTAGATACAGTGAAATCACAATTGATCAAAGGTTTGATTACTGGAGTTTTCATGCCATTGCTTCTTAAAGGTACATGCCCACTCAGTAGCCACAAAATGTTCTTTATATCAGAGACATCATCTGAGACAATTTCTGGCAAAACAAACATTCATTCACCATTACCCCACGTATCAAATTGCATTATTATACATTTAGACGTAAATTCCAACCCTGATATCAGGGGCAATAACTGTGGTTCCTCAAAATGTTAACGGACATTACCGGTACTATTTATTCTCTGTATTTATTTTTAGATGTGCAATTATCATACTTTATAATCTGTCGAAAATATTATTTTTTCAGGTGACGCATTTGATTAGTATAAATAATTAAAAATATCATGCCTCATTTGCATATTAAAATATCTTGATACCACTGCGCGTCACTATCGGTAAAATAAATATTACTAAATGATTATATCTGTATAGCGGGCACTCGTAATTTTTAGATCTGGTGGAATAGTGACGTTTTGTGCCTACTGAGTGGGCATGTACCTTCAATAATTTCACATTAACAATGTTTTCTTGTAAAGAATTATTGGATTTACATTTATTGAGCATAGGCTGCATGTCAATTGAACTTTCCAGACGATCCTAAATTTGCACTCACGAACATCTTAGTGGTACGAAGTTTAGTGAAACGGGCCCCTGATGTTTTGTAGTTACAAATGTCATAGCATGAACATACTTATTCCCACTCATTTATTCATTTTGCTGCATTACATCTTACTTACCTAGTACATGATGCAACCTGGTAATGTGAATATGAATTATTTCGATCATTCCGACAAAGAATTCAATGTGTTTGTAGTAATGTTAATATTGCTTTTATTTACTGTACTATTACTATATAATTCCAGCACAAAAATATTTACACAATCCCCTAACATTTGATTGGCCCGTAGCAAGTCTCTGTCCAAAATTTATATCCCAGTAAACTCACACGCGAAACTACTTTCTACAGGTGCGCTGTCAGTGCTGTCAATGTAAACAAATGGCTGCCGTCTGTCAAAATAAATACATTTTCTTGATGAATTTATTTCAAATGCTGGAATTATAAGGAATGAATGGCCTTTTTGTGGAATTTATCGGGGATATAAACTTGGAAAAGTCGCGGGAATACTGGACGAGGCCTTCCGGCCTTCGTCCAGTATTCCCGCGACTTTTCCAAGTTTATACCCCGATAAATTCCACAAAAAGGCCATTCATTCCTATAGTATATACTAACTATCTATTTCTCTGTTATATAATGGAACAACAAGCTGGGATTTGGGAACTCATCCGTCATATATTTTCTATCAGTTACCAAAATAAGTTGCATTATCACGTGGTTACAACAACAACAACAATGGCTGAAAGTGTTGTAAGCATCCCACTCCAAAGTAAATATTATTTGATAGTGTCCTTAATATGCAACGAATTTTGATGAAATATGGTGCAGCAAATGCGTCTTCATGAGCTGCATTTGCTGGACTCTGTATTTCGGCACATACGTATGTCGTTTTTGCGAAGAAGCAATTTCCATGTCAGTAAACACGGAAACTGATTCTGCACAAAAACGACAGCAGTTTGGGCTAAAGTACCGAGACCACCAAATGCAGCTTAACAAGATGCGTTTGATGCGCCATATTTCATCAAAATCTGTTACATAATAAGGACAATATAAAAGAGTACGTAGTTTGAATCGGCGGCGCTTCTGGAAGTTTCAGTAATTGTTGTTGTTGTTGTAACCACGTGATCATGCACCTTGCAGAGGAATGTGGCGAATTATAAAGATTAAACTAGATTTTAGCCCTTAGAAGACGGGAATCAAAATTGTTGTCTGCTGTTGTTTCATATTTTGAATTCTTCTTAATAAAAACAAGATTTGACAGCACTTTAGAATCATTTCAATTTCCATAGAACAAATTTTACTAAATTTCCATGAAGTTTTACTTTGACTATTTTAAGACCGAAATTTGCGCATCTGTATTGCCTCATACTTTGGGATATATATTAGGATCAAATTGGCCCAGAACAAACTATACAGGCTCGTACGCAGAGCGGGTGTGACGGGTGCGTACGCACCCCTCTTAACCCTTTCACTCTTAACCCGCAGGCATGTATAGTGGTATTGGCAAACAGTATAGATCCAGATGAGCCGGCTCGTAACGAGCAGTCTCATCAGGATCTGCACTTTTTGCAATTAATTTTTATAATTTTGAGAACAAATGTTCATAAATGGACTGGTCTGAAAATCATTTTGTGTTACGTAGGGGTGAAAGGGTTAATCTACCGAGGTCTGCAAAAACAATGTTTAGCCCTTCGCGCTGTCGATAACGCACCCCCCTAAAATAATTCCTGTGTATGGGCCTGTGTATGAGTGGTGTTTCGTAGCTACACTGATTGAAAACAGAATTTTGTGCCATTTATCCAGGACAACTAAGTCACTCTGAGAAAGAAACTCTCAGAGGTCACTTTAGGTTATATTTATCATAAATGCCGTACGTAACTAGCATTTCCTCATAACAACACTCACCTTATGGTCTCTTCATCTTTCAATGCACCAGAAAAAAGAGAAAGAGGTATTCCATAAGGATCTCCAAACGAGACCCGAAGACTCGACATCATTAGCGGACGATCCACAATATAACGCATATTTAGCCGTGGAGAAGGAAAAACGCGAGGAGAAAAAACAGTATCGCGATGACTTACTCAAGGTTTATCATAGTTGTCTAGCAGCTCGGCATATATGCTTTCTGTACTTATAATAGGTGTTCCTTTGTTTTGCTAGATACACGTGCCTGCTGTGCCAAGACCAGTTTTACAAATGTGGCTGTGACTGGAGAAATGGGTTGATCAGATTTGTGATCAAGTAGCTCCTGCTCAAATAGCACAATCCTGTAGCCTGATAATTTTATATGTTGCTTATTAGCATGATGGGTCTGGCATTGATGGAATGACGAACAGTGCAGATCCTGATCAGACTGTGCGGATGCACAGGCTGATCTGGATCTACACTGGTCGCAGAACCCATAAGCCCGATTTCTCCAGTTACAGCTACAAATAGGTTACTGGACTTAGAACTATTTCCAAGGGCTTCCTTGATGCTAGAATTGGTAGAAATTACTGATGATGCCCCGAAAGTAGTTCTACGAAAAATCACGTGTGATTTTCCAAGTTCGGTAACCAGGGCCCGGTTGCTCAAAACATCCGTTAGCTTAACGGACTGTTAAATCCTTAACTGAATGGTTAAAAGAGATTTTAACCATTCAGTTAAGGATTTAACAACCGGGCCCTGTTTATAAGACTGGCATATCATAACCTGTTTCATTTCTAGGATACCTAGTTTGATTACTCTGTACCAACCCTAGTCAGTAGTTCTATTAACCTATTTTCGTCTAAGGATACGATAATTTGTGTTGAAAAACTTTAATATTTTTTTTTTTCCTTGAAGGTATATGTTGTTACCAATCACTCGAACCGTTTCGTCAAGTCGGTTCAAATGAGTGGTAACAGCATATACTTTCAAGATGAAATAAAGAAAAGAAAATATTTCCACCTAAAAAGTTTCATACTACTATAATGGTATCCCGTCTTTAATGGTTTAAAATGGTGGTTAATAGAAACAATTTAACATAACCATAAAATGGGTTTTGTAACTGAGCTAGAGTGGTTACAATACTATATTTGTATGCCCTTTATGTGATAGCAAGGGGGGTATATTGCGTTGCTCTTGAGGTTCTGTACATCCGTTCATTCGTCCATCCGTGTACATTTACATCGAAAAGACGAAAAGTTTGTAAGAGTTTCTCCAGTTAGAGTCAAGTCTGCTACAGGGGCATATCCATGTTTTACAAACATAATGTCTAGTTAATAACGAGAAATATGAAATTATATTGATTTTTTTTTTAAATACGATAATATGTGGCTGTGACTTGAGAAATGGTATTATGGGTTTTGCGACCAGTGTAGATCCAGATCAGCCTGTGCATCCACACTGTGTGCTAGTTGACTTAGGAGCTGCACTGGTCACAAATCCCATAAGCCCCATTTATCCAGTCACAGCCACATATTACACCAAAATGGGTATTCGAAATGAAACAGGTTACGCAAACACAGCTTTACTGTATTAGTAATTACTCCAGAGTGGAAATCAAAAACTGTGTTTATTTTTGCACCAATCTATGTAACCAAATCATTGAATTATTCACAAATTAGATTTATGTGCATTGGACTTTTATATTTCAGTTGTGTGTCCATTCTACCGCTAGTTCACACACCGTCAACGGTGCATTTTATTTTCACAAATTTCAGCGTGTTAGATCACATGACTGTTTTAGTAATCAAGTGACGTAAAGTAAATCTTGTTTTAAGAATTTCCCAATGAACCGATGTTTTTTAATGATATGTGTCTGGAACTGAAGAAATGAGCCGAATGGGTTTTTGCGACCAGTGTAGTTCTAGATCAGCCCGTGCATCCGCACGGTCTGATCAGGATCTGCACTGTTCGCCATACCGTCAATGAAACACCTGTCATACTCCTAACAAGCAATACAGGTCATTACCGGTATGAGCTGTTTGATCAGGAGCTACACTCGTCACAAATCCCATAAGCTCCATTTCTCCAGTCACAGCCACAAATTACCACAACACAGATGATAATTACCGTAAAGATTCTAATAGACGCCCGGGCGTCTATTAGAATCACCACTGGCTCCAAAGTTCTGGGTGGGCGTTTAATAGAGGCAAATGTTATTCAGCGAAGGGAAAATTATAGAAATATACGATTTTCTACTCTCTGAACAAAACCAAACAAAAACATAACGAAGGGACGTTACTCTCAACGTCTCGGTCTCTGCCAGACTTGATTGTACTGTCTGTCAGTTTATGGACATTTTGGACATTTCATAAATGGAAATCAGATTTACGCCTACGGATGTTTCGGTCTGTGGCCGTTTCAGACCGTGGATGTTTTAGACCTGTGGACGTTTCCAACATGGTGGCCATCAATCCAACATGGTGTCAATTTGACCCATATTATATGAAATTGGTTTGAAAATGTTGTCTCTGTAACTGTGTAAATTCTGATATCCAGTGTCCGTGCAAATAGCTACTGCCGATGAAGAATTTACTGTGACACTGGAAACAGTCGAATTTCTCTTCCGCGTTTGAAAGTGAAAGTAGAAATTATGTTTTTCCCCCGATTTTCAAGGAAGTTGCCTTCGAAATACTGTAAAGAAAAGAAGTTTTTTTGAACATTTAACTCCGATTTTGTTTCAAGTGTGCACTGGGCGTTTATTAATTTCGTCACAATCAGCCCAAAAATTGGTAATTTTCAATGTCAAAACTCGGGGGTGGGTGTCTATTAGAGCATGGGCATCTATTAGAATCTTTACGGTAACACGTTTTATGATCACTTTGAATTTTTTTTTTAAAGTGGTTGTGTCTCAGATGTGGATGAAATGTGAGCAACAAATTTGGTAAAAGATCATTTAACTGTAGATTTGTATCGGTTTTCTGTACATGTACATGTATATGACCCTATCGGCGACCTGAATAAAAAAAAACAGTCGCATACTTGCAACACTTCTTTAAAAAAAAAAAAAAAAAAATAATAATTATTTTTGAAAAAAGGGTTGCAAGTATGCGACCAGTGTAAGCCATTTATTTTGTATGAGGCACATGATCAAGAATTTTTCCTAGTTGACTGTACTTGATTCTTCAGCAAACCGATGGATATATGTGACCAATTTCAAGCAGCACGATGAAAAAACAAATAATGCTGTATTTGTTGTGTTTTGTTTCAGCTATATACATTGTATGTAGTGCCAGTAGTTGCTATGACATTTTGGAAGATGTAGATTGAAGTAGCCTTTCCCTTTCAACACTACATATCTCTTTAGCAGTGATTGCAAACAGCCCCTGCGAAACTTACAGGAACATTTCAAGAAATATTCTTGAGCAGTTCAAGAACAAAACTTATGAACTGTTCCTGAACTGCTCAAGAACGTTTGAAGAACAGTTTAAGAAATGTTATATGAGACAAAAATTTTAAGAACTAATTTGTTCTTGAAAGATTCTTGAAAACAGTTCAAGAACAGTTCAAGAACTCATGTTCTAGAGTTGTTCAAGAAATGTTCTTGCAACTTTTTCAAGAACTTATTAAGAACTGTTCTTGAACCGCAGTTACTAAACATGCAAGAAAGGTTCTTGAAATTTGTCTCATATAACATTTCTTAAACTTTACCGGAAATGTTCTTGAACAGTTGAAGAACAATTCAAGAACTCCTGTACGTGTACTGTTCAGGAACACTTCATGAACATTTGTTCAAGAACTTATCACAAACTCTTCTTGAACTACCGTTCTGAAACCATTCAAGAAATGTTCTTGAAATTTGTCTCATAACATTCCTTAAACTGTACCCGAAATGTTCTTGAACTGTTGAAGAACACTTCAGGAACTCATTTACTTGAACTATTCGGGAACACTTCTTGAACTACCGTTCTGAAACCATTCAAGAAATGTTCTGTCTCATATAACATTTCTTAAACTGTGCCCGAAATGTTCTTGAACAGTTGAAGAACACTTGAGGAACTCATTTACTTGAAATATTCGGGAACTCTTCTTGAACTACCGTTCTGAAACCATTCAAGAAATGTTCTGTCTCATATAACATTTCTTAAACTGTGCCCGAAATGTTCTTGAACAGTTGAAGAACACTTCAGGAACTCATTTTACTTGAACTATTCGGGGAACACTTCTTGAACTACCGTTCTGAAACCATTCAAGAAATGTTCTTGAAATTTGTCTCATATAACATTTCTTAAACTGTACCCGAAATGTTCTTGAACAGTTGAAGAACACTTCAGGAACTCATTTACTTGAACTATTCGGGAACACTTCTTGGACTCCCAAGTGCATTTCATATCTCTTGTTGGTGCATTCCCAATCGTTGCAGAGTATCACAAAAGATAGCTATCCCTGTTAGGCAGCATTTTGTTGTGTGAAAATGAGTGTATACACGACATAATGCTCCGTCAGTCAGCGATATGCGAACATCCTGGCAGTTATTTCGTCAGAATGAGGGACATTTTGTCGATGTACAAACTTCCGCCATTGTCGTCGTTGATGAATAGAACACTCACAAAATATTCATGGAAACGACAGGTTAAAATAGCACTGGCTGAATAGGACCACGGTTGACCCATGGTCGACCACCATGGTCAACCATGGTCATAGTACCATGGTCAACCATGGTCAGCGTTGTTGACCATGGTCGACCATGGTCAAAATTTGACATTTTTGTTAATTGGTCACAGAGGAGATCCTAGAAAAAAGCACGGTTGACCATGGTTGGTCATAACCATGGTCAACCATGGTTGGTCATAACCATGGTCAATCAACCATGGTCAACCATGGTCACCTGACCATGGTCATGAACTTTTTACCATGGTTGACCATGGTGAGAATTCTTGACCATGGTAAAAATTTGACATTTTTGTTAATTGGTCACAGAGGAGATGCTAGAAAAAAGCATGGTTGACCATGGTTGGTCATAACCATGGTCAATCAACCATGGTCGACCATGGTCACCTGACCATGGTCATGAACTTTTGACCATGGTTGACCATGGTTGAACATTGCTTGACCATGGTAAGAATTCTTGACCATGGTCAAAATTTTACATTTTTGTTAATTGGTCACAGGAGATCCTAAGATTTGACCATGGTCAACCAACCATGGTTGCAGACCATGGTCAACAACCATGGTGATTAACCATTTGAAACATTTGCCCACTTTATTCAACTAGAACTGTCGCTGAAGGCAGATGAATAGTCCCGCTTGTCTGAAGGTCAAAAGGTAATGATGATATAGTAGTGATGTTCATATAAAGTTAATACGTAAATGTGTGACGAGACGTGATGTGACACTCTGAATGCTATATATCCCCCACTAACAAAGTGAAGCGGGGGTGTAAAGATGAAACATTTAGCAATTTAGTATAAGGGATTTCTTATACACAAGCTCAACGTCTTTGTGGTGGCATAACATTTAAATAAAATTGTGATGATTTTTGTCAACATGGGTTAACAATATACCATTATGAGCCTAACCACTGCGAAAGAGGTTACAGCCATGAACTAAAGGAAAACCAAAACCCTGGTATACACCCTCTCCATAATTCATGTGCATGCCATACTACTAAACGGTGCTTTCATTAACAGATGAATTAACAAATTTTTAACATTCCATGATGAGATTTCAAGAATTGTATCCCCCCCTGGACAAAAGTCTGGATACTATGGATTTGACCACGCTCGGCCTCTCTTTTCGTGTTTTGGGTATAAGTCCGAAACTTTATGCAATCCCTACAGAAAATTTACAGTGGTATATCAGCGATATATCAAGAGCCTGCGGTGATTTGATTTAAATTATGAATATAAAGCCTATATGCCAACTAAAAGTTTTTCAGTTCAAATACAAAGGCATACAGTATTAGGGTGTGCTGTTGTACTTTATGTATACATAGCAAACTGCATTTCTGTGCACACTACCCGACTGTGTGCACGCGAAACATATGGGAGAACAAAAATGCCACCCACGAAAACTCATTATATTGCAAAAAAGAACGGTCTGGACCTTTACCTTTAAAGTTTCGCAACAATTAAACCTTTCAATGTGTCAGGAAAGATCTATGCTTCATTTCTATCTGCTTTTTATATCGTAATTTCACATTCAGACACTTTTATAGTAACAAATTTGTTTACTAAATCAAAATTTGAAAATGTGTTGTTGTTGTTGTTGTTGTTGTTGTACTTCTTTAAATCACGTCCAGCCGCTTATTTTTCGGCATCGCAAAAAATTGTAATTCTTGATGGGATGGGCCTTACAAATAGCGTAGTGGACAGTGAAATAGTAATCATTACGCCCAAATCGTAATGGTTGGCATCTCTGGACATGGTCGAACCTTATAGTAACACTGACTATCGTCCAGGGGGTGGGGTAACAATACAATTCAGTATGAAAGAGAGAAAAGACACCAATTGCACATTATTAAAACTTGTTGTGTCCCTGGAGTGTGGGGCATACTGCAGGGGATTTCAAAACCAAAATTATGTAGATGCCACACCCTGTGGTTGGGGGGTGGGGGGGGGGGGCGGAGCAGGGATTACAATTGTTGATGTTTATCAGCAATCCGCAAAATCTTCTGGAGCATGGTTGATTCAGCATTGTGCATAGTTGTTGTGCAATGTTACAGTGGAACGCCTTTATAACACACCTCTTTTTTTAGCCGTATCTGTTATAACAATGTACAATGACGATGTACATGTATGCCCTTATAGGGCTCAGCTTTGAACCAACCTTTCATTTTTCAACGTGGAATATTGCATTTTTTTTACCATGATGATGATATGCAGATTTCTTTGTTAAACTGTGGGTGGGGTATCAACATCAGTGATATATTCACAGTGATATATTCACTTACAGCTCAGTATCAGCTAGCTTTTGCGCCAATCCACCAGGTTATAAAGAGGCTCCAGTGTACATGTATATTATACCCTGACATACAAAGTATATTTCCACATATAATCTTGAACACTCGACCATAAAAAAGGTGGGTGTGGTAACAAGATATTGAATGCACGAGCTTGCACTGTCCAATCTCTCAGTAATGCTGTTAACAATGTTTACTGATCGAGTGTTTTAAGGAACTGGATCGTGAATTCAATATTGTGTTACCCCACCAACATTTCCCTTTGAACAGCACAATTTCTCGGGTGGTTTGCAGATAGTATACAATGATTATTTTATGAATTCTATAGAAGATCGAGTTTTTTTAATTCTTCAAATGACTAAATTAAATTGGTTCTTGTTCATGTCTAAAAAAGTACTGATCCTTAATTGATTTTATTGAGTATATAATATAATTCGCACTGCTGTACACATAAACTATTTTGGAGTTATCTTTCTTTTTTTGTGACAAGGCCGCAGGTATGGGGATTTAATGCTGTCACGGGCGACTTGTTCTAGTTTTCCCTGATTTTTTTCCCTGTATACCGTAGGCAGATTGCTTTCAAATTGGAGGAAAATGTGTCGAGAAACACCAAAGTCCACCTTCCAATTTTTGGCCATTTTTTCTCCAAATTTTGGTCATTTATGTCCGCGTCCGCTTATTGAAAGCACTGATTTAATGAAATATAATTGTGACAATTGAATAATTCTTCTACAAATATATGTTAATACAATCATTTAACATGGTTTTATTGCACAAAAATCATTTTATCATTGACCAATGCAGTCGTTGAGTGTGTAACATCTCAGTAAAAGCATGGTCATGATCCAGACCATGGTCACTAACCATGGTCAGTGACCATGGTTGACCATGGTCAGAACTGGACCACGGTCATGGACCATGCTTATTTGTTGACCATGGTCAGTCACCATGGTTGACCATGATCAGAACTGGACCATGGTCATGGACCATGCTTATTTGTTGACCATGGTTGTGCATCATAAAAAGCATGGTTGGCCATGGTCAGTGACCATGGTCAACCATGGTTGCAGGAAGACCATGGTCAGTTGCAATGTAAAGCATGGTTGACCCAGGTTCAACCATGGTTGACCTGCTTGACCATGCTTCACCATGGTCGACCATGGTCGACCATGGTCACGTTTCGGCTGGGTAATGTTCCTGATATTTATCAATGATCTGCCAGATGCAATGACTTGTACAATAAGAATTTTCATAGATGACACCAAGCAGTATTCAGCAATTAGTAACCCGGGACAAGAAGCAAATATACAATCTAATGTTCACAGAGCGTGCGATTGGTCAAATACGTGGCAAATGATATTTAACAGCAAAAATTGTAAGCACATGCACATTGGAAATAAACTAACAAGTCAAACAAGATACACTTTGAAAGATGCTCAAAATAATACCACTGTGATAACGAAAGTGGACAATGAAAAAGACCTGGGTGTAAATTTTCAAAGCAATATGAAATTCAACATTCATTAGAGGGTATTCCGGATGCCTGGGGGAGGGGCAATACACCCCTCTAGGTGAATAAGGACAAATTATTCTCTATGCATACATACCAGCCAACAAGAGGCAACTCTCTAAAACTCTTAACAAAAGAAAGCGAGAACTGAAGTCAGAAGGAATGTGTTTGGTTATAGAGTCGTGGATACCTGGAATGACCTTCCACAAAATGTTGTGACAGCACCGTCAGTAAACGCTTTTTAATAGTAGACTAAACATCGCATTGGTAGGTTTTCTAATAAATTCAGAGCCGCATGCTATCAAAAGACAATAGACATAATACGGACCAAAGAAAATCAAGAAAATGGTTGCAAACAGTGCAGATCCTGATGAGACCGGCGACTCGTTATGAGCCGGCTCATCTGGATCTACACTGTTTGACAAAGCCACTAAAGCGGGCTGTAGGGTTGAAAGGGTTTAAACAAAATATAAACTTCAAGAACATAGAACATTTAAGAACTTTAAGTTACTGATTTGTTCTAAGTTGTTCTTGATATATAACTCAAGAATAATTTAAGAACATGAAGTCCGGAACAAATGTTCTTAACCTGTTTCTTGAATGTTTTTAACAGCAGTAGTAGAACATTTTAAGAACAGTATAATTCCTGAAAGTTCTTAAATTGTTCTTGAAATAATGTCAAGAACAGTAGAAGAACAATTTAAGAACATACAGTTCCTTAACTGTTCTTGAGTTATTCGGGAAATAATTTCAAGAACAATAGTAATATTCTAATATATTAAAATTCCTGAAGTGTGCTTAAATGGTTCTTTAAATGATTTCAAGAACAATATTAGAATATTTTAAGAACCCAAAGTGCCTGAAAAGTTCTTAAATCGTTCTTAAAATAATGTCAAGAACTGTAGTAGAACTATTTAAGAACAGAAAGTTCCTTAACTGTTCTTAACTTGTTCGGGAAATCATTTCAAGAATGTAGTAGAATATTTTAAGTATATTAAATTCCTGAAATGTTCTTAAATGGTTCTTTAAATGATTTCAAGAACAATAGTAGAATATTTTAAGAACGATAAAATCTTAAAATGTCCTTAAATTGTTCTTGAAATAATGTCAAGAACAATAGTATAACTATTTAAGAACAGTAACCTTAACTGTTCTTAAATGTTCTTGGAACAATTTGTAGAACAATTTAAGACATTAAAATTCATGAACTGTTCTTAAATTGTTCTGAAGTAATTTCTAGTAACACAGTAGAATATTTTAAGAACATTCAAGTTCAAGAACTGCTCTTAAAATGTTCCTGAACATTTTTAAGAACTTTACAAGTTCTTAAAAAAATCAAGAACTGTCCTAAAAGCGGTGTTCTTGAACAGTTCATGTACAAATGTTCAAGAACAGCCATCAGTACAGTTCTAGAACAATTCTTAATGTTCTTGAACTGTTCCTAAACGTAAGAACTTCATTTCGCAGGGGAGTGTAGATCCAGATGAGCCGGCTCGTAATGAGCCGTCTCATCAGGATCTGCACTTTTTGCAGGTACATTTTGTAATTTTCATATTGTTCAGAGAGAAAACAACCACTTCTGATAAATGGACTCATCTGAAAATCATTTTGGGACAATTGAATTAGTCCTTAAATTAACCTATCCCGGTCCATTCCAGTTATTTAAGGTTGAAAGGGTTAATATTACACGCCATGTATTCAGAGTTTCAGAAAGCATGGTGTACCTTACACCACGTTACTTTTGCTTGGAACTGTTCTGTGTTACTTCATTGCTTTATTATGCCCCGGGCTCGGTATAACTGGAGTCAGACTGTGTTCGTGGCTATGGTTAAGAAGTTTGCCCGAGTTTCTCCACTTCTGTCATAACTTCTATATCCCTTGAAGGATTACATTAATATTGCAATACATCATATTTGTGCACAAATGCCACAAATCCATTCTTTCACTTGTCACTGCCCGTCCGTAGCTCTCGTTAAAACGTTTTAATACCGGTGTAACAGGAAATCTCCCCCCCCTGAAAATCTTCCCCACCGGGGGGGAAGATTTTCAGGGTTCATCCTAGGAAATCTCCCCCCCCGCCTGAAAATCTTCCCCCCCACCTATTTACATACAAATTTTGCTATATCCATATATTAAACAATTCTGAAATATTTTATGTATGTATTTATAAAATACGATCAATATATATTAAAGGTCGGTTTTATTCACACAAGGTAAAAAATAAATAGATTGTTTGACATATAGAGAAACTGATGTTTTCCAAAATACATGTCTGATGTTGTCAATGGACATGTACAAATGAGTGAGTGAGTGAGTGAGTGAATAGGGTTTAACGTCCGCTTTTCTGACATAGAGGTACAAGCCTCAGGGAGTCTACACGCAGACGGGTCAACGGGGTCGAGTCCCGTATCCACCTGTCCAAGGGGGGTAAATCCCAACTTCAGAACTCAATATTTACAATAAAAATATATATTCAGTCCTGAAATTAGAACAACCTGATCTGGTGCCAGGCCCTCGCCACACCAGCATCATTTATCCCATCCCCTAAAAGTAATAGGATTAGCGCTAATCTTACTTGACATGTACAAATGATCAAGTGAATGTATAAAATAGATTGGGGCAGTAATACTAAAAGGCATATTGTATCCATATTCAAATGTACATATATGTAGGTGGGAATATAATTGTCTCCATAATTGTATCTCCCTGACAAAAATATACTATGGATTTGGTGTAGTCACACATACAATATCTTGATGGGGGGGGGGAGGGGGGGGGGGGAAATTTCAAATCTCCCCCCACCCGACATTATTTGATCTTCCATACACCAGTACTTACAATATCATGAGGGGGGGGGGGGGGTTTCCCAGGAAATCTTCCCCCCACCCGACATTATTTGATCTTCCATACACAAGTACTTACAATATCATGAGGGGGGGAGGGGGTATTTCCTAGGAAATCTTCCCCCCCACCCGACATTATTTGATCTTCCATACACAAGTACTTACAATATCATGAGGGGGGGGGGGGGGGGGGGGGGGGGGGGGGGGGGGGGGGGGGGGGTATTTCCTAGGAAATCTTCCCCCCCACCCCCACCCAACATTACTTTATCTTCCATACACAAGTACATACAATATCATGACGGGTGGGGGAGGATTTCCTAGGAAATCTTCCCCCCCACCCAACATTACTTTATCCTCCATACACATGTACATACTATGTCATGATGTGGGGGGGGGGGAGGATTTCCTAGGAAATCTTCCCCCCCACCCGACATTATTTGATCTTCCATACACAAGTACTTACAATATCATGGGGGGGGGGGATTTCCTAGGAAATATTCCCCCCCACCCAACATTATTTTATCTTCCATACACAAGTACATACAATTTTATGACGGTGGGGGGGGGAGGATTTCCTAGGAAATCTTCCCCCCCACCCGACATTATTTGATCTTCCATACACCAGTACTTACAATATCATGAGAGGGGGGTATTTAGATATTCAGACAATAAAGAATGAATGAATGAGATAGTAGCTTCAAATCAAGACACTCTAATACTCTTCCAATGCGACACTTCTTATCCAATCAGAATGTGCAGCAAATCAGAATGTGCAGCATTATGGATTAATCACAAATGACATTTTCAACAGGTGATAGACTTGGAATAACATGTCATAAAATAATAATGGGCCCAAAATTTCATTTGAGATACTAATGACATAATCACTCTCAGGAGGTGTGATACTGAAATTGTACAACACAAACAATGTCCTGAATTATAAAACAATCCCATAAGGTGACAATTTTGACAAGTGTGCAGTCAGTATTCCATATGAAATATGACACCCCATTTCCCTGCATCTTTTGTGACAATACACGAGAAAAGCAACTTGGCAAACACACACACAAAAACACAGTATTATATCATTATCACTAAGCTGGTTTGGGAGTGTTCACTTGATTGCATTATGTACCTTGTTTATGAACTGACTGTTATATGTACATTATGGTGCCTGCCAATTTTATGACAATCATAAAATAATAAAATGTTCTGTATTGAAGGGGCTAATAAACTAATTATAAGAAAACAACCTGATTAGAAGGAAGTGTGACTAAGCCTCATGTACAATCACCACTAGTCCCCCATCTGATCAAATAGTGTGTACTTTGTCTGCCCTATACTGGTAATCCAATCTACACTGTGTGTGTGTGGTGGGGGGAGATCTACAGTCACTCAACACTGTTATCGGGGGGGGGGGGGGTATATTTCCCAGCTAGCACTCAACAATTAGTCTACATTGTATGTACATGTGTATGGTATATCAAATAATGTTGGGTGGGGGGAAAGATTTCTGAGGAAATCCCCCCCCCCACGTCAGGATACGGGGAGGATTTTGTCCGGGGGGGATTATGTCCGGCTGGATATGTCCTGGTACTCCCGGAAATCCTACCCCCCCCCCCCGTCATTGTATGTACTTCGTGTAGGATCCTCTCCCTGGAGATAGTATGTGTATGGAAGATAAAATATGTTGGGTGAATATTTTTCCTAGGAAATCCTCGTACATGAAAATATTGTAGGTAACATGTATATGTGATGGAAGATAAAATAATGTCGGGTGGGGGGGAGATTTCTAGGAAATCTCCCCCCCCCCCAACGCCATGATATAGTATAGTTCATTGTGTATGGAAGATAAAATAATGTTGGGTGGGTGGGGGGGAATATTTCCTAGGAAATCCCCCGCCCCCCCACCCCAATCGTCATGATATGTATGTACATGTATACAGGAAGATAAAATATGTCGGGTGGGGGAAGATATCTAGGAAATCCTCCCCCACAACGCCATGATATATATGTACATGTGTATGGAAGATAAAATAATTGGTGGGGTGGGGGGGGAAGAATTTCCTGGAAAACCTCCGATAAAATATGTTGGGTGGGGGGGAATATTTCCTAGGAAATCCTCCTCATGATATTGTATGTAATTGTGTATGGAAGATAAAATTGTCGGGTGGGGGAAGATTTCCTAGGAAATCCCTCCCTCCCCAACCGTCTGATATTGTATGTTACATGTGTATGGAAGATAAAATAATGTTGTTGGGGGGGTGGGGGGGAAGATTTTCCTAGGAAATCCTCCCCCCCCGTCATGATATTGTATGTACATAGTGTATGGAAGATAAAATAATGTCGGGTGGGGGGGAAGATTTCCTAGGAAATCCTCCCCCCCCCCCCCCCCCCCCAAAGCCATGATCCTTGTAGTACGTGTATGAAGATAAAAAATAAGTTGGGTGGGGGGGAAGATTTCCTAGTATTGTAGTACTTGTGTATGGAATATATGAATAGTTGGGTGGGGGGGAATATTTCCTAGGAATCCTCCCCCCCCCCCCCCCCCCCCCCCCCCCCCCCCCACCCCCCCCCCCCCGTCATGATAAAGTAAGTACTTGTGTATGGAAGATAAATATTGTGTGGGGGCCCATTTTTTTTTTTTTCCTAGGATCCTCCCCCCCCCCACGTCATGATATGTATGTACTGTGTATGAAAATAATGATGGGGGGGAAGATAAGAAATCCTCCCCCCCCCCACAGAAAATATGTGGGGGGGGATGAATATTAGGATTCCTAGACCCCCCCCCTCAGATTTCCTCCCCCCCCCGCCTCATGCTATTGTATGTATTCATGTGTATGGAAGATAAAATAATGTTGGGTGGGGGGGAAGATTTCCAGGAAATCCCCCCCCCCCGTCAGTATTTGTATGTACTGTGTATGGAAGATAGAAATAATTCCGGGTGGGGGGGGAAGATTTCCAGGAAATCCCCCCCCCCCCCCCCCCCCCCCCCAACGCATGATAGTATGTAACATATAGATAAAAAATAATAATGTGGGTGGGGGGAGAATATTTCCTAGGAAACCTCTCCCCCCCCCCACGTCGAATGATATGTTTATTATGTGGGGGGGGGTAGGGATAAAATAAATGTGCGGGTGGGGGGGAAGATTTCCTAGGAAATCCTTCAGATAAAATATTTTGGGTGAATATTTCTAGAAATCCTCCACCCCCCCCCCCCCCCCCCCCCCCCCCCGCATGATATGTATGTACTGTGTATGGAAGATGTATTGCCGGGTGGGGGAAGAAATTTCTAGGAAATCCTCCCTCCCCCCCACCCCAACGTCATGATATAGTATGTACAGTGTATGAAAGATAATAATGTTGGGTGGGGGGGGATATTTCCTAGGAAATCCTCCCCCCCCCACCCCCCCCCCGTCATGATATTTGTATGTACATGTATATGGAAGATAAAATATGTCGGGTGGGGGGAAGATTTCCTAGGAAATCCTCCCCCCCCCCCCCCCCCAACGCCATGATATAGATGTACATGTGTATGGAGAGATAAAAATTGTTGGGTGGGGGGAAAAGAAAGATTTCCTAGGAAATCCTCCCCCCCCAGATAAAATAATGTAGATGGGGGGGAATATTTCCTAGAAATCCTTCCCCCCCCCCCCGTTCATGATAATTGTATGTACTTGTAATATGGAAGATAAAAAATATGTCGGGTGGGGGGAAGATTTCCTAGGAAATCCCTCCCCCCCCCCCCCCCCCAACGTCATGATATAGTATGTACATGTGTAGGGAAGATAAAATAATGTGGGTGGGGGGAAGATTTCCTAGGGGGGGAAATTTTCCTCCACCCCCCCCCCCCCGTCATGAATATTGTAGTACATGAATATGGAAGGAATAAAAATAATGTCGGGTGGGGGGAAGATTTCCTAGGAAATCCTCCCCCCCCCCCCCCCCCCCAACGCCATGATATATATGTACATGTATGGAAGATAAAATAATGTGGGTGGGGGGAAGATTTCCTAGGAAATAAAACCCCCCCCCCCGTCAGGATATTGTATGTACTTGTGGGATGGAAGATAAAATAATGTGGGTGGGGGGGAAGATTTCCTAGAAATCCTCCCCCCCCCAGATAAAATATTGTTGGGTGGGGGGGAATATTTCTTAGGAAACCTCCTTCCACCCCCCCCCCCCCCCCCCGTCATGATATTGTATGTACTTGTGTATGGAAGATAAATATTGTCGGGTGGGGGAAGATTTCCTAGGAAATCCTCCCCCCCCCAACGTCATGATATAGTATGTACATGTGTATGGAAGATAAAATAATTGTGGTTGGGGGGAAGATCCTAGGAAATCCTCCCCCCCCCCGTCATGATATTGTATGTACATGTATATGGAAGATAAAATAATGTCGGGTGGGGGGAAGATTTCCTAGAAATCCACCCCCCCCCCCCCAACGCCATGATATATTATGTACATGTGTATGGAAGATAAAATAATGTTGGGTGGGGGGGGAAGATTTCCTAGGAAATCCTCCCCCCCCAGATAAAATAATGTTGGGTGGGGGGAATATTTCCTAGGAAATCCTTCCCCCCCCCCCCCCCCCGTCATGATATTGTATGTACTTGTGATGGAAGATAAAATATTGTCGGGTGGGGGAAGATTTCCTAGGAAATCCTCCCCCCCCCCCCCCCCAACGTCATGATATAGTATGTACAATGTGTATGGAAGATAAAATAATGTTGGGTGGGGGGGAAGATTTTCCTAGGAAATCCTCCCCCCCCCCCCCCCCGTCATGATATTGTATGTACATGTATATGGAAGAAAATATAGTCGGGTGGGGGGGAAGATTTCCTAGGAAATCCCCCCCCCCCCCGTCAGGATATTGTATGTACATTGTGTATGGAAGATAAAATAATGTTGGGTGGGGGGGGGAATAATCCTAGGAAATCCTCCCCCAACAAGTCATGATATAGTATGTACATGTGTATGGAAGATAAAGTAATGTTGGTGGGGGGGGAATTTTTCCTAGGAAATCCTCCCCCCCCCCCCCCCACGTCATGATATTGTATGTACTTGTGTATGGAAGATGAAATATTGTTGGGTGGGGGGGAATATTTCCTAGGAAATCCTCCCCCCCCCCTCATGATATTGTATGTACTTGTGTATGGAAGATAAAATAATGTCGGGTGGGGGTTGATAGTGTGGTACATATAGGGGTTGATAGTGTGGTACATATAAAGCGCAATATTTGTTTAGGAGTGAATTTTGATCAATAAAGACACAACTGAGTACGCTTTTGACTACAAAATAACAATAATAAAAAATAAAAAATAAAAATAAAAAAAATAATTGGTGGGGGGGAATATTTCCAGGGTGGGTGGGGGGGAAGATTTCCTAGGAAATAACCCCCCACCCCCCCGGGGGGGAAGATTTCCTAGGAAATCTTCCCCCGGGGGAAAGATTTTCAGGGGTGCACCCTGAAAATGTTCCCCCCCGGGGGGAAGATTTTCAGGGGGGAAGATTTCCTATGACACCGGAACTTCTCCAGACTGTCATAACTTTTCTATCACTGTATAGATTACTAGTAATCCAATATTTCAATATAGTATGCACTTGTACAAATGCCATACATAAATGCCACCCTGAATGTGACCATGACGTTTTGACAATCGCAACATTTAACAGTTTTGTTTTGCCAGAGTTTCTCAATTCTCGCATAACTTCTGTGTCACTTGAATGATTACTTTAATATATCAATACATGTAAATAATACATGTGTACAAATGCCACACATCCATGCTGCCCTTAATATGACCATGGCCTTTTGACCTTCACAACTTTGCTTAAACACTTAGGACAGTTTTGGGTATGAAGTTTGCTCGAGATTCTCCAATCTGCCACCGGGCGGGCATATCGGTACACGAATGCCCCCTTGGGGAATCTCTAGCAAACTGCACATTTTCTTGTTGTAGTCTGTTATTTATTTGTACCAGCTTTTCACCTTTTGTATTTTGTTTATCTGTACAGTGTATGTTAATAATTAATATAAATGTGGTATTCAGAGAACCTGACATCAGATCAGGCTATTGTAGATTCAGCTTGCACTGAATTTCCTCAAATGTAGGTGCAGTCTGGTTTTATCCAGTCACTCCACTATACATGACTTTGTTATTTACTGCATTGGGTCTGAGATCTGCGCAGATCATGATGAAACAGATTATTGAAAATGAATTCAACCCTTTCAACCATAAATAACTGGAATGGACTGTGATATGTTATTTTTCCATCCAATAGAATCGTCACAAAATTTATTTTCAGACCAGTCCATTTATAAAAGTGTGTTTTTCTTTTCTAAAAGTACATGTATATGAATATTACCTGCAAAAAGTGCAGATCCTGATGAGACGGCTCGTTTATACGAGCCGGCTCATCTGGATCTACACTGTTTGCAAACACCGCGAAAGAGGTCTGTAGTGTGGAAAGAGTTAATTGTAGATTTGAATCGTATCTTAGGAATCCAATGTGTCACTTGAATAAATTTGGTAAAAAACTATGTTGATAACACAGGTTGAAGTAACGGACCGAGGTCTATAAATACATTAAATATACCTAGTGATACAAAAGTTGTTTGTCTGTCTGTCTGTCTGTACCGTCTATACTGTATAACCGATTGGCTTGAAACTTCATGTACATGTTTGTTACCATCCATCCTTTCATTCCCCTACCCCACCCATGCTCCTTCCATGCCCAAGGTCAGGGTCAAATGGCTTTGAAATTTGAATAGATTTTAAATTTCGCTTCAGTACCATGTCTATTTGTACGCTTATTGGTTGTCCATGTCTATTTGTAGCCTGATCCATTACCCATGTATATTTGTAGCCTGATCCATTGCCCATGTCTATTTGTAGCCTGATCCATTGCCCATGTCTATTTGTTGCCTTATCCATTGCCCATGTATATTTGTAGCCTTATCCATTACCCATGTCTATTTGTAGCCTGATCCATTGCCCATGTCTATTTGTTGCCTTATCCATTGCCCATGTATATTTGTAGCCTTATCCATTGCCCATGTCTATTTGTAGCCTGATCCATTGCCCATGTCTATTTGTTGCCTTATCCATTGCCCATGTCTATTTATAGCCTGATCCATTGCCCATGTCTATTTGTAGCCTGATCCATTGCCCATGTCTATTTGTAGCCTGATCCATTGCCCATGTCTATTTGTAGCCTGATACATTGCCCATGTCTATTTGTAGCCTTATCCATTGCCCATGTCTATTTGTAGCCTTATCCATTGCCCATGTCTATTTATAGCCTTAACCATTGCTCATGTATATTTATAGTCATAACCATTGCCCATGTCATTAGCCTTAACCATTGCCTGTGTCTATTTATAGCAACAGAAGGAACACATGTTCCTGCGGGCACGCAATGAGCCTGAGATGCCGGTGATGAACCGACCCGACCCTCAGGTGTCCAGCAAACCGCCGCCGGGGCCCGGGTACAGACCTAGGGAGGAGGTGAGTACAGAGGTCGGGAATGTTCAGGATATATCCTGAAATCAGGATTTGAGGTTCCTGATAATTGCAGAAAATACTAATGTTTCAACATGGGAAGCACATATTTATGTGTTTGTAGGTGCAAAACTATTTTTCTTCAGCCATTTTATGGTTTTGGCACCTGGAACTAACTGTTCCCATCCCTGTGAGTGGGATTGCGTGTTATACCGCTAGCTGTGGGTGGTTGGTCGGGTAACGTGATGGCATAAATTAACGGTAGGGGTTCCTCCTTATAGGAATCACAATTTGCCTGGTTTGGCCCTCAGGTACATTTTTAGCCAGGTTTTTTTAAACAAAATCCAGGCTATTGGATTGGCGAAAGCCGGGCGGGCGGGCGGCGGGCGGGCGGGCGCGCGGGCGGGCGGGCGGCGTCCACAATCAATGTTAAGTTTTCGTGTTTGAGTCCATTTCTTTGTTACTGTACCACCTAGGACCACCAAACTTTCACAGCTTCATAATCAAGGGGTGCCCACCACATATCACTATCCAACATGTTATTTTTTTTTAACTTGACCCATTTTTTCCGCGTAGTCGACTTAGCCATTTTCAATGTTAAGTTTTCGAGTTTACAATGTTAAGTTTTCGTGTTTAAGTCAATTTCTTTGGTACTGTACCACCTAGGACCACCAAACTTTCACAGCTTCATAATCAAGGGGTGCCCACCACATATCACTATCCAACATGTTACTTTTTTTTTTAACTTCACCCATTTTTTCCGCGCAGTCGACTTAGCCATTTTCAATGTTAAGTTTTCGCGTTTACAAATGTTAAGTTTTCGTGTTTAAGTCCATTTCTTTGGTACTGTACCACCTAGGACCACCAAACTTTCACAGCTTCATAACCAAGGGGTGCCTACCACATACAACTATCCAACATGTGACCATTTTTTTACCTTCACCTATTATTTCTACGTAATTCACTTAGCCATTTTCAACGTTAACTTTTTAATGTATGTCTGGTTAAAGTTTTTTGGTTAAAACTTTTTCGTTATACTATATCTCTGCAACTGCTTCGCCCATTACCTTGAAACTTCACATGGGTGTTTATCATTATCCATATTTTCATTCTAACCCCCAACCGTGCGGCCCCTGTGCCCAATGTCAAGGTCAAATTACTTTGTTTTTTTAATTTTTTTGTTAAAGTTTTTTCGTGTACTATATCTCTGCAACTGCTTCACCCAATACCTTGATACTTCACATGGGTGTTTATCATCATTGTCGCACCTGCTTGCGGAAAGCGCGATCCTGTGCCCAATGTCAAGGTCAAATTACTTTGAATTTTTTTGTTAAAGTTTTTTCGTGTACTATATCTCTGCAACTGCTTCACCCAATACCTTGATACTTCACATGGGTGGTTATCATCATTGTCGCACCTGCTTGCGGAAAGCGCGATCCTGTGCCCAATGTCAAGGTCAAATTACTTTGATTTTTTTTGTTAAAGTTTTTTCGTGTACTATATCTCTGCAACTGCTTCACCCAATACCTTGATACTTCACATGGGTGTTTATCATCATTGTCGCATCTGCTTGCGTAAAGCGCGATCCTGTGCCCAATGTCAAGGTCAAATTACTTTGAATTTTTTTGTTAAAGTTTTTTTGTGTACTATATCTCTGCAACTGCTTTACCCAATACTTTGATACTTCACATGGGTGTTTATCATCATTGTCGCACCTGCTTGCGGAAAGCGCGATCCTGTACCCAATGTCAAGGTCAAATTACTTTGAATTTTTTTGTTAAAGTTTTTTCGTGTACTATATCTCTGCAACTGCTTCACCCAATACCTTGATACTTCACATGGGTGTTTATCATCATTGTTGCACCTGCTTGCGGAAAGCGCGATCCTGTGCCCAATGTCAAGGTCAAATTACTTTGAATTTTTTTGTTAAAGATTTTTCGTGTACTATATCTCTGCAACTGCTTCACCCAATACCTTGATACTTCACATGGGTGTTTATCATCATTGTCGCACCTGCTTGCGGAAAGCGCGATCCTGTGCCCTATGTCAAGTTCAAATTACTTTGAATTGTTTTGTTAAAGTTTTTTCGTGTACTATATCTCTGCAACTGCTTCACCCAATACCTTGATACTTCACATGGGTGTTTATCATCATTGTCACACCTGCTTGCGGAAAGCGCGATATCGTCGGCATTTTGGCATACGTCCGTCCGTTCGTCCGTGTGTCCGATTAAAGTTTTTTGGTTAAAGTTTTTCCATCTACTATATCTATTTTTTTAGTGTCCATGCCTCGCCCCAAGGCGCGACATGCAGGCCACGGCCATCTAGTCTACAAAAAGTGGGTATAATTATGTTATCCAAGTGTCTATGCTTGGAAAAAACCTGGCCTTCGTGGCTTTGCCTCGTTTCTTGTTATTTTTATACCTAACTCTCCAGTATACTCGTTGCGGTGGGGGGGGGGGGGGAGTATACTGGAGTCAGCTTGTCCGTGTGTCCGTGCGTCCGTAAACTTAACATCAGAGAAATATTGTTATAACTTGTATTTCCTGCATCCAAAATGCTTAATATTTCACACATGCATTCCTGTAAGGCTCTACTACCATGCTGTGCCAAATACACGGCCGTTCAACCCCCCCTGTGCCCAATGTCAAGGTCAGATTACTTTGAAGTTTTTGGTTAACGTTTTTGGTTAAAGTTTTTGGTTAAAGTTTTTTGGTTAAAGTTTTTCGTTATACTATATCTCTGCAACTGCTTCGCCCATTACCTTGAAACTTCACATGGGCGTTTATCATCATCCATATTTTCATTCTACCCCCCACCCGTGCGGCCCCTGTGCACAATGTCAAGGTCAGATTACTTTGAAGTTTTTGGTTAAAGTTTTTTCATGTACTATATCTATGCACCTTGTTTGCCCATTACCTTGAACCTTCACATGCCTGTTTATCATCATCCATATTTTCATTCTACCCCCCACCCGTGCGGCCACTGTGCCCAATGTCAAGGTCAAATTACTTTGAAGTTTTTGGTTAAAGTTTTTGGTTAAAGTTTTTTCATGTACTATATCTCTGCACCTGCTTTGCCCATTACCTTGAAACTTCACATGGGTGTTTATCATCATCTATATTTTCATTCTACCCCCCTCCCGTGCGGCACATGTGCCCAATGTTAAGGTCTAATTACTTTGAAATGTTTGGTTAAAGTTTTTGCTTAAAGTTTGTTGCTTAAAGTTTTTCGTTATACTATATCTCTGCAACTGCTTCGCCCATTACCTTGAAACTTCACATGGGTGTTTATGTTTATCATCATCCATATTTTCATTCTACCCCCACCCGTGCGGACCCTGTGCCCAATGTCAAGGTCAAATTACTCTGAAGTTTTTGGTTAAAGTTTTTGGTTAATGTTTTTAGCTCACCTGAGCAAAGCTCATGTGAGCTATTGTTACCGCAATGTGTCCGTCGTCCGTCGTCCGTCGTCGTCCGTGAACATTTTCAAATGTCTTCTCCTCGGTAACCATTGGGTCTATAGTCACCAAACTTCATGGTCATGGTCCTTAGGTAGGGGGATTACAAAATTGTTAAAATGACGTCATTACGTAATCCAAGATGGCCGCCGTCTAAAAATAGCACAAATTCTTCAAAAATCTTCTTCTCAAGAACCGCCAACCGGATTTCGACAAAACTTGGTAGGAATGATCGATGTACATTGCTCTTTCAAAGTTGTTAAAATGGTGACCCCGGGGTCAAAAATGGGCGTGGCCCGTGAGGTCAAATTGGGGTCAAATTTTATTTTTGACTGAATATAGTCACGTCATATATCAAATTGAAGGTATCAATGAGGCGATCACTCTGGTGCATTTTTTGTCGAAATCGGATTGTTATGTCATCCAAGATGGCCGCCGAAATGTCAAAAGGTCGTTCTTTTATTAAAGATTTCAAAATTCTTCTTCACATGAACCGCTTGGGCCATGGTAGCTAAACTTAAAAGTTATGGTCCATGGGTGAAGCCTTTTCAGATTTGTTAAAATGGAGGTCATCGCTAATCCAAGATGGCCGCCGTCTAAAAATAGCATAAATTCTTAAAAAATCTTCTTCTCATGAACCGATAGCCGGATTTCGACGAAACTTGGTAGGAATGATCGATGTACATTGCTCTTTCAAAGTTGTTAAAATGGTGACCCCGGGGTCAAAAATGGGCGTGGCCTGTGGGGTCAAATTGGGGTCAAATTTTATTTTTGACTGAATATGGTCATATCATATATCAAATTTAAGGTATCAATGAGGCGATCACTCTGGTGCATTTTTTGTTGAAATCGGATTGTTATGTCATCCAAGATGGCCGCCGAAAGGTGAAAAGGTCGTTCTTTTATTAGAGATTTCAAAATTCTTCTTCACATGAACCGCTTGGCCCATGGTAGCCAAACTTAAAAGTTATGGTCCATGGGTGAAGCCTTTTCAGATTTGTTAAAATGGAGGTCATCGCTAATCCAAGATGGCCGCCGTCTAAAAATAGCATAAATTCTTAAAAAATCTTCTTCTCATGAACCACTAGCTGGATTTCGACGAAACTTGGTAGGAATGATTGATGTACATTTCTCTTTCAAAGTTGTTAAAATGGTGACCCCGGGGTCAAAAATGGGCGTGGCCCATGGGGTCAAATTGGGGTCAAATTTTATTTTTGACCGAATATGGTCATGTCTATATCAAATCGAAGGTATCAAAGAGGCGATCGCTCTGGAACATTTTTTGTCGAAATTGGATGGTCATGTCATCCAAGATGGCCACCGAAATGTCAAAAGGTCATTCTTTTATTAGAGATTTCAAAATTCTTCTTCACACGAACCGCTTGGCCCATTGTAGCCAAACTTCACAGTTATGGTCCATGGTTGAAGCCTTTTCAGATTTGCTAAATTGGAGGTCATCGCTAATCCAAGATGGCCGCCGTCTAAAAATAGCATAAATTCTTAAAAAATCTTCTTCTCATGGACCGCTAGCCGGATTTCGACGAAACTTGGTAGGAATGATCGATGTACAATGCTCTTTCAAAGTTGTTAAAATAGTGACCCTGGGGTCAAAAATGGGCGTGGCCCGTGGGGTCAAATATTATTTTTGACCGAATATGGTCATGTTATATATCAAATCGAAGGTATCAATGAGGCGATCACTCTGGTACATTTTTTGTCGAAATCGGATTGTTATGTCATCCAAGATGGCCGCCAAAATGTCAAAAGGTCGTTCTTTTATTAGAGATTTCAAAATTCTTCTTCACATGAACCGCTTGGCCCATGGTAGCCAAACTTAAAAGTTATGGTCCATGGGTGAACCCTTTTCAGATTTGTTAAAATGGAGGTCATCGCTAATCCAAGATGGCCGCCGTATAAAAATAACATACATTCTTAAAAAATCTTCTTCTCATGAACCGCTGTCTGGATTTCGACTAAACTTGGTAGGAATGATCGATTTACAATGCTCTTTCAAAGTTGTGAAAATGGTGACCCCGGGGTCAAAAATGGGCATGGCCCGTGGGGTCAAGTTTTATTTTTGACCGAATATGCTCATGCCATGTATCAAATTGAAGGTATCGATGAAGCGATTGCTCTGGTGCAATATATGTCGGAATCGGATGATTATGTCATCCATGATGGCCACCGAAAGGTCCATTTATTCAAGATCCTTGGGTGAAGCATTTTCAGATTTTGTAAAATGAGAGTCATCGCTTAATCCAAGATGACCGCCATCTAAAAATAGCACAATTTTTTTAAAACACATGAACTCAATGTCACATTCTCCTCTGGTGTTCATGGAGTCAGGTGAGCGAATTAGGGCCATCATGGCCCTCTTGTTTCATGTACTATATCTCTGCACCTGCTTTGCCCATTACCTTGAAACTTCACATGGGTGTTTATCATTATCTTTATTTTCATTCTACCCGCCTCCCGTGCGACCCCTGTGCCCAATGTCAAGGTCTAATTACTTTTTTTGGTTTAAGTTTTTGTCGCGGCTGCTTGCGGAAAGCGCGATATAGTCGGCACTTTGGCGTACGTACGTGTGTACGGTTATATTTTTTTTTGTTAAAGTTTTTCCGTCTACTATGTCTCTTTTTTAGCTCACCTGAGCGAAGCTCATGTGAGCTATTGTTACCGCAATGTGTCCGTCGTCGTCCGTCGTCATCGTCCGTGAACATTTTCAAATGTCTTCTCCTCTGTAACCATTGGGCCTATAGTCACCAAACTTCATGGTCATGGTCCTTAGGTAGGGGGATTACAAAATTGTTAAAATGACGTCATTACGTAATCCAAGATAGCCGCCGTCTAAAAATAGCACAAATTCTTCAAAAATCTTCTTCTCAAGAACCACCAACCGGATTTCGACAAAACTTGGTAGGAATGATCGATGTACAATGCTCTTTCAAAGTTGTTAAAATGGTGACCCCGGAGTCAAAATTGAGGTGTGGCATGTGGTGTCAAATTGGGGTCAAATTTTATTTTCGACTGAATATGGTTATATAATATATAAAATCGAAGGTATAAATGAGGCGATCACTCTGGTGCATTTGTTATCGAAATCGGATGGTTATGTCATCCAAGATGGCCGCCGAAAGGTCAAAAGATTGTCCTTTTATTAGATTCTTCTTCACACGAACTACTTGGCCCATGGTGGCAAAAATTCACAGTTATGGTCCATGGGTGAAGCCTTTTCAGATTTGTTAAAATGGAGGTCGTCGTTAATCCAAGATGGCCGCCGTCTAAAAATAGCACAAATTCTTAAAAAATCTTCTTCTCATGAACCGCCAGCCGGATTTCGATGAAACTTGGTTGGAATGATCGATATACAATGCTCTTTCAAAGTTGTTAAAATGGTGACCCCGGGGTCAAAAATGGGCGTGGCCCATGGGGTCAAATTGAGGTCAAATTTTATTTTTGACCGAATATGGCCATGTCTATATCAAATCGAAGGTATCAAAGAGGCGATCGCTCTGGTACATTTTTTGTTGAAATTGGATGGTCATGTCATCCAAGATGGCCACCGAAATGTCAAAAGGTCATTCTTTTATTAGAGATTTCAAAATTCTTCTTCACACGAACTACTTGGCCCATGGTGGCCAAACTTCACAGTTATGGTCCATGGGTGAAGCCTTTTCAGATTTGTTAAAATGGAGGTCGTCGCTAATCCAAGATGGCCGCCGTCTAAAAATAGCACAAATTCTTAAAAAATCTTCTTCTCATGAACCGCCAGCCGGATTTCGATGAAACTTGGTAGGAATGATCGATGTACAATGCTCTTTCAAAGTTGTTAAAATGGTGACCCCGGGGTCAAAAATGGGCATGGCCCGTGGGGTCAAATTTTATTTTTGACCAAATATGGTCATGTCATATATCAAATTGAAGGTATCGATGAGGCGATTGCTCTGGTGCTATATTTGTCGGAATCGGATGATTATGTCATCCATGATGGCCTCCAAAAGCTCCATTTATTCAAGATTTTGAACGTCTTTTTCTCAGGAACCACATGGCCGATGCTGACCAAACTTCATAGTAAGTTAAGATCCTTGGGTGATGCATTTTCAGATTTGTGAAAATGTGAGTCATCGCTTAATCCAAGATGACCGCCATCGAAAAATAGCACAATTTTTTTAAAACACATGAACTCAATGTCACATTCTCCTCTGGTGTTCATGGAGTCAGGTGAGCGAATTAGGGCCATCATGGCCCTCTTGTTTAGTGTCCATGCCTCGTCCCAAGGCACAACATGCAGGCCGCGCGGCCATCTAGTTTTGTGTAAATAGTCATTTCTGATTTTGGGATTTTCCCCCCATTTGTACATGTACTTGAACATGTACTTGTACAGGTAATATATGGGATTTAGTACTAAACCCATTGACCCGGCCTTAAATGACCTTAGCTGTTAATAGGCCGTTAAACCCCAATAAACAAACAAACCGCTAGCTATACCTCCGCTATAGTGAAACAGGCCACCTTGGATTTGACGGGTTTTCAGATTGGCCAATGGCATTGGCCAATCTGAAAACCCGTCAAATCCTAGGTATTGGCCAATCTGAAAACCCGTCAAATCCTAGGTGACCCGTTTCACTAACCTTTGTTCATCTAAGTTTGTATACACCCATTACATTCGGAATACATTTTTGGGTGTATGAAAATTATGAAATGTTTTCTTTCGGATTTTTCTTATTTCTCAATGCTGTGACCCCTTATTTGATCATGAAACAAGAACCAGGTACTTTTATATTTTTGAAAACCAATAAAATATTTAGACACAAACAGTTGTTCAGTCTTATAAGGTATAAAACGCTTAGATTAAACTTCATTTATTTTACAACAATTACAATCAAGCGCGAGAGTACTTACATTGGCTCAGACGGAGGTATAAGGTTGATCCTTAATGTGGGTGGTAGGAAACCGGAGTGCCCAGAGGAAATTCACTTGTCTGATCTGGCGACCTCCCTACGATCTCACATACTGCACCGGTCGAGGATCGAACCCAGGCCACACTTGTCTCCAGTTTCGCTACCAGTTTCGGACAACCAACTGCAGCCAAGCAGTCCAACAATATCAAATTCAGCAGCATTCCCAGTTTCCCAGCATGCAAAGAGTTGAAAGGAAGAAACCACACTTGTATTGATGAAAACAAATAGACCACATGAATCCACACTGTGAAGAAAAATATTCGGATCACACAACATCCGTACAAATATGTTGCGTTGGTGTCTAATAGAATCATTACGGTAAACAAAATGTTCAGAAGTTTCAGTTAAAAAGCCTCGTGTTCTGCTTGCTTCTACTTACACCTGTCCTTCCTGCTTGATTCATTAATCCCGATATACATATGTTATTATTAGTAACATTTGTTAATTTTACTCAAATATTTAATTCTCCGAAATCCTAATTTCTATTTTTCGTATGAAATATAATTCTAGTTCTGCTTCTTCGTCTAATACAGTGAAATCGCGATGGCTCGAAATGCCACGGGACCGCACATTTTGTTCGAGTGATCGCATCTTTCGAGCCATCGCATCTTTCGATTTTGTTATATTTGCCGACTACTGTACCCGTCGGATTTAGGAAATAAAGAAAGCACAATATAATGTATCCATGTTTTAGATGATTATAATATTTATCCGCAGATTAGTTATCATGCGAAATTAAATAAACTACATGTGTTTACAAAACTGTCTTTATTTCAATTAATTATTATCAAAGTCGAATAGGAGAAACGGTCCAGTATTCACTATAAATAGCGGCGCACATAATTAATGCAGCAGGTGGTTGTGACGTCACTCGAAACAGTGGTCTTTTTTCAATGGGCGTTTTTCGTTGTAACTCCCGGGTACATGTAGCCTCTCGAATAACACGGGAGTTGAAACGAAAAACGACCAACGACTTACGACAGACTATTAAATAAACCCAGAATATTTAATAAAATCGCCGTATGCCGTTGAACTGTTATGGGACACAAAACAACAACAACAAATTAAGAATACAATAACTTTTATTTCACAAATAATGTACAAGCATAACAATAAATAGAGTTTCTACAAATTATGTTGAAAATTTCCGAATAATCTAATATAGAATTCACAAAATGATCGCCATCAACAACGTTAACGATCAAATTGCACCACTTTAGGCAATTAACTGCACTTGAAAAGAAATCACCTTTCACAGACAGGTAGAGCGTGGCTCGGCCTTTGTTTGTAATAAGTCGGACGCAGAGGTGTGAAAATTAGCCAAACACAAACTTCGACATCAATTTCGAGTCATCGTATAGCAAAATAGAGAGAAATGTGTCCTCGGGACTTGACTATTGTTTCGAGCGATCGCATTTTTCGAGGAGTTGCATTTCGAGCCATCGCATGTAAAATACATTAAACATTTAGGGAAAAGTATCGGGACCGCGACGCCATTTCGAGCGAACCCGACATTACGAGCCATCGCATTTCGAGCCATCGCGATTTCACTGTACTTGTGTTATTAACCCTTACACTACTGAATTCTAATTTCATGTCTGCCAGTTATTTTTTATTTTCCATTATTCTCATCAAAATCATGGTTTCACTGTACTTTCAAATCATTTCCAATGGAAATGATTCGAAAGTGCAGTCAAACCGTGTTTTTTATTGAGAAAGAAGACAGATTATAAAACAACAGCAGATGACAATTTTTATTTGCCGGATTTTAATATCACTACAACATCAGCTTAATGAAAACATTTCATACCAATTATAAAAATTAAATTATGAAACTAATTATAGAGGCACGTACCTTTAGTTTTCTGTCTATGCCTGTTGGTAATCGTCGACTAATGATTATTTAGCAGCCATATCGGCAGAGCCCCCACTATTGGAATGAAGGTATTCCAGCGAGGAGCCCCCTGTCCAACCAATCTGGCTCGCGTCACAGGCAGTCTATAGACTCCGCAGGAGTGCCCCTGGTAATTCTGCATGAGTAACGTATCTTGCATTGAAGTCACAGTGGTTGCTTCCCTGGCTTGGCAGACACATTTTTATGCCCCACCATGATAGTGGAGGGGGCATTTTGCGTTATCCTTGTCAGTCCATCCTGTCCGTCCCATCCCGTCCCATCCCGTCCGTCCCGTCCATCCTTATGTCTGTCCGTCACCAACCTTGTAAGTCGTAAAACTTTTAAGCCGTACTAGCTACACACCTGAAACATGGCTTAATTATGATGAGTAGATGTGCAAAGTTTACTTCAATTTTCTATTTGACCCCCGGGTCGTGGGTTATCTCCCACTTTTCGACTTAGAATTTTGCTTCGTTTGCTATCAAAGTGATATGTGGGGCATCTGTGTTCTATGATATGAACACAGTTTCTAGTTTTTAAATTTGAATAATTTTCTCGGTTCTTCTCTGTAATTACCTTCTGGCACATGTCTAAAATTACCTTCCTTATCAAATTGCCATTTTGCTCCGATATTTATTTAGAAAATCAGCAATATTTTACACAGAATTGTGGCTGTGACGGGAGAAGTTGAGCTTATGGGTTTTGCGACCAGTGTAGATCCAGATCAGCCTGTGCATCCGCACAGTCTGATCAGCATCTGCACTGTTCGCCATTCCATCTATGAAACGTCTGTCGTGCTTCTAACAAGCAATACAGACCGTTATGCTACACAGGTCATACATCCCATAAGCCCCATATTTTCTGTTACAGCCACATGTAATGATGAAAATTGAATAGCTTTTTCAATTATTGTAAAAAAAACTTATGCCACATTTCAGTATCTTATGGAAAGTATTATATTTCTTTGGTAAGGGAGGTAACTATGTCCTGAGCATGAAGCAGGTTCTATTTCAATGTATTAATTAATTAAGAAATTAATTTCTGGTACAATGTAATGAAACAAATACAGTAAAACCCACAGATGAAACACCCATAGCAGGTTTGGTAAAACATGTCCAACAAATTTACTGAAACCAACATAACTTAATTTATGAGACACGAAAATACCGTATAACCTCGAATTAACGCCCCCGGGGGCATTACATTTTACAAAAGGGGGGCGTTTATTAGCCACTAAAAAAAAACAAAAAAACTTACCAATGTAAATAGATTATTGCTGAACATTATTTAAGGATTATTTGTGTTTGAAATTGACGCGGTCCTTGGTAAGTTTTTTTTTGTTTTTTTTTTAATTGTGGGGGGGGGTGGGGGGGGGGGGGGGCGTTTATTAGGAGGGGGTGTTAATTCGAGGTTATACGGTATGTATGAAAACCAAACAAAAATAATGGTACATTTTGCTGATTCCCATTTCTGCTACGGGTCTTTCATATGTGAGTAAAATTTCCCCCAAATAGCATGTTTTTCATAAAGGCATAGTATGCTTGGAAGAACAAGACAAAAGTTTTGTATTTTCATCAGAAAAATATACTAAAAAAATGAAGAGACTTGAAAAGCGTGCCTTTGCATTTGGAGCCATGTGATTTGTGTAGGCAGATCGTTCACTGCTTCCTAGCTACAAGTACAAATATTATTAGGCAATTATTATTTTTAGACAATGGTATTCTTATAATGGCATTTATATGGTTTATATACTTTATGTAGTACTATTTGTAGGAAGATGGTTCACTACTTCTTTTGCTACACATATATGTCCAAAAAGTACATACATGTATATCATTAGGCAATCATTAATTTTAGATACAAACAATAGCTATTGTTATAATACCTTTTAAAGGATTTATACAGTGTAGAACCTCTTTCATTTCTCACATTTTAGTGAGCTATTCTCTCACTTACCTAGATTACTTGATCACTAGTTATTCATGCACTTCCTGCTCACACAAAGAAATAAGGACAACAAATTTGCTAAGGTGTTTTATTGGATGTCCTATAACAATTATGTTCTATGGTTTTGCTGAGGAATTCTCACCATTTCTTAGTTGAGCTTTGTAAACTTGATATCAAAAGACACCTGTGTGGTATTTTATGTGTGACAGAATGAGCAAATACTGTTGGTTTCCTTGACAAGACTGTGGACTGATCACAGTCGGAGCAGAAATTATTCTAATTTCAGGGCTGAATATATTTGTTCTCGATGTAAATATTCCGTTCTGATTTTGAAATTTCCCCCCCAATGCAGCAGGTTAAAATGGGATCGAACCCGTTTGCCCGGCCTTACATGACCTTAGATGTTGATAGGCCGTTAAACACTAATAAACAAACAAAGAAACAGAGCAGAAATGTGGCTGTGACTGGAGAAATGGGGCTCATGGGTTTTGCAACCAGTGTAGATCCAGATCAGCCTGTGCATCCGCACAGTCTGATCAGTATCAGCACTGTTGCCATTCCATCAATGAAACACCTGTCATGCTTCTTTCTAACAAACAATATAGATCACTATCAGGTGACAGCAGTGTGCTCTTTGATCAGGGGCTACACTGTTTACAAATCCCATAAGCCCCATTTCTCCGGTCACAACCACATGTGTGATAGATGGAAATATGTACCACCACGCAGTGTCTTTATGAATCCAACTTCATTATGATATGGTGAAACTGCTGGAAGCACAGGCAGTCAGAAAGATGTTGACATAGAATTAAGCAATACTTCTGATTCCGATTGGCTTCAGACTATGTCCACAATCCCTATATAAAATATAAAGGTGTGAATATATATATAAGAAAATTGTTAAAATTATACTGCATTTACGTTGACATGTTGATGAACTTCGAACCCTGCCATTGTCATTGACAATATATTTTTGTCAGATACACAGCGAGTACGTTATTGTTCACATATTGGATTTTTAAGGAATTAAATGTGAGGGAGCATTAGCAACCGCAGCATTTAGTTCCTTTAACATCCATTTTGTTACCCAATAACATACTTATATTAGCCATATTTATAATGCAGTCTCCCATCCGAGTATTGATTTTCCATTTCCTGTTGAATATGTAGTCATTAAATCTGGTAAAATGCAACTTATTTGGGTTAAATCTTGCAATATGTGAAATAAGTGGATCGCGATACTAGCCAGCGATTGACTTAGAAAGTAGGGAGAATTATTAATGACCTTGCTGTTGAGCAGACGTAAAATCCCAATCCAAATCAGTCAACCAAATCCTTTGTAGCGGTTTCCATAGTTTTGTGTCTGATTCTCTGCTTCATAGCGCACTACAGTGGCTTCTCTGTTTTACTAATCGGGCAACTCTATCTTTCTGGTATTAACATTTTGTCGTCTGCTGTTTTGTTTCATTCTCAATATTGCCCAAGAAAAACATGTTTTGACAGCTCATGAGAATCATCTCCAATGGAGACGATTCTCATGTACTGTCAACACATATTTTTCCCAACAAATTCAACTAATGAGAAAAAACAGCAGACGACAATGTCTGGTTCCCGCATTTTAAGGGTTAAATATTACTGGTGAAATACACATGGTCATAAAGGCATGATGGGATGAAAACAAAGAGTTGAAAGTCTGTTCAACTTGATTTCTTCAACATGTTTGGACTATTGCATGTACATTATGAGGTTTCTACAGTTCTACAGACATACTATAGGAATGAATGGCCTTTTTGTGGAATTTATCGGGGTATAAACTTGGAAAAGTCGCGGGAATACTGGCCGATTAATTCAGATCAACATAACTTTGTGACCAGGTGTTGAAATGCATAACATTGTGGTGAAAAGAATGAGTTTTAAATGTTGGCAAATGGGTTGTATTTAACCCTTACAATGCTGAATAAAAATTTGACGTTTATTTTTAGCTCACCTGAGCGAAGCTCATGTGAGCTATTGTTACCGCAATGTGTCCGTCGTCGTCGTCCGTCGTCCGTCGGCCATGAACATTTTCAAATGTCTTCTCTTCGGTAACCATTGGGCCTATAGTCACCAAACTTCATGGTCATGGTCCTTAGGTAGGGGGATTACAAAATTGTTAAAATGACGTCATCACGTAATCCAAGATGACCGCCGTCTAAAAATAGCATAAATTCTTAAAAATTCTTCATCTCATGAACCGCCAGCCGGATTTCGACGAAACTTGGTAGGAATGATCGATGTACAATGCGCTTTCAAAGTTGTTAAAATGGTGACCCCGGGGTCAAAGAGACGATCGCTCTGATGCATTTTTTGTCGAAATTGGATGGTCATGTCATCCAAGATGTCCGCCGAAAGGTCAAAAGGTCGTTCTTTTATTAGAGATTTCAAAATTCTTCTTCACACAAACCACTTGGCCCATGGTGGCCAAACTTCACAGTTATGGTCCATGAGTGAAGCCTTTTCAGATTTGTTAAAACGGAGGTCGTCGCTAATCCAAGATGGCCGCCGTCTAAAAATAGCACAAATTCTTAAAAAATCTTCTTCTCATGAACCGCCAGCCGGATTTCGACGAAACTTGGTAGGAATGATCGATGTACAATGCTCTTTCAAAGTTGTTAAAATGGTGACCCCAGGGTCAAAAATGGGCGTGGCCCGTGTGGTCAAATTGAGGTCAAATTTTATTTTTGACCGAATATGGTCATGTCTATATCAAATCGAAGGTACATGTATCAAAGAGGCGATCGTTCTGGTACATTATTTTATCGAAATTGGATGGTCATTTCATCCAAGAATGCCGCCAAAAGGTCAAAAGGTCGTTCTTTAAATATTAGAGATTTCAAAATTCTTCTTCACACGAACCGCTTGGCCCATGGTGGCCAAACTTCACAGTTATGGTCCATGGGTGAAACCTTTTCAGATTTGTTAAAACAGAGGTCGTCGCTAATCCAAGATGGCCGCCATCTAAAAGTAGCACAAATTCTTAAAAAATCTTCTCATGAACTGCCAACCGGATTTCGACGAAACTTGGTAGGAATGATCGACGTAGAATGCTCTTTCAAGGTGTTAAAATGGTCACCCCGGGGTCAAAAATGGGCGTGGCCAGTGGGGTCAAATTTTATTTTTGACCAAATATGCTCATGTCATATATCAAATTGAAGGTATCGATGAGGCGATTGCTCTGGTGCAATATTTGTCGGAATCGGATGATTATGTCATCCATAATGGCCTCCAAAAGGTCCATTTATTCAAGATTTTGAACGTCTTTTTCTCAGGAACCACATGGCCGATGCTGGCCAAACTTCATATTAAGTTAAGATCCTTGGGTGAAGCATTTTCAGATTTGGTAAAATGAGTCATCGCTTAATCCCAGATGACTGCCATCTAAAAATAGCACAATTTTTTTAAAACACATGAACTCAATGTCACATTCTCCTCTGGTGTTCATGGAGTCAGGTGAGCGAATTAGGGCCATCATGGCCCTCTTGTTTATGTTCCATTTTTCTTATAAATAAAACGGTTTGACAGCACTTTAGAATCATTTCCAATGGAAATGATTCTAAAATGCTGACAAACCATGTTTTTACTGAGAGAATTGATAAAATATGACACAGCAGCAGACGACTATTTTCGGTTCCCGCATTCTAAGGGTTAATCTAAAATGTAAAAGCCTTGTAATTTATTTGATGAGGTGCTATTTTTAGTTTCATCCTAGATTATAATGTCAAATAGGCATCAATATTTAACTCTTTGCATGCTGCTGGCGGTGAAAATAACATCCAACAAATCACGAGTATATTTCTTATTTCCTTCTGTAAAAATATGTATTGGACTTTCATTAGAATTCCATCCTCCGGACACAATTCTAATAAAATTCTGAGACATATTCGTGATATTTATAAGGAGAAATAAAAGAAAATATAATGAATTGTTGTTGCTACTTTTTAACTATTTATAGCCCACAAATTTCCCAGCATGCAAAGAGTTAAATTCCATACCAGAGTATGGTAGTTCTAACCATTCACTTGTCTCACCCATGCCGTCATCATCATATTCGGCGTCAACAATTTTGGATAACCAAATGTTGAATATCTCCTGATCCATCAGTCGGATCATTACTAAACTACATCAAGCTTCTTTATATTGATGGCTATCCACCCAATTTCATTTGGGTGACCTTGACATTATTGACATTGACCTTCAGGGGCGAGACACTCACTGGTGATCGCTGTGTTGTTGAGTAAGCTTGTGGACACTTCGTTACAGACTAGATCACAATGATGTTTGGGTCCCTGGCGTCCGTCCGTTTGTGCATGCATATACCTGTCTGTCCATGTGTAAGTCCACCATAAACCTATGTAACAGCCAACAAATTTGGAGTATTTTCGTTAGTTATCTCTAAATATGTCTTGGAATTTCATTTAGACTTGCGTCCTGCGGGCTCAATTCTAATAAAATTTCAGAACATATTCATGATATTTACAGGGAGAAATAAAATAAAAAGTTAAGTATGTTAACTGAAAATGCCTTGACAGGCTTGATATGTCAATCTTGTCGAGCTTCATATTAATCGTGAGAAATTGTGGTAGCACACATTTGAGGGTGTAATTTACGACTATTCGCAATTACATTTTGGAACATTGCAACATTAATCGCTTGTTTGTGTATTTGATACATTATAATAATTCATGTACACATGTATTAGTATAGCATGTTTGTTTATTGTTTATTTGTGTGGTTTGCCTGTATATTTGTTATATTAATATGGTGTGGTTGCACATTCACTTCAACTTGCATACATGTGAGACAGCGATACATCATGTCGTCTACTAACTAGGATGTTCTCAATCTCCAGAGGCCTGTTTCACTTAACTTCAAAGGACAAAAACATTTGTATGAAGATTTCTATATAAGTACTTAAGACATTAATGTGATTCGTTAATGCTATCATCGTTACAATTTTAGTTTTGCACTTACAAACGTCTTAGTCGTACAAAGTTTAATGAAACGGGCCCCAGGATTTTAACAAATTGCCTTCCTTAAAAATGGACTGGGAGGATGTGAGGGTTTGCCTATAGTAATGATGAATGGTTTACAATTAATATCTTAACCCTTACTACGCTGAATTCAATTAATGTCGTCTGCCGGAAATGTTTTATTTTCAATATTTCTCGACAAAAACCTGTTTTGACAGTGCATGAGAATTGTCTCCACTGGAGACGATTCTCATGTGCTGTCAAAACAGTTTTTTTGTTGAGAATTAAGGCAAAAATGAACAACAGCAGACGACAATTTCCGTCTCCAGCGTAGTGAGAGTTAACAGTAAAAGACACTGTCTTTACCAACAATTTAACATTGAAAGATTGTAAATTCTGCCAAATAATGAAAATAGAATCTTTATGGGCACTTAACTATCACAAACAATTTAGCTTTCCCCCGAGTTAACATTTTTCGAAAAGGCAATTGCATCAACTACAGTGGAACCTCTCTAAACTGGGAACCGAGAAAACGTCTGTGTTTATTTTTTGCTTGTTTTCACTGTCATTTTATCTCTTTAATTGTAATGCATGTTCATGGTTACAAAGCTCATAAACATTTCCTGGAGGGCTCATATACCTGAATAACAGTGAAACCTCTCTAAACCGGACACCCTGGTAAACCGGACACCCAGGGTGTCCAGTTTCAAGAGGTTGCACTGCATATTTCCGTCTGCTCACAAGTATGCACCCCCCTTTCCTCTCCTTCACTCTGACACTGTAACTTTTGCACCCAGGCCTTCCAAACTGACAGATACACCCGCCACAGTTACCCCGACGACAGACGGTCTGACTTCGCTCCCAGCGACAGTTCTAGACCCGCCATTGAAAGTCAGAGAGGTGATGGTCAAATGAGAGGCGAAGGTCAAATGAGAGGCGAAGGTCAAATCAGAGGTGAAAGGTCATACCCTGAAGAGAGGTCTTACCCTGATGAAAGGCAGTATGATGCGCCTCAAAGGTCATCACGAGGTCAAATATCACCGCAGCAAAGGTCACCACAACGAAGGTCGCCACAACGAAGGTCACCACCACCAAGAGAAGCAAATGACCTCCAGCTTGACCTTCCGGCGAGATATTCTCCATCACAGCCCCCCGCTGTTCCTCCATCACCGACCGCCCCTCGGGCATCATACCCGGCTGCTCCTCAGGCGAACTTGTCGCCACGGAGACACAAGGTCATAGAAGAGAACATGTCGGGATATGGTAGCATTAGAGAGCAAGCCAACTTACAGCGAAAAGACGAATATAATAGATATCTGCGGATTAAGGTTTGTTTGTTAACCATTTTCATGCTGAAGATACACATTTTTTTTATGACTGAAAATTTTAAATACTTTTCTGTCTTTTTTCTTCACAGAAGTATATGTTGAGACCACTCGTTCGGACTGTCTCAACGAGACAGTCCAAATGAGTGATGACAACATATCAGAAGTGTTAATTATTATAATCAGGAGTTGGCATTGCTGATAATTGCAGAAGAATACTAATGTTTCAACATGAGAAGCATAGTTTTACTCATTTGTTTGGTGCAACAATATGTTTGTGTAGCCAATTTCAGGATTTGGTATTTTAACTGTTGACATGTAAATGAAGAATTTAAAAAAAAAAAAAATGTAAATTTAGACATCAGTGAATGAGTATCTGGCATGAAATGAGTTAATGTTTTACAATCCAATCTGTACGCAATGTTCGCTATTTTCAGTGTTCAAAGCTTTTGACTTTTATTAATTAGAACTTACCGTAAATGATTTATAAAACGATTCTGATTGGTCTCGTTATTTCTGTTTAACTGCACAATTTTATTTTCTCTAGGTGGCGGGAATATCCACATTACTTCTTCTCACTGCTGAATTAAATTTTGTCGTCTGCTGTTTGTGTTCTATTTTCCATTTTTCTCATCGAACACGTGGTTTGACAACACTAGAATCGTTTCCAATGGAAATGATTCTAAAGTGCTGTCAAACCAATTTTTGCTTCTCGCATTCTAAAGGTTAATTCTCACATGCACATTCCAGGGCCCACAATTGTGAAACATTCTGAGCTTATTCTCAAAATCTTCTGTAATTCAAGCAGCCTGATTTTGCTGAGACTGAACACAGTCTAAATCATTCAGAGTTCATGATTTTGAACATGAGTTTTGAGTGCTTGCTCCAAAAGTTTTATAATCCTGGAACTGTGGCTTAAGTTATTTATTTTCAGATCTCATTTGCATGTACATGCATTTTAATTGGTCAATACTCAAAAACCTTTTACTTAAAATTTCATGCAAAATTGTAAACTGTAAACTGTTTTTCACTTCACAAAAAAATGTGGAAAGTAGTCGAATTGAGGTTAAATTTTCTAATAAGATGTTCAGATTTTTGTTTATTCTTTACAAAAAAAATGTACGCTATGTTCGAGTATGATCGTGACATCTCAGACTTATGGCAAGCCAGAAAACCTTATCATTCAGTGAACAAAAATTTAAGTTTCAGGTTTTCATTTATTTCCTTAACTCTATTGTTATCCTTTCCTATTAATACTGCAATTATAATTCCTGTGTGTGCACTCTTTCCTTTATTCTGCATGTGAGGGCAAACAAAATCCAAGAGTTTTGTTTAACACTGGAGCCACTATAGACCAGTGTAATAAATAAGTTAACAAACATACCTTCAACTTCTTCAGCACTAGAATTGGCTGAATTTAACGTCACATTGCTTAGTTTAAACTAGAATTTGAAACAGAATTTAAAGCAGAATATGCCGCTTTGATGTCACGTTGCTTAGTTTAAACTAAGCAACGTGACATCAAACCGGCATATTCTGCCAATTCTAATGTCAAGTATGCCTCGGAAGTAGCTCTAAGAGAAGTTACGCTTTATTTTCCAAGTTTAATGACCTACTTAAAGGACCGGTCTATTAGTGATTGCCAAGGCACCATCACGGATCATCTGACATGCATGCGAAGATTTTTGTATTGGTAGGAAATTTATCTTCACGTGATTAAAATATTTTAACCTGGCAGTGACTGATCAATAGCAGTCTGCAATATTGATATTGCATGAATCACATGCCCAAACATGAGATTTTATGTAGACTATAGAAAATAATGTGTCAGTTTTCAATGTCATTTTAGAAAATTGTATGGGTTTTTTTTTTCAAAATTGATTTGGCAAACATCTGAGTTCTAAGAGAACTGGGTATTTTGATTCACAACTACTTTAGTGTTTTCTCAGCTGTATCTGTACATTGTGACGAATATGTCTATTTCTGTGGCAGAAAATTAGCAGAAACAACATGCCTAGGAAAACCACCCTGATGCTTTTTAGAGAATCAATTATTTGTGAAACTTTATGAGCATGTTCTCAGAATTTGTGCTAAAAATCAGGCACTTTAATTGACAAAGTCTGAGCACAGATCGGCTTTGACCGGTCAAACTTTCTTTTTCCAGCTTGTTGGTAAATTGGAAATCATGAGCTCTGAACGCACCAATTGGTTTGTAAGTTGAAAATCATGGCCTTTTGGACTCAAAAATTGTTTTTTAGGTTAAAAATAATAGGTTCTGGACTAAACAATTGGGTTTTAGGTTGGATTGGTTTATAAGTTGGAAATCATGGGTTCTGGGCTCACCAATTGATTTGTAGGTTGGAAATCATGGGTTCTGGGCTCACCAATTGGTTTGTAAGTTGGAAATCATGGGTTCTGGGCTCACCAATTGGTTCGTAAGCTGAAAATCATGGTCCCTGGACTAGCCAATTAGTTTGTAAGCTGAAAATCATGGTATTGGACTCACAGTCTGATCAGGATATGCACTGTTCGCCATTCCATCTCATAATCAATATCGATCATTACCAGGCTACAAGAGAGTGCTATTTGATCAGGAGCTACACTGGTCACAAATCCCACATAAGCCACATTTCTACAGTCATACACTACTTTGTCGCAGGATGAGGAGCAGAAGCGACATGCAGCCGAGAACCGGCCATCCGACAAGGCAGCAGAGGTGCAGAAGAACCAATACTACGGCTCCGAAAACTATGAACGCTATCAGAAAGATCTTCAGAGAAAACAAGCAGAGGAGTACAGGGATTTCCTACAAAAGGTAACTGTCAAGTCTGTAGTCAAACTAAAGTAGCTTGATTGGCCTTGACTGAGCACAGCTCAGCCATAGCCAATCAGACTTCCTGTCTGGTCAGTACATGACCTAGTTGTTTACTGAAAGTATTGAAACCCTCCATTCAATCACTGTTGATTATGAGCATGGATTTGAATGACCGGTACAAACATATCAGTTGATGAAATCCATGTGTTCATGAAATCAAAATGTACACTGTTTCTTAACCCTTTCCCTGTTTTGCAATATTTCGACTCTTCCAAATCCAAAACATCTGAATAAAATAATCAAATGCTGGGTCAAATGATGGTTAAATTATCTGATAAAGTAGAAAACAAGCAATTTCTCCTTTTCCCACAATGTTTTCAAAAGACATCTTCTGCAGAGGCGTGAAAAGTCGTTTCTATCAGGGAAAGGGTTAAATATGAAGGGCAGTGGAGATTTTGATCTGACTTACTTGATTACGTGCATTACATTTTAGTTTTCATTTTAGTCTAATTATGCCATTTCTGGCTGTGAACTTGTGATACTGCTACTATATGTGGCATACCAAGGGTTCATAATCCATTTGTATGATGTCGTCTTATGAAATACAATAATAAAAGCCTTACTTAATCACCATTTCAATCGTGAACATGTGGTACTACTATCGTACGGTAGTACATATTGGTGCCGTGACCAGGATTGGTGACATGACCAGGATACCAAACTAAAGTATTGTGTGGTCATATGTGGCAGTGACTGGAGAATGGAGACTGGAGAATAGCTTGTACGGCCAATTTAGCTCCTGATATGCTATCACCCATCTGCAGCCTAATAAGTATCTATACCATTAGTTTGAGGCAGGTTGTAGTTTTGCTGACTGAATGGTGAACTGTACAAACGCTGATCATACTGCACATAGAGACAATAAAATAAGCCCCCTTTCTCCAGTCAAAGCCACATATGAAATTCTGCAGGACAAACCTTATTTTTTCAAACTTCTAAAGTAACTATAACACAACAAGATCGTATTTGTAGTTATAATTAATTATAGTTGTGGAAATACAAAAATGAAAGTTACATCTGCCAACAAAACATCAAATGATGGTCAACAGCAACATATACCTTTACATAATGCTGTGGTGTTGGCAGTCTATCCTAATTGTAATTGGTTTATTTTATTGGTTGTAAAACAAGATCAATCAAATAATATTAATTTAGGATAGCGATGGAAGGCCTTGCATTTATACTTTCTAGCCTATTTAAATTAGGATGCTTTCCTATTTTCAGTAGAGAAGTGTTTATTGCCAAAGTTTATATTTACTTTGCAGCGCACACACATATGCAGATATATTATTTTCAGCTTGACCTCAGTTAGCTATTAATTAATTTTGACGATGTGATTATAAACTATTCTGAGCATGCACTATAAAGTAATGCATTCAAGTGCTTGATTATATACTTTACAATAGTGTGCAATATCTGCCTATTGGTGGTATGCTTGTATTTATATTTAACCCTTAGACCGCTACTCACAACAATTGTCGTCTGCTGTTGCTTTTATATGTTGCCTTATTTCTCAATAAAAACATGTTTTGAAAGCACTTCAGAATCATTTCCAATGGAAATGATTCTGAAGTGCTGTCAAAGCATATTGTAAATTATTCTAATGTAAATTATTCTAACGTCAAAGCATGTTTTTGATGATAAAAATGGAAAATAGAAAATAAACAGCAGACGACAAAAGAAATAAGATTGCTGTCTAAGGGTTAATACATGTATTTACATGTTTAGTTGTTGGTGCAGCAAAATCATTTGCTATTATTGGACTTTGCTTTAGAATTTACCTACATGAATTGTTATTCTTTTTAGCTTAAAGTATTGCATGCATTACTTATAGATTATTCTCTGTGCATGATCAGAATAACATGTACTTTCTGTAGCAATATCAGCCGAATCCGGGGGCCGTAGGACTCCCTCTAGGGCAGTATAAATACGAGCCGAAACGGCTAGCAATGGAGGCGGAACGTAATGAGGAGTACAATAAACTTAAGAAAAAGGTAGCTTGTTTTGCCACTGTATAGGTGCTGGTTATATAGAACAACAACCAGTTTGTTAAAATGGGCAGAGCTCCAGATAAGGTGCGTGTTGGGGTATTTTACGCACTTATTTTAGCAGAATATGCATTGATTATCAAAAGTGAGAGTACAAAATACTGACTGCAATGTGAAAATACGCATTGATTTTCAATGATTTTCAAAGTGAGTATTGAAAATACAGTATTAAAGTTGAAAATTTACTTAGTTGAACTGCAAAAAGCAAACTGTGTGTGAGTGTTTGCTTTTTACAGCTCAAATAAGCAAATTTTTAGATTTGTTTTATTTTTTTATGATTTGTTTCGTATTTAATAAGGAAGAAAATCAATAATACATTTGTAAAAGTAAAATTCACATTGAATTTGAAATCTGGGGGTATAATACTCTTTAGATACAAAACTTATCTGGAACTCTGAATGGGGTCACCAAATTCGAAGCAATACATAAAACTAAGCTTTTGAATAGTGTTCAAGCGCAAAGCTTGAAATCTGGGCTATTTGTAAACATTTGGCGAAATAACATAATTAAATTGATTAGTTTTCGAAATATGTATTGGAGATTTTTCTAAAATAGTTAATTGTGTCATGTGGCGACATGAATTTTATGATTGTCATAGATATTTATGAGAAGCATATGTTTAGCCCTTGTCCAAAATGAACACTACTACATTGTAAGTATCTGAACCACTTTGACAGACTGGACGTCCTTCAGTATTTAATATCTATATTATTTTATTCATGTATTTGAGCCAGTGAATGAGAAAATTCTTAACGTACCTGTGATTTTTCCTGTGATTATGTGTCAGAAATTTACTCGGATGTTTGTATATTTCAGTAATTCTAACATTCTTATATTGAATTTTCTTGTGAGAAATATCACAGATACAATCAGACATCTTGTCTTACTCGATTATATTTTTTTGTTTTCCTGATGTGCTATTTGCAAGTAGATATGTTGGATTATCAATGAGGTTATTTATATTGTATCATTATACCGGTACATTTATACTGGGGATGTTACTTTGCCATATTTATTTAAAAATTAGCAACATTTTCATGGCTGATGACTCAGAATTTGCAAACAGTGCTGAATGAGTTTTGCATCTTCTGCGAAACTTCTGCCAACTTTCACCATGTCAGACTATGTGTAAACACATATCATGGTGAAAGTTGGCAAATGTTTGAAATGCCACCTGTAGCCTATTTCAACAACATTGCAAAATATACTTATCTAGCAAAGTATACTTTGAGGGAGAAATTTTCAATTTCAGTTTAAATTTATTAATTTTTGTCTCGCCCGCGGAGCGGAAAGCGAGACAGGTTTTGCTTTTCCGGAGTCATCATCGGCGGCGGGCCCCAGGGTCTTCAGGGTCAAGGTCAAACTCTATTTGTTAATACATTCAATGTTAAGTTTTCGTGTTACGGTCATTACTTCAACACTTATCAGCTACAGTCATCAAACTTTATACATACCTTTACTATGATATGTACATGAATATAGGACTATTAAACAAAATTTGGCGGGCCCCAGGGTCTCCAGGGTCAAGGTCAAACTCTGTTAATACATTCAATGTTAAGTTTTCATCTTACGGTCATTACTTCAACACCTTCTCAGCTACAGTCATCAAACTTTATACTTACCTTTACTATGATATGTACATGAATATAGGACTATTAAACAAAATTTGGCGGGCCCCAGGGTCTCCAGGGTCAAGGTCAAACTCTATTTCTTTCAATGTTAAGTTTTCATGTTACGATCATTACTTCAACACCTTATCAGCTACAGTCATCAAACTTTATACATCCCTTTACTATGATATGTAGACGAATATACGACTATTAAAAAAAAATTCCCTGGCCCCAGGGTGAAGGTCAAGACGGAACAAGGCGAGACATTTGATTTCGCGGAATTCTTGTTATTATACTGAATTTATTACATTATCACAGCCATTTTGGCTGTGATAATGTAATAAATTCAGTATAATAATTTTGCATACTTTTAATCATCAAATATATGCAGTCGTTAGTTCTATATGACATAATACATTTCAGAAAAAATAAATGATTACTCCCTGAAAGTATACTTTGCTAGATAAGTATACTTTGCTATGTTGGTGAAATAGGCTACTGGTTATGACTGTGGAAGTTTGTAAAGCATTTTAAGCTGATATCGCAAAAAGGCTGATTTCTCATTGATGGACCAATGTGCTGAGTATACTGGCTATTTATGATGTGTCACATGATAATTCAAACATTGACGCTGTATATCCAGACAAGCCCAACTTGTAGATGTTTTAATATAAAGCATGCTTGCTATAAGCTTGTGACTTTTTTACATGGATATACAGGTGGCTATTGTCTTTTGAATTTTGTCACAAATAAATGTGATTTGATGAATATAAATTTAACTTTGTTTTTTTTCATTGATTTATGATCAATCTAATTATCAGATGTTTTTTTTTAACTGACTATGTTTATTTTGTCATCTGATGTAGCAAGTACAATACTAGAAAATGTAGAATTATCGTTTGACATGTCATATTTTAGTTCACCAGTTTGCCCTTTTGGTTTTCACTGTATATACTGAATTTGAAGTTTATGCATCACATATTGCATTGTGTATCTATTATTACTCTGTAATAAGCTGTAATGTCAATTGTTTGGCCTAGATGTACTTATACAATTATACAATGTTATTGTAATTTATCTCAGGTTTTGTCAGATACATGTCGTTAAATTACGCATTAACCCGTAGAATGCGGGAACCGAAAATAGTCGTCTGCTGATAATTCATATTTTGTTTTTTCTCTCAGTAAAAACATGGTTTGGCAGCATTTTAGAATCATTTCCATTGGAAATGATTCTAAAGTGCTGCCAAACCAAGTTTTTGATGAGAAAAATGGAAAAATAAAAAATATTCAGCAGACGACACAAATTAATTCAGCATTGTAAGGGTTAATGCATGAAATTTCTAACAGTATCTAACAAATATGAAGACCGATCCATTGTTCTAAAAGTATCTCTGTATCTTTTGCATATATCGAATATACTTTGACATGCATTGTGACCTGATTATTTATAGTCATTATGTTACCACTAATCGTTAGAAGAGTCATGATGACTCTTCTAACGATTAGTGGTAACATAATGAACATACTGTTCACATAATTTGTATCATGTTAAAAGTTAGTGAGTGTAGTGGAATAGATGGTTGTAGAGCTATCATGTTGCTAATATTGTTATAGAGTTATCATACAAGTAAATAATTGCAGAAGTGTCATGTTACACAATTTGGTTGCAGAAATGTTGTGTTGCATGTAATTAATTGTAGAGTAGCATGTATATGAGTTATGGCAAGTAATTGATTGCAATTAATCCAATTCATCATGTTACAAGTTTGTCGATCCAGCATACAAGTAATTGGTAGTACATGATAGGTACATTATAAGTAACTAACTAATGGTAGTGTTGTTTTATACAAGCAAGTGATAATTTTGTTACATTTTTAGCTCACCCGAGCGAAGCTCATGTGAGCTATTGTTACCGCAATGTGTCCGTCGTCCGTCGTCCGTGAACATTTTCAAACGTCTTCTCCTCGGTAACCATTAGGCCTATAGTCACCAAACTTCATGGTCATGGTCCTTAGGTAGGGGGATTACAAAATTGTTAAAATGACGTCATTACGTAATCCAAGATGGCCGCCGTCTAAAAATAGCACAAATTCTTCAAAAATCTTCTTCTCAAGAACCGCCGACCGGATTTCGACAAAACTTGGTAGGAATGATCGATGTACAATGCTCTTTCAAAGTTGTTAAAATGGTGACCCCGGGGTCAAAAACGGGCGTGGCCCGTGGGGTCAAATTGGGGTCAAATTTTATGTTTGACCGAATATGGTCATGTTATATATCAAATCGAAGGTATCAATGAGGCGATCACTCTGATACATTTTTTGTCGAAATCGGATGGTTATGTCATCCAAGATGGCCGCCGAAATGTCAAACGGTCTTTCTTTTATTAGAGATTTCGAAATTCTTCTTCACATGAACCGCTTGGCCCATGGTAGCCAAACTTAAAAGTTATGGTCCATGAGTGAAGCCTTTTCAGATTTGTTAAAATGGAGGTCATCGCTAATCCAAGATGGCCGCCGTCTAAAAATAGCATAAATTCTTAAAAAATCTTCTTCTCATGAACCGCTAGCCGGATTTCGACTAAACTTGGTAGAAATGATCGATTTACAATGCTCTTTCAAAGTTGTGAAAATGGTGACCCCGGGGTCAAAAATGGGCGTGGCCCGTGGGGTCAAATTGGGGTCTAATGACCTAATATGCTCATGTCATATATCAAATTGAAGGTATCGATGAGGCGATTGCTCTGGTGCAAAATTTGTCGGAATCGGATAATTATAACATCCATGATGGCCACCAAAAGGTCCATTTATTCAAGATTTTGAACGTCTTTTTCTCAGGAACCACATGGCCGATGCTGGCCAAACTTCATAGGAAGTTAAGATCCTTGGGTGAAGCATTTTCAGATTTGATAAAATGAGAGTCATCGCTTAATCCAAGATGACCGCCATCTAAAAATAGAACAATTGTTTTTAAAACACATGAACTCAATGTCACATTCTCCTCTGGTGTTCATGGAGTCAGGTGAGCGAATTAGGGCCATCATGGCCCTCTTGTTAAGTAATTTATTGGAAAGCTGACATACATAGTTGATTGGTAACCTGTTAGAAGTAATTGATTGAAGAGCTGAACTGTTGCGATTAAATGATTGTAATTGTTGTTGTATTATAAGTAACTGGATATAGAACATTAACCGCAAATGTAAATGCAGTGTTTATTGTGGTATGCTAGTTAATAAAGTTGATGAGTTGCGAGATAGCGCTAGATATTTGCATCATTCGCAATTGATTATCTTTATGGTACGGAGCCCTGCAGGGACGTAGAATTTTTTTTTTTATTAATTCGTTCCCACGAAATAACAATTCGTTGCTACGATTTAACAATTCATTCCCACTAATTAACAATTCGTTGCCACCAATTAACAATTTGTTCCCTCAATTTAACGAATTAATAACAAAAAATCCATGTCCCCTGTGCGGGGCTCTGTAGAATCGCATCAGTGTCGTGTGGAAAATTATGCAGGGACATTTTGGAAGTGTACAATTATAATGAATGGTTATTTAACCCTTACAATGCTAAATTATATTTTTTCGTCTGCTGATTATTTTTTATTTTCCATTTTTATCAACAGAAACATAGTTTGGCAGCACTTTTAATGGAAAAAAGAAACACCACAAAATATGAAATACCGGTAACTACAGGCAACATTTTTTTATTTCCCACATTCTGAGGCATTTTTGTAAGTTTAATGGCTGATGTTTTGTTGTAGACAGTGTAAGCCCTGATGTAGACTATGTGGATGCTGCATAGAACTCGTCTGCATCTACTGCATACATTCATTTCAAATAGTAGTATATAAGAGTCACAATGATACCATCACCTCTGGAAGGCACCGGCTACGCGCGGCACCTTCCACCGCATGATGGTATCATTTGTGACTCTTATATACTACTACCGCGAGTCCATATATTTATGACATGAGAAGATACACCCTATTAGAGATAAAAATCCCTATGTTATACTCAGTATATATATACAACATAATGGTTCTAGTTAAGTGTGCATGGTTGAAGACAGGTAGTCACGAGAGGTGTCATCGCACCGGTATTTACGAATATTGCAAACATCACCGTGCATGGATGCGAAGAGGTTCCGTTTCACCTCGCCCATGTCGGCATTGTGGGGTAGGGACCAAAGCCGAGTCATTGCTATGTCCACCATGCGGTGGCACTCAGGCTACTCATCGAATGGTTAACAAGGGATTACGTGCTCGCAAGTATTATCGTTTAGTAATAATTCAAATCGGAAAGTCAGTTAGAAAGATAGAATCGATCTAATAAGTCACGGTGTTTCTACAGCATTAAAACACTGTAAAAAACATTATCAAACTAATTTTATAAAATTGGAAAATTGAACAGAAAAAACAAGTACCAATATTATTAGAGAAAATGGATAATACAATACAATTGGAATTGAAAGTTTTTAATGCCTGTGTTGAAGAAGTTTACGAAGAATACGGGGGTTATAGTCCTATATATAAATTCTATAAAATGAGAACACTAGGCGATATCGAATACATGAAATACCAGCGTAATTTATTACACTCCGATAAAAACGTTGCATTTACAATATTATACCGGCAATTATGTCAACTATACAAGAGGCAAATACAAACATTAAGACGGATAATGCGTATCGGATATGAAACTAAGGTGTATTATATAAAATTATTAAAACCCAACGATTCGTTTACGAATGTACATTTCTACGATATCGCTTATAAAGATATGTATATTATTGAACAGAACTAATTAATTTATGTTGTAATCACAACACCAAGCAGACGACAATGTTCCAATTACACGTGTTATGAAAATGTAAATTAGGTGTCCCACCTTACACGTATATTAAGTGTCCATTTATAGAGAGGTTTACACGATTACGTCTTCCGGGATGGAAAATAAACACACTGTAATATATATTACACACACGGTTATTTATAGCCTTATCGATGGTATGTAAACGGGCTATCTATTTACACAGGTGGTGTACACAGTTTATAAACACTTAGTGAGGGTTATATAGTTCACGAATTTCCGGGATGGTTCGTTATTTAATTAATTTTAATAAAATTATAAAATTATTTATAATTTAAAGCTGAAACACCCCATATAAAAACACCCCCCTTTAATTATAATAAAGAAAAAATATATAAATAACAATTTTTTTTTATTTCACCAGCAAAGTTAAGTTTATATACGAGAAATAAACACAGTTCAGTGTCGGGACGCTGTCATTAATATCTCAACAGCGAGATAAGTTTCGCCACATGTACTTCACTCTGGCCGCTCTGCACATTATAGCGGATGGAGGTAACGAATGGGAGAGGTCCGCGGTATCGGTCCAATGATGGGGTGTAGGAGATGTGAGTGTAACACACCTCGCTAAGCCGAAAAAATAAAAAAAATAGAAGAAATTTAAGCGAAGGCTTAGCGGGGTGGACCCAGAAGGGTTTTGCTGGCGCGGGTTCGAGCCTCGGTGGAACCTAAAACTTTTTTTCTTTTTTTTCTTTTTAAATTGTTAATAATTTTCCTAAAATTAATTAATAAATTGTTTACTGCACCAATATAATTAATTTTATAATTAATTTAAAGAAAATTATAAAATTAATTATTTAATAAAAATATTAATTTCCTCCGACTTTATCTCCAAGTTTTTCCCTAAATTTATCCCAATCAGTACACTCAATTTTGGGCATGGTGGTGCGCGCCTTGATTCTTATATCATTTTTTAATTTTTCATATCTCCCCATTTCTTCCACCACGGATTCAAACTCTAAATTTGATATTTTCTTATCGGCCAACGCTTTGGACACCATAACGTCGATGCTATTTTTCTTAGACCTAGTGAGAACGGATATTCTATCATGTTTTCTACATTTTTTCTCGAGTTTTCCACCAGACGCCCTAATTACCATACACAACAACCCAGAAACGGCCGACACCGCACATAAAATCCCCGCTACGGGAACCGTTATAATGGTGGATATAGTTGCAGTTGTCCCCGCCCAAACAACACAGAAACACTCACCAGAGCCGTGCTAGATGCTTCAGCCATGTTCACCGCGCGTCTATATTTTTTAGCGTTTCTTTTTCTATTTGTATATTCTCTAACTAAAATATCCTGCATAGCGACGATATTATTCAACCTAAAATCTGAACTTCTTTCGTTAATTGTACACAGTGTTGATGGAGTGGTATTGACAATTGGATACCGTGTTGATGGAGTGATATTGACAATTGGAAGCGGTGATTCGTTCATGATTTTCAATATATTAGTATTTACAAAATAAGTTCAATTAACAATGAGACAATAGAGGAAGAACTGTCTAGGTCACCGATTTTCGTAACAAAGTTAATAACACTACCTTGGGAAAGTCTAATTCGATCATAACCGGCGAACGAAACCACCGTCGAACTATCTCCAGCGATTTTAGTGACTCCAACCCCCCGTTCTTCCCTATATACTACAAGATTTATCGCGACCGCGCCCACAGGTTTACCACTAGCATTAACCGAGCAGACCGCCATTCGGATAACTTCACCTGCAGCTGTCATAGCGTATCCCCCACATTTATTACTCGCTTTGGCACCGAACGAATATTCATAGTGCCCCTCAACCAATGGGCCCCGCTTCTCAGCCCAAACTGTTATGGCACGTTTTAGCGTTTTCATTGTTTGCACTATTCCGGCAAGCGCACTGTTTGAGGTATATGCCTCAGTACAAATCTTATAAGAGGCCTCCTCAAGAGCTTTGGTCGCGGCTATACGATCATGTTTCAGTTTATCAGAAACTTCGGTTATCTTTCCGTCTAGTTCGGTAAGTGCCGCTTCTCTACTGAGAGAGTCCTCTAAGCGCAACGCATCATAAGCCTCCGTAATGGTCGCCTGGTGGCCTTCTAGAGCTTTTTCAACACCCGACCGGGCCTCTTTTTGAAATTCAGTTATTTTTCCGTCTAGTTCAGCAACCGCCGCTTCTCTGATGAGAGAGTCCTCTGAGCGCAACACCTCATAAGCCTTCGCAAGGGCTGCCTGGTGGTCTTCTCGGGCTTTCTCAATACCCGACCGGGCCTCTTTTCGAAATTCGGTTATTTTTCCGTCTAGTTCAGCAACCGCCGCTTCTCTGATGAGAGAGTCCTCTGAGCGCAACACCCCATAAACCTCCGTAATGTCTGCCTGGTGGTCTTCTCGGGCTTTCTCAATACCCGTTCGGACCCCCTCAACCCCCAACCGGGCCTCCTTTCGAAATTCGGTTATTTTTTCGTCTAGTTCAGTAAGTGCCGCTTCTCTGTTGAGAGAGTCCTCTGAGCACAACGCCCCATAAGCCTCCGCAATGGCCTCCTTGTGGTCTTCTCGGACCCCCTCAACCCCCGACCTGGTCTCTTTCAGAAATTCGGCTATTTTCCCGTCTAGTTCAGTAAGTGTCGCTTCTTTACTGAGAGAGTCCTCTAAGCGCCACGCATCATAAGCCTCCGCAATGGCCTCCGCAAGGTTCACCTGGTGGTCTTCTCGGACTTTATCAATACCCGACCGGTTCTCTTTTCGAAATTTGGTTATTTTCCCGTCTAGTTCGGCAACCGTCGCTTCTCTGATGAGAGAGTCCTCTAAGCGCAACGCACCATAAGCCTCCGTAAGGTCCGCCTGGTGGTCTTCTCGGGCTTTCTCAATACCCGACGTGGCCTCTTTTCGAAATTTGGTTATTTTTTTGTCTAGTTCGGTAAGTGCCGCTTCTCTGATGAGAGAGTCCTCTGAGCGCAACGTATCATAACCCTCCATAAGGTCCGCCTGGTGGTCTTCTCGGACTTTATCAATATCCGACCTGGTCTCTTTTCGAAATTTTGTTATTTTCCCGTCTAGTTCGGTAAGTGTCGCTTCTTTGCTGAGAGAGTCCTTTAAGAGCAACGCATCATAAGCATCCGTAAGGTCCGCCTGGTGGTCTTCTCGGACTTTATCAATCCCCAACCGGGCCTCTTCGAAATTTGGTTATTTTTTCACCTAGTTCGTTTAGTTCCGTATGCGTTTCTTCACGACTTTGTGTATTCACAGCCAGGGCATATTCTCTAAGTTGTGATAGTAGACTCCTGTGAATCTCGTCCGTGGCCACCGATATAGTTCTATTGATCAAGGCCTTTGTTTTTTGGGTAGTTAAAAAGTCGCCCTCTGTCGGGATGAATCCCCCTTCTGTCGGTTCCAAATTCTTTGAATTTGTCACCCAATCGGAAGAACTACCTGGTCCGTATATACTCATTTTCAATAATGTTGATAATATATATATATAAATTACAAACATGCGTTTAATTCTAAATAATTTTCTTAAAAGTAATTAATTTGAAATTTCTAGGACGACCGAAATCGGGTAATCGTTCTTCAACTCTCGCCCTTTATCATCAAGAATAGAAATCTTCAACTCGTGGATGTGTCCCAATTCCAAAACTTTCATCTCGGGGTGTGGGAAGTCTAAGGTCAGGGTCTCACCAAAGAAACAGTCGCTGGCGGGCACGGTTTTCAGTAATGTGCTGGGAGTGCCGTCTACCGTGTTGTATGATGTGTTCACCCGATCCAGGTGCACCCCGAGAGTTTTCGTGAAGGCGAAGTTTACTGGGGTCGTGCCGACGTGCTCGCCCGGATCAAACATCCCATCATTGTTGGCAGGGAGTGTTATTTTAAATCCTAACAGCGAGCCCAACCCAGGTGAGACCCTTAAAATTTTATCAACGGTCAATGTCGCAAGCCCCGTGGCTTTCGAGACTGAGAGAGTGACTACACCAGGAATCTTCGACGAGACAAAAGCTTGAAGATCTCCGAAACTCCAAAGGCCATGAGGTACTATAGCACGCTCGTCAACATCTCCTAAGAAAAACTCGAGCGTTTCAATGTTTTTCCACCCGACCGTGAACGTGATTGATCTGAGGCCTACCCGGCGTTTTCCGCAGCAGTTATCGATTGACTTTTGAAGTTCACAACTCTCTTTTTGAACATTAGTGATAGTAGCAAACATAATAATATCTTTCAATGGATACCAAAGCATTTAGCTTTAATTCTAATGCAAAGTACGCGGTCGGAGGTAAATACACGCAAAAAGACGTTGTTAACCGCCTTGTACACCCAACCGTAACGGTTAGACCGGACAGTGGCTTTGCCACCAATTTCCCTAACATCTTTGAACAATATAGGCTGCCCAAGATTACTACGATGGAGGCGGTAAACTGGTGGAAAGCAACACCGATGCAGTTTTGGCAGAACCAAATAAATGTCGCTGTATGGTGCGCAACAGCCGGGTGTGGAGTTTCACATAAAGACCATCTGACATCCAAGAATGTCATGCTCCGAAGTGTCTACAACTTTCACGCATATTATACTATTAGGAGGATTCTCAAAGAACTAGGTATTTCACTACCTCAAGACGACGCCTGGGATCCCATTTCCAACGCATATGACCGTATGGCGTTTGAAAGACTGTGTAACGAATTTAACGTTTCAAAAGACGCGGACTGGAGACAGAAAGCATTTCCTACCAGCACCGGCCTCGGGGACGTTCTCATTCGGGGCCAGTCCGGGAATTGGACGCAGACTGATTTTTGACACGATCACTCCGGTGACCACATCGTCAGTCGGAACGCCGGGAATTTTGACCCCGCGACTATGACTTTCGGGCCGGAAGTGTCTGGAGGTCGGCATTGTGGCGTGTTTTCTTGTAAAATGTTACCTCCGAAACGGGCTCACGTCGATTACATACAGCAGGCTGCTGAGGTTCAGAACGCGTGGAGTACATTTATGTTAGATAAGGGTCTAGGGTTCACGCAGGCCGGGGTTACTCGCGTCAACGACTCCATTCGCACGTACGTCTGGGCCATCCTCGGCGCACAGAAGCAAACTCGCAGTTCTATACTGGGCACGGGAACAGCGTTTGATGCACAAAAATAATTCTTGGCACTTGTAGAGGACGCCATCTCAGCTAGGGTGGACCTGGAGAAGGCGATCCAGAATTATCAAGACGTTTTGCAGAATGCCAGCACTCCAGTAGACTATGTATTTGGAATAGGTCTTTATATGGCGCCGAGCAATATGATACTACGAGACGACCCGGTTGACGGTTACAATAATCAGATCGTAATCGCCACCACCAATCAAAAAATCGGCCACAACGGTAACGTGAACACGGATATCATCAAGTGCACCCCCAACATGATCGGGTTCAACAGTGGTGAGGTTGTAAGTGGAACCATTTCATAAAATGCCCAAAACACAAAATGGATACACCTCCCTCAACACAATCGGGATTGAAGTTGAACCCAGTACCCCGAATTAGTAAATTGGATGCACCATCGAGTTCCCCCAATCCAATCATCAACAATGTTGAAACAGGAGCGGAAACACCAATCGAGATTGGAAGCACAACACATGAGGAGGAGAAATTAGCGCTCGTCGTTGCCCTCGTGACGATCGGACTATTTACGCTTTGGTTTTAGGAACTCTCTGGCGAAGAATAGTAGGAGACCGGCGATCGCCACGATTAAAGCCCAAGCATTCTTGGCGAGCCATCCGACCGTTTTTGATAATATAGATAACAAGGAGAGGAGACCTCCTATCAACCCAGGCAGCGCGGCAGCCACCTTTCCTGCTAATTTAGCCAGGAGACTGGCGAGGGCTTTTAGTTGTTTTTTTACCCACTCCTTGGCTCCGCCGGATGGTGCGGGTGCTGGTGCGGGTGCTGGTGCGGGTGCTGGTGCGGCACCAGCATTGACAGCTACAAATAGAGACGATATAGATAGAAAGCTGCGATGATGGTTACTATCGTGACGCCCTTCTCTCTGAACAGAGTGCGAAGACGCTCACCGAGTGTCGTGTCCTCGTGCAGGACCCTCGAGATTGTTTCGTGGCTCCGACTTAATTGGCCGGAAAGTGCCTCACGGTTAGTCGAGACAACATCCAAGCGAGCTTCTCTTTCGTAACTACCGCAGGAGTTTGTTGATCCGCTCGGTAGATTCTCTATCGTCACGGACTTCCCCAAGTTTTCTTTCTTCTAGCGCGATATGTTCGTCCAGCACCGTGAGTTTGGAGAGGTTATTGACCAGTTCGCCCCGGACCGTTTGCAGAACCTTATCGAGTCCCAGGAGTTCGCGAAGAGGTAATGGTGGGTCATACTTAGTGCCGTTTATTTTGTTTATTTCGTTGACCGTAGTTTCCACTGTGTTAATAGCGTTGGTGGCTATATGAGGGACCTCGCTGATATCGCTCGTTTCTATAGCGGCAGCCGTCTTCACCAGCGTTTCGTCGGTACACTGTAGGGTTTTTACCATTTGTTGAGGCAGCTGCGCCCGATCATCGATCACTCCGAGAGCTCGAGCGAAGAGTACTCCATATCGGTTCAAGGAAGAGGGGCTGAGGAACCGGGTCGGGTCATTCTTGTACGTCAGCAACTTTCAGCTATTACCCCATTTAACCCACAAGTCTCCTCTTTTAGTGCTGTGGAACTCCAACATGGCATTGATGCCGTGTTTAGACAACTCACTCTCCCACCGTTTCACCCGAGACTCCGTTTCCGTGAGAGGCGCCAGCTCATCCTTGGAGATCCCCGCAGGAATCTCAGCACCGCCCGCCCATGCCGGAGTCTCGGGTGAGGCCTCCCACATAGGGACACCAGCAGATGAAGTTCCTGGTGCGTCTGGACCAAACAAAGATGCGCCTGGATTAACCAAAGGCTTATTTCGTGGTTCGCCTGGAACAAACAAAGGTGTATTTTGGGGTGCTGGCGTCTCTATGAAGGTTGTTTCGTCATAGTTATTGATGTAGCGGGATTGATTGACGATCTAGAGACTGACCCTTTTATAGGTCACACTCTTAGAACGGCCTGCTGCTCAATTTATCACAAGTTTGGAATGTACTTAGCTCCGCTGACAACCGCGTTGACCACGGGTAAACACTGTCAATTTGGACATATATGCCCACGAACTATAAGCCCTAATGTTAATATCATAAATGATGACACAAGACACACCCGCGAGAGTGACGGAACAGCAATCTCCAACAGCGTTGGGGATTGCTCCAACCCAATCGAACCCGATTGCAGCACTTCCAACTCCGATTGATCCTCCAACCGAATCGCGATTGGAGTTGGGGGTTGCACGACATAAAAACCCAAAAAGGCAGGCAGCTGGGAGGGCGGCGGCTGCCACCCGAAAAGTTAAACAAGATAAAATACTCGCCGAGCTTCGAGAGGCTAAACAGTCGTTGCAATCGGGGACGGAGACAGCAAAACATCTGAAGACAGAGTTGAGTACAACAATACCCCCAATTCACGAATTGGAAGCACACTCAACACCCAATCGAGGTTGGACGAATCCGATTGAACCCCAATTCGTGAATTGGAGTTGGGTTGTTGGTGGTGGTCTGGCAGTTGTTGGTGCCCTGTGCGTGTGGAAATAGCCCCTATTACACCAATCCTTATCGAAAAAACAACCAGCCAGTGTTCAGAAGAAAGTTACGAAACACCAATCGCGATTGGATGCGCCCCATTTAAACATTGATCGCGACCCCTTTTATATGCAATAATTATAATGGCTGAACAACATGGTAAAATGTTGGTGAATGCGCTTTATCACGCCGTGGTGATATCGGGTTTCAGTATCGGGTATGCTCGACTATCAAAGATGGCCCTAGGAGGGTCCGCTCCCAAATTGGACTTTACTGTGAGAGACGTAGGGCTCGCGACCTTAGATGTAGCGGCCGCAGTTTGGACCCGAGATTATATAGTTAAAGCTGGAATTCTACCAGTTAATATATGGAAATAAATGGCTTCAATCGCAGTAGGTGGTGCGCTTGTAAATGCATTGGCGTTCAGCGGTAGCAACTTTATATTCTCTAAAATGAGAAGCGTGGTCGAAAAAACGAACCGCCCATCTGGACTGGGTCAATGAAGAGCTTCGCCGCGAAAATCACGCCGCACAAACTTTTCAGAACGTTGAAGAAGCCAACCGCAAGTACGCGCTGGCATATCCGCAGAAAAGTCTCGCGCCGCTGGATCGCGAGCCCCAACTTTCAGATTTCTATGTACCGTCAGAGCCCCAAAAAGACCGCGAAATCGCGTTCATCGTCGTGGGAATGGGTGTGGTGGGTATCGTTGGCTACTATATTCAATCGAGATTTTAAATTAATTATTTTAAATAAAAAAAATTATAAATATATATATATATATATATATAGAACGATGTTAGTTGATGAACTTTATTTTGCTATGATCGATGTGGGCTCCACCGTATAGCTGGTGCAAAGAGTATGATTCGTCTGGCCCGAGATTCTCTCGAGACGTGGCGCGAGGACGAAAAAGCGGCCATCCTTTTTGCAAAGCGGATGTTAGATTCCACCACCAATCCCGGGGGATTGGATTTTCCCAAGTTCCTTCAGAACTTAACCCCCAATCGCAATTGTACTTCCAACAAAGGTTTATTATTAACGACGCAGTTACCGGACGATCTGGCGAGGGCATGTTGGAGATTGTCCGATATATTAGAATACTTCGCATACGATGAACACGCGCAAACTTAATACCAAACTATCGGTTCGCCTAACGAGCAAGCTGGCGAACACATACTATAGCTCCCGCGGGTACTGGAAGGGACTCGCGGCCATCAAGAACCTCGCAGCAGCGACCAAGGTTTCAGAAAACGCTGTCAAGGAATGGCTCAAGAAGCAGGCCATCTGGCAGATCTATTTACCCGCGCCTCACAATATTCCGCGCCCCAAATTCGACGTGCCGGTGCCGAACCAAGTTCACCAAGCGGATCTCCTGTTTCTCCCTCACGATCGCGTTGATCGCAAGATGTACAAGTACGCACTGACAATCGTTGATGACGTAGCGAGTCGTTATAAGGGGGCTGAGCTGTTGGCCACTAAAGAGTCTAAGGAGGTGGCCGAGGCTCTCTCCCGAATATATAAGAGGAGTCCTCTCAAATGGCCGAATCTTCTCCAGGTCGATCCCGGCCGCGTGTTCATGGGCGCGGTCTCTCATCTATTGTCTAAGCACGACGTTTCTGTCAGACGCGGCCGCGTCAACATCCACCGGGACCAGGGGATCGTGGAGCGCTTCAATCGAACCCTGGCTGAGAGACTGTTCGGACACCAATATGCTAAAGAACTTGTAGACCCTCATTCGCGATCGACCGAGTGGGTGGCCAGACTGCCCGCCGTGGTCTCCGCACTGAACAGAGAGGTGACCAGATTGATAGGTAAGAAGCCTGTAGATGCTATCAAGTTTAAAAGGGTGACGAGCAAGCCCTCTGCCGTCTCGCGCGGGCGATCCGTTGGTTTAGAGGAGCAACGGCTTCCATCAGATATTGACGTCCGGTACCTCTATCAACCAGGAGAGCTCGAAGGTGGCAGCCGCCGCGCGACTGATCCCGTGTGGTCTCTGAATGTATATCATCTAGATCGATCTATTACCAAACCCGATGAGCCCGTGCTCTACTATATGAATGATGGGCCATCTCGAGGGTTTGTTCGCGAAGAACTTCTTATGGTGCCTTTTGACACCCAGCTACCCCCGGATCGTCAGAGTCTTTAGTATTCTCTCCTTTCTTCAGAGTTCTCTTTGTTTTTTTACCTATCCTATAGGCTCGGTGTGTAACCCGTCTTCCATCACTCTCCTCTTGTCGTAATACGCCGACAACCCCAACTTCTCCTGCTTGTACGTCTTCATCACCCCGTTAATCATTCGGAATCCCCTGTTCTCCGCCATATCCCTACCCCCTTCGAGAGCATTCTTGTACCTTCCCCAAATCAGATCGTTAGATCTCTTCGACATCCCCTTGGCCGAGTGCTTAGATTTTCTGTCACCGCTCACGTAGTAACACTTGCTACACAGAGCGATGGCTCTATCTCCCTCAAATTCCAGCTTGAACAGTCCCGGAGTTCTGTTGCTCCACACGTCCCATGCCAACCACTCGGTCTTCTCCTTATTGAACTTTCTCTTCATATTCTTTCTCACCACCGCCGCCAGCGTCTTCTCCGACAGCGCGAAGTACATGCTGTCAGTGTCCATCTGTATCAGTTCGAAATCTCCACGATCCACGTACTTGTCCAAGAAATCGTAGTAGAACTCAAGCATCCGGAGCTTGGCCAACTGGTAGACCGCTATGCCACACTGAAACGGTCTATTGATCACCACTCGAGTCTTCCTGCTCGATATCTCGTAAGCCTCCCCAATCTCCTCCAGGTCTTCGAACCACGCCGACCTCAGTGCCCGGTCGACAGTCTTCTCATCCTTCGTATATGTGGTGTTCAGGTGTCTCTCTTGTGCCTCTATCAGCTTGCCACAACACGCATTGCCAACCAGTTTGAATATCTCCGCCAACACCGCCTTGCTCTTGTCGACGTCCCCCGTCCGTCTGGCAGCGGTGACCTCTTTAACGAACCATTGAAACGGTTTGCCGGGCTTGTAGTCAATCACCCTATGCACCGCCTTGACGATCAGACCGTGCTCCAGATACCACTTTAGCAGTGGGGAGTATATGATCATCTTCTTGGCGGACATTGCCCCCACGAGCTTTCTCTGTCCTTCGACTCTTTTCCTCCCGGTCCCGGCCAGGTAGTCCTTCATCTTCTCCTCCCGACTCCCCACCTGACCCCTGATCGTTGACCTTCCAGCCTCGGCGTATCTGGAGAATACTATGGACGGACCACCGACCAATCCCTGCTTCATCATCTCGTAAGTTTCAGACTTCGGTGACCACAGCTTGGGCGTGTCCGCCTTCCCATCGATCGACCCGCGGAGTAGGTACTGAAGGGAAACACCGGGCAGAGACACAGCATCCTTGAGTATGTCCACGCCTCTTCCCCTGTAGAACTCCGTCATTTTAGTCAGAGCCTCCAGGAACGGTCCTACATCCAAGTCGTTGTAGTGTTGCAACCATTCCTTGAACGTCTTCATCCCCTTTTCTCGGAATACCTTCTTACACTCTTTCCACTCGGACAACGACAGTAGGAACTCACCCTTCAACTTCGAGTACCACTCGGGATAGTCTGGCAGCAACGGATGGTCGAGCTTGTCCGCGCTATCGAACCACTCGTATGGAAAGTGAGACTTTACCATTTTACAGTCGTACGCCTTAACCCACCGGTCGTACGTGGTACCGGGTCCCAGATACTGGATGATGTCGAGAAATCTAAACTCCGGGGTAAACAGAAACATCGTCGTGCTGGCTCTCTTTCCGACCATCACCTTATTCACGGTGGCCGCCAAATTCTCTACAAAGTACTGCTTGATGAGGTTCAGGTCGTACCTGCTACAGTTGAACCCCACCACCGGGACTTGGTCAATCCAAGAGATAATCTTTGCTTGCTGAGACTTCGATAACATATCTATGTCGGCCGGCAGATACTTCTTCCTAACCCCCTCCCTGATTGCCTTGCCTCTCATCTGCAGCTCGGTCACGAACTTCTCGACTAGAGTGTCGGGATCTCGTTCGCATAGGTGTGTGATCCCTTCATGCATCGTATCCCCCAACGACACCGATATAGGAACGTGCTCGACCTCGAAGGTCAGGTCTTTGGTGGGTCGCGTGGTTTTTAGACTTGTCGAGATACGCCTCGAAGTCGTAGACTATCTGGTGAGGGTACAGAGTCGTCTCCTCCTCGCGTGGCGATTGTGGATAGTAGGTATTCACCTCATTCAACCACTCGCACTCCCACATCACCACCAGCTCGTAACCCGCCTTCCTTATCTTGGCGTCTTGAATTTTCGTCCTCTTGTACAGCGATCTCGCGTTACCTCTCATGCAATGCCTCGGACACCCGTGCCAGTAGCATCCGTGAAATTGAAACACGGTCTCGGTCTCGTGACAGTAACCGTCGACCGGATCACCGGCCACCCACCTCTCACCACCGTGACCGCAGTCGGCGTGATGTATGTGCTTTCCCACCCTCTCCTCTTCTCTGCTCAACCATTGAATCGACCTCACACTCGCTGACCCCTTGGGATAGAACGCCTTCTCGTAGGCCGACTGCGGTCTCTCTACCCTCTTACCTGGACATGTCACCACGGTCTTCCCACCCATGCAGGTGGTCGCGTGCCTGTGCATGTTACACGACTTTGTGAACCGTTATTGACATCCGGTGCACACGTACTCGTTCGTCATCTTGCGGAGGTTCGTTATGAGGAAAGAGTGACCTCCAAACATTCCTATCTTCATTGTCTTCCCCCCAACCACGTCGTAATTTGCCGGAACCTTCATGAGGTACCACACTCCATCGGCGGTGGGCTCGTAAATGCGAATACCCATCTTGAAATGCTCTTCGACCTTCTTAATATCATCCAGGGGGATTCCCTGGCTACCCGGTCCGTTATCAGCCCGAGGTATTCGCGAGCTAGAGCTCGTGCCTTCTCACAACAACGGTCTGGTCTCCCTCCACGTTGGATGGCTATGCACCTAAACAGACACAAGTAGTCATCGTACGTGTCGACGGAATACATTCCCTTTTTCTGTCTTAACCAGTCTGGGAGTTTTCCCGCTCCCATGAGAAGTTGTTGAGCGTCGATGATCATCTTCACCTCGACCGATATCCAACGAACGAAGGTCCATTTTGTGTTTGGTCTATCAACTTTGTTGATGTCCATTCGACCTTTCTCTCTATCGGATATCCAACTCTCCGCTTTGGAAATCTCGTTTATCCACGGACTGCCCTTTGATTGTTTGTGATAGATCATCGTTTCGTCGGTCTCGATGTTCCTAATACGATAAGAGCACGAATACCTCAGATAACATGCCGTGGTCATCTCTGGGCAAATTTTATTCATTATGCGATTAGCGATCTCCCCGTCTACCCCCCTCTCGAAAGTCCATACTATCTTCCTCCTACCCCTATCAACAGTTTCCCTAACTTCGGCTTCTTCGGCTTCTTCGGCGAGAATCCTGGGACCCTCCTTCACCAAAGCTCTGGCGATATCTCTCCTCTTCTTGGGAGGTCTCCCCACCAACCCTTGATAAATCTTATTGTAGTACGCCTTGTATAGGGGTTTTCTACGTGCGCTGTGATCTTCTTTTACACGCTGCGCGTAAGCGGTGGCGTGCAGACTGGCCGTCGTCTCGTTCTCCAATTTCTCGGAGCGTTTTTCGGGGTTGGCGGGCAGTCGTCCGGTCGAAACCGCACGCCGCAGCCTCTCCTCGTAGACGACGGCTCGCGCGTCACTTATCCTATCTGCTATATCTTTCTTGACTCTCAAACCTCTTAGGGAAATTCCCCAACTCTTAGCTTGCTCTCTCATTTGCTTTATGGTAGGCATTATACTGAGTATAACCAATATATATTTATCTTCAATAGGGTGTAAGTTTATATTTTATTTGTAATAAATGTATGACAGATTGTTGTAATATACTTAGTATAATTTATGGATAACTTGTCTTTAATAGGGTGTCAGTTTATATTTGTGACAGATTGGTGTAAAATACTGAGTATAGCTTATGGATTTCTTATCTTTAATAGGGTGTCAGTTTATATTTTATTTGTAATAAATGTATGACAGATTGTTGTAATATACTTAGTATAACTTATGGATAACTTGTCTTTAATAGGGTGTCAGTTTATATTTGTGACAGATTGCTGTAATATACTGAGTATAACTTATGGATTTCTTATCTTTAATAGGGTGTCAGTTGTTATTTTATTTGTAATAAAAGTATGACAGATTGTTGTATATATATACTGAGTATAACATAGGGATTTTTATCTCTAATAGGGTGTATCTTCTCATGTCATAAATATATGGTCTCGCGGTAGTAGTATATAAGAGTCACAAATGATACCATCATGCTGTGGAAGGTGCCGCGCGTAGCCGGTGCCTTCCAGAGGTGATGGTATCATTGTGACTCTTATATATTACTCAAATTGTTGCCTACAAGTATGTCCGAATTGAATATTCTCTATAATAAGATATGTTGATGTTATGGGATGGGATTTCTGTGAAACTTATTTCGGTGTTGGTTTGTAAAATGATATGCAATAGCTAGACTTGTAGATTTGTTCCAATGCTGTAATATGAACCAGTTTTGCTAAATATTAAAGTTTAATTAAGCTCTATGTGATTTAGACTGGTTTAAGTATTGCGTTGTTATTGATTTTCTTTTTGATTTTTGCCTTGCTTTTGAAATATATTTAGATAACTTTTGTAGACATAATGTTTTATTCTACATTTCTTTATGCTTATTTAGGTATACATTTCTATTCTTGTTTTTATTTTGCTATCTGCTTATAATGCAAGAATTTTATTTTTTCATTTATAAATCTTAAACTAATAAGGTTTAAATTGAACTGACCATATACGTTTTTATGCGTACTATATTATTACGTTCAATAGCTGCGTGAAATGGCCTGTTTATATTTTTAGCTCACCTGAGCAAAGCTCATGTGAGCTATTGTTACCGCAATGTGTCCGGCGTCCGTCGTCCGTCCGTCCGTCCGTGAACATTTTCAAACGTCTTCTCCTCGGTAACCATTGGACCTATAGTCACCAAACTTCATGGTCATGGTCCTTAGGTAGGGGGATTACAAAATTGTTAAAATGACGTCATTACGTATTCCAAGATGGCCGCTGTCTAAAAATAGCACAAATTCTTCAAAAATCTTCTTCTCAAGAACCGCCAACTGGATTTCGACGAAACTTGGTAGGAATGATCGATGTATAATGCTCTTTTCAAAGTTGTTAAAATGGTGACCCCGGGGTCAAAAATGGGCGTGGCCCGTGGGGTAAATTGGGGTCAAATTTTATTTTTGACCAAATATGGTCATGTCATATATCAAATCGAAGGTATCAACGAGGCGATCACTCTGGTGCATTTAATTTATTGTCGAAATCGGATGGTTATGTCTTCCAAGATGGCCGCCGAAAGGTCAAAAGGTCGTTCTTTTATTAGAGATTTCAAAATTCTTCTTCACATGAACCGCTTGGCCCATGGTAGCCAAACTTAAAAGTTATGGTCCATGGGTGAAGCCTTTTCAGATTTGTTAAAATGGAGGTCATCGCTATTCCAAGATGGCCGCCGTCTAAAAATAGCACAAATTTTTCAAAAATCTTCTTCTCAAGAACCGCCCACTGGATTTTGACAAAACTTGGTAGGAATGATCGATGTACAATGATTTTTGAAAGTTGTTAAAATTGTGACCCCGGGGTCAAAAATGGGCGTGGCCCGTGGGGTCAAATTGGGGTCAAATTTTATTTTTGACCAAATATGGTCATGTCATATATCAAATCGAAGGTATCAACGAGGCGATCACTCTGGTGCATTTATTGTCGAAATCGGATGGTTATGTCATCCAAGATGGCCGCCAAAAGGTCAAAAGGTCGTTCTTTTATTAGAGATTTCAAAATTCTTCTTCACACGAACCGCTTGGCCCATTGTGGCCAAACTTCACAGTTATGGTCCATGGGTGAAGCCTTTTCAGATTTGTTAAAACGGAGGTCGTCGCTAATCCAAGATGGCCGACGTCTTAAAAATAGCACAAATTCTTAAAAAATCTTCTTCTCATGAACCGCCAGCCGAACGAAACTTGTTAGGAATGATCGATGTACAATGCTCTTTCAAAGGTGTTAAAATGGTGACCCTGGGGTCAAAAATGGGCATGGCCCGTGGGGTCAAATTGGGGTCAAATTTTATTTTTGACCGAATATGCTCATGTCATATATTAAATTGAAGGTATCGATGAAGCGATTGCTCTGATGCAATATTTGTCGGAATCCGATGATTATGTCATCCATGATGGCCGCCAAAAGGTCCATTTATTCGAGATTTTGAACGTATTTTTCTCGGGAACCACATGGCCGATGGTGGCCAAACTTGATAGTAAGTTAAGATCCTTGGTTGAAGCATTTTCAGATTTGGTAAAATGAGAGTCATCGCTTAATCCAAGATGACCGTCATCTAAAAATAGCACAATTTTTTTAAAACACATGAACTCAATGTCACATTCTCCTCTGGTGTTCATAGAGTCAGGTGAGCGACTTAGGGCCATCATGGCCCTCTTGTTAATTCTCAAACAGTAATTTTTTCTACAATATCTTTAAAAGAAATTTATACTGGTTGAAAACAATGCATAATATGTGTTTTCCTGCCAATTCTATCCTGAACTATATTCCTACCACACAGCATGACGTACCTTTGATGGTGGGCACTATAACACATGTATCAGACGGTCACTGTTGTTCAATTATATAAACACAAAATATGTATACGATAGACAAATGTATTGTTTGCGATGTTTTTTCCCCACCATAAAACCTCCAAAACAGAGCACATATGAGACACACCATGTGATTTTGTTCCTTCGGACATCTGCGTAATTTCATTAAATACGTTTACAAAATTTACAATATTTTCCGTAAATTGTGTCAAAAGTTGACAAAATGTTCAAAGTACATGCGGAATTATACTCTGCATCTACTTTTGACGTTATTTAATATGAAAAATATTGTAAATTTTGTAAACGTATTTAATGAAATTACTCAGATGTCCGAAGTTACAAAATCACATGGCGTGTCTCGTATAATACATATTATTGTATCTCCAAGACAAAAATCGGGAGATACCATATGTATTTGATGTGGTCATGCTGCTGCTGCATCCTTGTCTGTGTCTGTCACAGACACTTTTGTCCCCAGGCTATAACTTCACACATGTTGTTACCGTACATGAAGGATAATTCTTGCATTACTATTTTTTTTGTTGTCTCCCTTTGTTTTTTTGGTGCACTGATTTTGTATCTGGGGCATAACTCGAATTGGAATATTTTCATGACACTTCACACATTCATGGATCCAAAGGTGTGTTGCACGCAATAATGACAGCTATTGCCTCACTAATTTTAGAGTTATCCCCCTTTTTGTTCTAGAGGTGATTGTTCACTGTGTCCGCCGCAGACACTTTTGTGTCTGGGCCATATGTCGAATACCCCTTGGCCTAGTTTTATGAAACTTCACACATGCATTTGCCTTACTTTTTTTTAGTTATCCCCTTTTGTTTTTTTTGTGCACTCTTTCGTGTCTGGCGTATACGTTGAATAATACCGTTTGGAATGAAACTTTACACATGCATAGACTACGACCCAATGGTGTGTCATATGCAAGAATGGCAACTCTTCCCTCACAAAATGTTTGGTTAACTCCCTTCGCAATTTTTCTTTCTCGCTTGCAACTTAACCCTTTCAACACCACAAGCCTGTAGAGTGGTATTGGCAAATAGTGTAGATCCAGATGAGCCGTCTCGTAACGAGCCGTCTCATCAGGATCTGCACTTTTTGAAAGTAATTTTTGAGAACAAAAGCACCCCATTTTCATAAATGGACTACCGGTAGTCGGAAAATCATTTTGTGACATTTAGATTGGTGCAAAATTAACATATCAAAATCTGTTTCAGTTACTTCGGGGTGAAAGGGTCATAGTTATTACAAAAATATATAAATTATTGCCTCAGTGACCTATCCAATCCAATCTGATGTTACCCTATTTTTACACATTTTTATGCCCGCCAGTCTCGGTAGAGCCGGACACATATATTGTTTGAACTGTTTCCGTGGTCTGTGTGTTTGTCTAGTTGTCCGTCCAGCACATTAACCCTGTCACCCCTAAGTAACTGGAATGGATTTGGATGTGTTAATTTTGCAACCAACCCAACCGTTACAAAATGGTGTTCAGGCTAGTCCATTTATGAAAAAGGGGGTGTTTTTTTATCTCAAAAAATATGAAAATTACTTTCAAAAAGTGCAGATCCTGCACTGTTTGCATAAACCGCTATAGCGGGCTTTCAGGTTCAAAGAGTTAAGAAGTTTGCCAGAGTATCTCAATTCTGTCATAACTTCTATATTCCTAGAAGAAGTACTTTAATATTTCAACACATCATTCTTGTGCACAAATGCCACACATCCATGCTGCCTTAATATGACATTGACCTTCACAACTTGGAACACGTTCACACATTAAGAAGTTTTACTGAGTTTCTAAATTCTGTTGTAATTTCTATATCCCTTGAAGAATTACTTTAATATTACAATACATAACACTTGCACACAAATGTCACACATCCATGCTGCCCTTAATATGACCTTGACCTTTTGACCTTCACAACTGTGCTTATGATTACTTATCTTATCACTTTTGGTTAATTAACTTTGCCACTGTTTCTCCTATCTGCCACCGGGGGCATACGTTTGCCGATAGGCGACATTTTCTTGTTGTTTTAATTTTCAAAATATAAAGTACAATGTAGTAGAATGTCTAAAAAAAAACACCGCAAATGTTTACAGTGTCTATAATGTACAATATTCTTTCCAAATACACTTATCATTCATTCTTTCTTCTTTCATATATCTTTTACTAACATAAACAAATGTATTGGTTATTGGTGAATAGGACTTTTGTAGATTTACTTGTATATTTGTTATTCAAAATTGTCTTTAAAAATACAATGAAACTGTATGTTATTACATAATTATATTACAGTTAAAATGTCTACATTATTCAAATTACATCAATTTTGAAGTAATAAAAAGTAAGTGTTTAATGAAATATATGGTGTTTTATTGAATGATGATGATTTATGAATTATAAATAGTTTAATGAAACATGATTTAATGAAATGTTTGTAAATTTAATTAATTTTATGGTTTAGTGAATTATAATGATGATTTAATGAAATTAATGATGATTTAATGAAATTATTGATATTTAATGGAATTAATTGTCATTTAATGGAACTAATGGTGATTTAATGAAATTAATGATGATTTAATGGAGTTCATGATGGGTTAATGAATATAATGATTTCATTAAATAAATGGTGGTTTAATGGTGATGTAATGGTATTCTTGTTGCCTGTTGCCCAGAATCCCAATACAGATGGTTCCGACAAGGGAGATCCGCAGGGATTACCCTTGGGACCACAAGTTCGTCAAGAATTTGAAAAGCTGCAAGAACAACAACGAAATGAAGAATATAATGCATTCCTTAAAAAGGTAACTGAAAGGTCTTGTGTTGGTTGTGAAATGGATCTGGTGTCACAGTGGAAACTCTCAAAACTGGACACCCTGTGGGTCCCCAGGGTGTCCAGTTTTGAGATGTTCCACTGTAATTAAGGTATTTAAGCACTCCCTTTGCCCGGCCTTGCATAACCTTAGCTGTTGATAGGCCGTTAAGCAGCAATAAACAAACAAACAAACTCCCTTTGTGATTGTTTGACTTTGTAAATTGCAGCCCAAGGCATATAGATTTACCATATTGGAGTCAATAATTTGAGTGGTATTACTTACCTATCCGTGATATTAGATTGCATATGAGAATATTATATTAACTGATACATTTTAACCCTTAGAGTGCGGGAATCGAAAACAGTCGTCTGCTGCTGTGTCATATTTTGTCTTTTCTCTCAGTAAAAACATGGTTTGTCAGCATTTTAGAATCATTTCCAACGGATATGATTCTAAAGTGCTGTCAAACCATGTTTTTGAAGAGAAAAATGGAAAATAAAATATAAACAGCAGACAACAAATTTTAATTCCACATTGTAAGGGTTAAAGATCTTGGAATGGTGTGGAACGTTAGCAAAAGTTTGGAGCAGATGTTTATGAATGCAGAATGCTGGTTTGAATCCGAAATCATATGTATAATATTTTGTTGATTTTTATACCAGTTTTCAATAACCAATTTCGTACAGGATTCTGATTCACATGTATCAAAATTTACAAGAATTATTTTCTGTATTCTTTTATTTTTCAATACACATATAATTATGTTGTTACCACTCATTTGAACTGTCTTGGCAAGCCAGATCAATTGAATGGTAACAACTTATTGTGAGTAGTTAAGAAAATATTCAGGTTTTTGATTCAACAAACTTGTGCACATAAGCATTAAATGGGTTAAAATAAAGATGTGCTATCTTTTCAACTGATGATTTTGAATGTTGAAAAAATGGAAATGCTGAATGTATTCTACAGCTGAATTCTAAATCGGCTTCTGTAATTTTTGTCGTTTTTTGTGTCGGCTGAAGATAAATAAATATCTTTTATTGCAATCCATTTTGGGGAAATATTTTATGAAGTTATGTATGAGATAATCTTACAGATTGGCTCATATGTTCGTTCTGTTTCTCATTGGCACATTGTGTTGGTTCTCGTAACTGGAGGTTGGGTTATCAAGCACAATTGAAGGGATCAGTGGAAAAAGGGGGCTAACTCCATGAGGGAGTTAGCCCCCTTCTTCCTCTGACCCCTTCATTTGTCGATGGTGTGTGTGTTGTTTCCTCCGAGTTTGTTGTGTGTGGTTTTAGGTAGCAATATTTTGAATACAGACTCGGTCTACCAATTCCATTCTGTTACTGCACCAACTTTCTATTGGAAATTTATACATGAAATAAATGTAAATGCTTTGATTTAATGATGGCACTGACTCGATGACCTTGCATGTCGGGACCGACTATTTAAGTCCCCATCCGATAGGACTAGGCTAGCACGAAGTTGTCTTGCCCAAGGACATGCCGAATCAGCCATTCGCTGCGGCCGAGGTGGGAATCGAACCCGGGGTCTCCCGATTCGCAGTCCGACACTCTACTGAGCTAATCCGGTGTAAATATTTCCACTTGCATGATTTTCTAAAATTTAAATATTTGTTACAATCACAGTGATGACACATTTTAGACAAGATATAATTAGATGACTGGCAACATCATTTACTTCATTTATGTTGGGAAATTGTGATTGTATGCATATCATAGCGATAAATCCATCCATAAAGATTTATATCTTACCTGTGAATCCTAATGGGAGTCTCACCTGGGTCCAAGTGATCTGGCGTGGTAGGGTGATTGGACTAGATCAGGGGCCCGTTTCACTAAACTTTGTATGACTAACATATTTGTAAGTGCAAATTTAGGATCGTCTGGAAATTTTAATTGATGGATTTACATTTATTGAGCATAGGCTGTATATGTAGCCTATGCTCAATAAATGTAAATCCAATAATTGTTTACAAGAAAACATTGTAAATGTGAAATTTACAGACTATCATAATCTTTGCACTTATGAACATTTTAGTCGTACAAAGTTTAGTGAAATGCGCCCCAGGATACTACTGTCTTTCAGAGCTGAAAGTTATTGTCCTCTCCCTTACAGGTGAATTCAATCTGTGTATGAAAGGACATACAACCACAATCAATGAATCAACCAATCATCAAATAATCATTGAACAAAAGAAATGAAGGAAGAATATTTTAAGGCATACTTTGCTACCCTCGAGTTCTGCTCACTACCCACCCCTGATCACCATCAGGTGACCTAGATCTTCTATTAACTGTCAAAAACTTGTATGTTTTTAACTACTAACTACATCTATACAATCCTAAGAAAATGTTAGTGATAAGCGGGGATGGGAACCATGCGGGGATGGGAACCATGTAAAGAAATATATAGGAGACTATAGTAGGCCAGCTAACGGATGTCCCCAGGGTGTCCGGCTTAGAGATGTGTCGCTGTAAATCAGGCATTGGATCATTCTGAGCCATAGTTGTGTGCTATGCGGTCACGAATAGACATTACCACCGGAGATAAATGACCAAGAAACTCATCAAAAATAAGATCACACGTGTTTTCTTGGGGTCCGGTTTAGAGAGGTTTCACTGTAGTTGTTTTGGATAACAATTGAGATAGTAACTGGTAACAATTGGCAGACATCAGTATTTTCGTTCACATAATATTGAATATTACATATATGTGGATGTGACTGGAGAAATGTGGCTCATGGGTTTTGCGACCAGTGAAGATTCAGATCATGCGCATGCTGAACAGGATCTGCACTGTTCGCCATTCCATCAACGAAACATCCTTCTAACAAGCAATATAGATCATTATCAGGCTACAGGAGTGTGTTATTTAATCAGGAGCTACAATGGTCACAAATCCCATAAGGCCCATTTCTCCAGTCGCAGCCACATGTTACCCCCTACAAACATGGCAACAAATCTAACGAAATCGTCAGTCAATGACCAAAACAATAGCTCCTAAACAACGGCGTTTCCAAGATCATATTTCACACATAGATATTCGAGTATCAACTGTTTTGTTCGTATTGTAAGATATATCGTCAGCTAAACAAAACAACATTTTCAGTGTCTAATGGTTCATACTTGTGAGCATGGTTTGGTTTGAACAAAGTAGTATGCAGTAGATTTCTCTTTCTCTTACGGTGTTTGGTTGAATGTGTGGTTATTGTAGGGTTGATTCAGGATTTTATGATACAATTCTGTAGTAAATGATAAAGTGATTCTTCGGGAAAATAACTTGTTTACAAGGTAGGTTTTGGATGCTGTGAAATTGTTCTAGATATTCTGGTCTTGTTGTTAAGTTCTTTTTATACTTCTATATTTAACTCTTTGCATGCTAGCGATGAAAATATCCGCCAAACAAATTAAGAGTATATTTTTAGCTCACCTGAGCGAAGCTCAGGTCAGCTATTGTTACCGCAATGTGTCCGTCGTCCGTCGTCGTCCGTGAACATTTTCAAACGTCTTCTCCTCGTTAACCATTGGGCCTATAGTCACCAAACTTCATGGTCATAGTCCTTAGGTTGAGGGATTACAAAATTTGTTAAAATGACGTCATTACGTAATCAAAGATGGCCGCCGTCTAAAAATAGCACAAATTCTTCAAAAATCTTCTTCTCAAGAACCGCCAACCGGATTTCGACAAAACTTGGTAGGAATGATCGATGTACAATGCTCTTTCAAAGTTGTTAAAATTGTGACCCCGGGGTCAAAAATGGGCGTGGCCCGTGGGTTTAAATTTTGTTTTTGACCGAATATGGTCATGTCTATACCAAATCGAAGGTATCAAAGAGGCGATCGCTCTGGTGCATTTTTTTGTCGAAATCGGATGGTTATGTCATCCAAGATGGCCGCCAAAAGGTCAAAAGGTCGTTCTTTTATTAGAGATTTCAAAATTCTTCTTCACATGAACCGCTTGGCCCATGGTAGCCAAACTTAAAAGTTATGGTCCATGGGTGAAGCCTTTTCAGATTTGTTAAAATGGAGGTCATCGCTAATCAAAGATGACCGCCGTCTAAAAATAGCATAAATTCTTAAAAAATCTTCTTCTCATGAACCGCTAGCCGGATTTTGACGAAACTTGGTAGGAATGATCGATGTACAATGCTCTTTCAAAGTTGTTAAAATGGTGACCCCGGGGTCAAAAATTGGTGTGGCCCGTGGGGTCAAATTGGGGTCAAATTTTATTTTTGACCAAATATGGTCATGTCTATATCAAATCGAAGGTATCAAAGAGGCGATCGCTCTGGTACATTTTATGTCGAAATTGGATGGTCATGTCATCCAAGATGGCTGCCGAAAGGTCAAAAGGTCGTTCTTTTATTAGAGATTTCAAAATTCTTCTTCACACGAACTGCTTGGCCCGTGGTGGCCAAACTTCACAGTTATGGTCCATGGGTGAAGCCTTTTCAGATTTGTTAAAACGGAGGTCGTCGCTAATCCAAGATGGCCGCCGTCTAAAAATAGCACAAATTCTTAAAAAATCTTCTCATGAACCGCCAGCCGGATTTCGACGAAACTTAGTAGGAATGATCGATGTACAATGCTCTTTCAAAGAGCCCGGGGTCAAAAATGGGCGTGGCCCGTGGGGTCAAATTTTATTTTTGCCCGAATATGGTCATGTCTATATTAAATCGAAGGTATCAAAGAGGTGATCACTCTGGTACATTATTTTATCGAAATTGGATGGTCATGTCATCCAAGAATGCCGCCGAAAGGTCAAAAGGTCGTTCTTTAAATATTAGGGATTTCAAAATTCTTCTTCACACGAACCGCTTGGCCCATGTTGGCCAAGCTTCACAGTTATGGTCCATGGGTGAAACCTTTTCAGATTTGTTAAAACGGAGGTCGTCGCTAATCCAAGATGGCCGCCATCTAAAAATAGCACAAATTCTTAAAAAATCTTCTTCTCATGAACTGCCAGCCGGATTTCGACGAAACTTGGTAGGAATGATCAACGTAGAATGCTCTTTCAAAGGTGTTAAAATGATGACCCCGGGGTCAAAAATGGGCGTGGCCCGTGGGGTCAAATTTTATTTTTGACCAAATTTGCTCATGTCATATATCAAATTGAAGGTATTGATGAGGCGATTGCTCTGGTGAAATATTTGTCGGAATCGCATGATTATGTCATTCATAATGACCTCCAAAAGGTCCATTTATTCAAGATTTTGAACGTCTTTTTCTCAGGAACTACATGGCCGATGCTGGCCAAACTTCATAGTAAGTTAAGATCCTTGGTTGAAGCATTTGCAGATTTGGTAAATGAGAGTCATCGCTTAATCCAAGATGACCGCCATCTAAAAATAGCACAATTTTTTAAAAACACATATGAACTCAATGTCACATTCTCCTCTGGTGTTCATGGTGTCAGGTGAGCGAATTAGGGCCATCATGGCCCTCTTGTTTATTTCTCTCTGTAAATATGTCTTGGAATTTCATTATTGAGTCCTCTCAGGACTCAATTCTAATGAAATTCCAAGACATTCATGATATTTACAAGGAGAAATAAAAGAAAATATGATGGTTTTTGTCCGCTATTTTTTAACTATTTATAACCAACAAGTTTCCCAGCATGCAAAGAGTTAATCATTTTATGGGATGAACTGACCCACGCCTTGACTAAAAAATAGCAATTTCAGTGGGTGATAGCCTTTAGAATGCTGAATGAAATTTTATTGTCTGCTGTTTATTTTCAATTTTTCTTGTATTTTAGTAGTACATGTACATAAAAATCATCTGCGTAGACAATTCTTTTGTGTTACCATTTTTCTTTGCTACAAAATAAAACAAAAACAGCAGTGTAGATGGCAAACAGTGTAGATTCAGATGAGCCGGCTCATGATGAGCCGTCTCATCACGATCTGCACTTTTTGCCAGTAATTTTAATTTATTTTTTTAGAACAAAATCACTCCTTTTCGTAAATGGACTAGTCTGAAAATCATTTTGTGATGACTGAATTGGTCGGAAAATTAACATATCAAAATCCAATCCAGTTATTTATGGTTGACAGTCTTAACAGACCAGTATTTCTAGACAATTTTTGTGATGGCTTTGGTTCTATTTCTCTCTACTTTTATGCACAGGATGGTTGGTTTAAATTGTGGAAGTCATGTTTGTTATTTGCCATTCATGTACTTTATGTACATATACCTGTAGCCGATTTCATCAAAATTGCAAAGTATACTTTTCTTAGTAATAAGCAAAGTATACTTTGAAGGAGAAATGTTCAATTTAAGGATAAATTTATTCAGTTTTATTATACTGAATTTATTACATTATCACAGCCAAAATGGCTGTGATAATGTAATAAAGTCAGTATAATAATTCTGCATACTTTTAATCATTAATATATGCAGTCGTTAGTTCTGTATGAAATAATGCATTTCCGGAAAAATAAATTATTACTCCCTCAAAGTATACTTTACTAGAAAAGTATACTTTGCAATGTTGGTGAAATAGGCTACTGGTTTGTATCATGTGCCGGATTGTTAGACATCTTCAGCTGGTTTTTTCTACACATCTCAGCAAGTACTGGAGGAACTTCAGATACCTGAAAAAATCTATAATATCTCTTGCCAATGACTGTCTACGGAGCCCCGCAGGGGACGTAGAATTCTTTTTTGTTCATTCGTTCCCACGAAATAACAATTTGTTCCCTCAAAATAACAATTCATTCCCACAAAATAACAATTCGTTCCCTCAATTTAACAATTTGTTCCCGTGAATTAACAATTTGTTCCCTCGAATTAACAAGTCGTTCCCACAAAATGACAATTTGTTCACTCGAATCAATTCGTTCCCACGAATTAACAATTCGTTCCCACGATATATCAATGTTAATTCGAGGGAACGAATTGTTATATCGTGAGAACGAATTGTTATATCGTGGGATCGAATTGTTATTTCGTGGGAACAAATTGTTATATCGTGGAAACTAATTGTTAAATTGAGGGAACAAATTGTTATTTTGTGGGAACAAATTGTTATTTTGTGGTAACACATTGTTAAATTGAGGGAACAAATTGTTAATTTGTGGGAACAAATTGTTAATTTGTGGGAACAAATTGTTAAATTGAGGGAACAAATTGTTATTTTGTGGGAACATTGTTATTTTGTGGGAACAAATTAATAAAAAATAATTCTACGTCCCCTGCGGGGCTCCGTAACTGTCTGAATTATGTGGTGCAGTTTCTGTGGTAACCAAGAATTATTATACAGTGGAACCTCTGTAAACTGATTTAGAGATGTTCCACTGTAAAGCTGGCATATGACTATAAAAGCTGGCATATGACTATAGAATGCGGCTGTGCTCCGCGAACTTGAACAGCCAGTATCATCATCATATATATACACCAATGAAACCCATACAATTAAAGATACACAGACTGCCTGCGTGTCCGGTTTATAGAGGTTCTACTGTATCGAAAGTGCTACTGTAGTTGCTGAGATATACGGTATATGAGATATATAGAGAAATCTAGGTCGACGCTGGTCTAAACAGCATGTGCAGTGACATAAACTACTAACCCTGATATACGGGATGTGGGTTGTAACTGTGGATGTGCAGTTCTATTAAGAAGCGGGACACACAAATTGTCGTCTGCCGTTGATATTTTGTCTTCTTTCTCAATAAAAAACACGGCTTGACAGTACTTTAAAATCATTTCCATTGGAAATGATTCTAAAGTACTGTCAAACCGTGTTTTTTATTGAGAAAGAAGACAAAATATAAATGGTTCTAAAATACAGTTGAGCCATATTGTTATTGAGAAAGAAGACAAAATATCAAACAACAGCAGACGGCAATTCCTGTTTCCTGCATTCTAAGGACTATTTTAAAACTATGTCCGTACCTTGGATGTTCTGAGCATTTATTGAGTCACAACATCAATACTTTAATCCCCAATCCATTTGGTGTATGTATGGAGACAAATTCTTATCTGAACCAGTTATAAGTTGCCATGCTTATTCAATTATATTGTAACTTTGTAATAATTCTGGTTAGCTTTGCATAATACTATGTTATTGATGCCATCGTAAGATCAGAAACTATGATTTATCACAGAATCAGTAAAGGTGCTTTGATAGCAAATCCATTCTCTGTATTACAAATGTATGTTTAATATTTTTATTCTAGACCGGCACCGGCACACTCGGGTTTGAAACTATACGATCAGACAAGATGACCCAAAAACAGAAAGCGGTGGGTTTCACTTAGTGCCTGAGCTTATCATTTCCTATTTCATGCCATCAGACCAGCATTTTATGGTTGCTTTTCATTTGTCAGTAGTTATCATTATTATGCCGTCAGATCAGCGTATTATTGTTTTTTCATTCATCAACCATTATCATTCCATTTCATGGTCATTTTGTTTCAGATTCATTTGTTTCTATGTTATGATAATATATGTTATGTTATTCCATGTATCATTTGTCATTCATTTCAGACTTGTTCATAAACTTTACATGTATGGCATATCATTATCACATGAACACATTTTGCTGCATTATAGAATCTAATTGAAGGCTCAGTTGAAGAAAGGGTTTAAGTTCCACCTCATCTTTCACCGACCCCTTCAGTTTCTGTCAACAATTACCGTATATATCATTCATTTGTAAATTGTGTTGACTGTCTTTGTTTTATATGTTCCACTCATCTCCATCCACTGCTACAGATGTTGTTTGAAGTTGGAAAAATAGTCACTAAGCTGTTCATCTTTAGGAAATAGTTTGGTCCCTGCTCGGACTAAAGGCTGAAGTTTATATAATATTATGTGGATTGAGTTCTGCTCTGTGGTCTTTTATATCCCCTGGTCGCAGTAGCATATGGTGTTTGGACTGTGTGTCCATCCATATATAATTCCAGCACAAAAATATTTACACAATTCCTTAACATTTGATTGGCCCGCAGCAAGTCTCTGTCCAAAATTTATATCCCAGTAAACTCCCACGCCAAACTACTTTCCGTAACCGTGAGGCGCAGTTAAAATAATTCTTAAGATAACGGAAAATAAACACATTTTCTTGATGAATTTATTTCAAATGCTGGAATTATAAGGAATGAATGGCCTTTTTGTGGAATTTATCGGGCCTCGTCCAGTATTCCCGCGAGTTTTCCAAGTTTATACCCCGATAAATTCCACAAAAAGGCCATTCATTCCTATAGTGTGTCCAGTTAAGATGTTTGCCAGAGTTTCTCCGATCTGGAACCAGAGGGCATTTGTGTGCCGACAGTCCACATTTTCTTGTCACACATTATACGGTACATAAAAATTGCCAGATGTGAAATTAATGTGAAAAAATATATCGCCCTCGTATCTACTAAAATGTTCAGCATAGCAATTTCTTATGTGATATAACTGTTATATGCAACATTTTCTATTGTAAAAATTTTGTATTTATATTTCAACTATTAATACAGCATTAAACCTGTATGTACACCTAAACATACCATATTCTAATTTAGTTTTCTTTTAATAAATGTTTAACAACACATTAAAATCGTATCCCAGAAAATGGTTCTAATGTTCTGCCAAAATATTCTTCATAAGAAATATAAGAAAATATAAAATATTTATTTACTGCGAATAAAAAGACATTTATGTTTTCTCAGTGGTGACAGTCTACAATTAACTGTAAGTCATTGATTACGATAGAATTTCATAAAAGAAATAAATCGTGAAACCGTACACCTACAAAAAAGGCAAACTTGAAAATCATAGTAGCGTGTCATTAGTTATTGATTCCATATTGCGTCTACTCGTGCCACCCACTAATATTGGCCCCAATATGTCCACCATTAGCTTCCATTGAATCCTGTTCTTGTATCTTCACCATTGATTTTTCCAAATCATTTCACATAAATTTCTGTACTGACTTCATTTATCTATTGGTTGATAGGCAAATTACTAGTGTTCTCACATTCATTTCTGTACTGAATTGATGTATTGATTTACAGACAACTACTATTGTGCTGAAGCTTCAAATTCATGATTTTCACAATAATTTCTGTACTTAATATATGTATTTATTGACAAATTATTGGCTGACAAACAAGCTACTAGTGTGCTCACATTCATTTCTGTACTGATTTAATGGAATTCATGTATTGATCGACAGGCAAGCTATAAGTATGCTCACATTAATGTCTACTGAAGTTGAGTATTGCTCAACAGGCAAGCTGCAAGTAAGCTCCCATTAAATTCATACTGAATTCATGTATTGATTTACAAGCAGCTATTATTCTGTTCGAACTTCCAGTGAAATGTGGATTTACTTTGCTGCATTTTCTTTGACATCATTTACAGACAATTCTCCAAATGCAATTCTGTACTGGATTCATGTACAGGCAAGCTGTATATTCGCAGTAAATTCTGTACTGAATTCATCTATTCATCGACAGGCAGCTACTATTGTGTGGGAGCTTCCAAGGAAATGTGGATTTATTTCTGCATTTGTTGTAATCTTTTTTTTGACATCATTTGAGTCTCACCCACATTAGTGGAAAGTGAGACATATCGATCACAATTCCGGCGGCATCATCATAGGCGGTGCCATAGGCTTTAACAACTACGTCCAAATGTTAAATATCTCCTAATACATTAGTCAGATCATTACCAAACTTCATCGATAGTTTCCTCAAATGGGTGGCTATCCACCCAGTGTAATTCGGGTAACCTTGGTGACCTTGGCCTTTGTGGGTGTGACACTAGCCAACGATTTTCTTGTTCTAAATGAGTACACATTCATATCTGTACCGAAGTCATGTATTGATCGACAGGCATGCAACTAGTATGTGGAAGTATCATATGTGGCCCTTCCTTATCTCTGGACGTTTCTTCACTCTTTCCTTCTATCTGTATTTCCTGGGTTGTGGATGCACCTTCTACTTAACCTTTAAAATGCTGAATTAAATTTTGTTGTCTGCTGTTTTTTTCTGATTATCAATATATCTCAACAAAAACATTATTTGGCAACACATAAGAATCATCTACATTGAGGTGATTCTCATGTTCTGCCAAGGCATGTTTTTGTGGAAAAATAATAATCTGAAAACATCAGCAGACGACAATATTTATTTCTCACCTTTTAAGGGATAATGTTCTACCATTACAATGATTGATGTGGCCTTCATGGCGTTGCATTGCCCGGTGGATGTTTGCTGATCCCCATCTGGCATGAATATTATTTGTCAGTTAACCCTTACAATGGGGAATTAAATTTTGTTGTCTACCGTTTTGTTTTTTATTGTCCATTTTTTTCATCAAACACATGTTTTAAGAATACTTTAGAATAGAAACATTTCTAAAGTGTTTTCAAACCATGTTTTTATTGACAACAAAGACAAAATATAAAACAACAGACAATGACAATTTTTGTTTCCCTCATTCTAAGGGGTTAAAGCGCGCATCTGACATGCAAGCCGTAGAACGCCCGCCAACAGGCCCCGTGCCTCTTCATGAACCAGACCAACCACAGTACACAACATATGAACCAGCACACTGCCAGATGATTTCCGAAAACCAACACTCATACCATCCGGCCACACTACAAGAAACCGCCATGTCGAACCCGTTCCTGTTTCGACGAGAGATGAAGGCGGAGTTTCCCAAACCAGCCTCGGCGCCCGTTGTTAATGGAATACGGTCCCCACCTGCGACTCCAAGCAAGCTGTCCCTGCCACTGGGACAGTACGATGAGATGAGGCCTTACATTACCAAACAACGAAACAAGGAATACAACATGTTTAAGGAAAAGGTATTCACACATGTTCCTGGATTTGTTGCCTGTTAGCCCTTGAGGAATCATTCTCTGTTTCCTAGAGCTCAAAACTTGATGCTACATCCACATGATCAGTATCAAAAAACACTTGTTTTGTTTATCTTTCTTATAACCTGTGTTAAGAACTTGGAACTTGTAGCTTGAACATAAGGACGACTTGATTTATCTCATTATTTTGAAAACGGTTTCTGTCATTTGGAAATGTTTGTTTTTTTAACACACATTCAGTTGGTATAATTGAAGTCTATTTTATATTTAAACATGCTGCTGTTATTTATGTACCTTCCATTTTGTATATACTAACAGCTTTTGCATGGTGACTGTGACACCAAAGTAGCACATGGTTATTGGTACATCAATTGGACAAAGGATAGGATGCCTGTGATTTGTTGAACACCACCAGCAGGAGGGATAAGTTCCTAGTTTCTAGTCATCTCTGATGCTGCATGTAGTACTGACATTTCTTGCTGCTAAGCTCTGAATCTTCCTGATACTGTTTTATGGATCTCTTGACTTTGTCTTATAGTTTTCGGTCAAGCTGGGTGGTCATTCCTAGAGATTATATCCAACACGCGGAGAAGAGCTACTGAACATTATAGCACAGGCAATGGTGGCACTTGGTGGTGGGTACCACAATCACAACTGGTCCTATCTCTTCTTTCAAGATGATGAGCTTTTGCTTCAGTCACACATGGTTGCATTGAATCTTCCCATTTGACAACAGTCTCACACTTTCTGGTTTCTAACTGCATATACTCTTATTGCATTGGCCATTTCAACAGGGATTGTAGTTTGTGCACTCTTCAACATCATTGTCTGGGGATTGGTCATCTGTGACATACCTTCATTTGTGTTTCAATGCCATTGTACCGAATGTACTAACAGCTTCTGAATGGTGATATCACATAATTGTTTCTCTGTGTGTATCAACTAGTCAAAGGATGTTGTTCCTGTATGTTGCTGAACATCAGTAGCAGGAAGATATTGTCACATATTTTTCATTCTAGTTGTATTATGCTGCTGCATGTATCCTTGAGTCGATGTTCCTTTGCTGTGAAACCCCTGCTTCACGGAATGGCAAACATTGGTCATAGTAGATAATAGTGTATGATTCCTGATCTTCCTTTTTAGCTCGACTATTTGAAGAATAGTGAGAGCCTATGTAGTCACTAACAACCCCTGACCTATATTTGACCTTGACCTACATTTAACCTTGAATTACTTAGTTAATTTCCCTTGGTTAAGGTTTTTAGTCAACCTTGGTTAAGATTTTTATGCGGGCCGCGGCCACCTTCTTTGTGAAGCTATGTGTACATCGACAACCCTCGTAGTCGAGCTATGCTGTTCTCCTACAGCTCTTGTTATTTTATATGCTTTCTTCAATCAAGTTTATTGGTTATTCCCAGAGGTTTAATTCTCTCGGTGTAACACTCGGAGAAGAGCTACTGGAATACATAATTGAGCAGAGGCAATGGTGGCACTTGGTGGTGGATTCAAGTTCGGGCACGGACTCCTCAACATCATTATCTGGGGATTGGTTGGTCATTTGTAACATATCTTGGCTTTCATTCTCTGCATTATTTTGATTGAAGAGCATCTACTGAGAGGATTCAGCAGTGTGTATTATATGTAGCTGTGTGTCTCTTGCTAATTGGACACTTATACCTTTATTTCCCTTTGCATACAACCGACACACATGGAAACACTATACTCAAAGGAGACCAAAGATCCAATGTAGAGCAAAATGTAAACATTTGAGACCGTATAAAACAGGCAAGTGTACATTGGTACAAGCAAACATGACAACATGGGTACCAACTTGGAACAGTCAGTGAAAACAGTACATGTTGGACATTTTTCCTATGTCTTGATTAAAATAAAATAAAGTGTCCAGAGTTTTGAGTTGTCTATTAAAACATTCCTTACAACCAGTTGTGTCTACAGTTTGTAGAGGGTTATGTATGCATGCACGTGTAACATCATCATTAGCTGGTATTAGGTGTGTGTGCTTTGAAGTGCTTCTATGGCTGCATTTGAAATAACACTCAGCAGTTGGCTTCAACTGTTTTATTGATGATAGATTTCAATTGTTCTTACCTGTTATTTATATGAGACATATGTGGGTTTTTTGTGTAGCAAGAGACACCAAGAACTAAATTGAAAAGGGAGAACACATCTACACCTGCAAGGCCATCCAATCTCTCACTGAGTAACATGGGGTATTATGATGAAATGCGACCAGCGCTCAATAAAGTTCGAAACCAGGAATACAATACATTTTTAACAAAGGTAATTCAGTGATATAATTTGTATTTTTAAAACATAGCAATGCCAGGGTCAGCAGTTATCTTATTAACGTTTGCACCGCTATCTTATTTTTTTGTCGTCTACTGTTTATTTTCTATTTTCCATTTTTATCATCAAAAACATGCTTTAACAGCACTTCAGAATCATTTCCATTGGAAATGATTCTGAAGTGCTGTCAAAACATGTTTTATTAGCCAGGTTTTTTTAAAAAAAAATCCAGGCTATTGGATTGGCGAAAGCCGGGTGGGCGGAGCGGGCGGGCGGGCGGTGGGCGTGCGGTCGGGCGGGCGGCGGGCGGCATCCACAATCAATGTTAAGTTTTCGTGTTTGAGTCCATTTCTTTGTTACTGTACCACCTAGGACCACCAAACTTTCACAGCTTCATAATCAAGGGGTGCCCACCACATATCACTATCCAACATGTTACTTTTTTTTTAACTTGACCCATTTTTTCCGCGCATTCGACTTAGCCATTTTAAATGTTAAGTTTTCGCGTTTACAATGTTAAGTTTTCGTGTTTAAGTCCATTTCTTTGGTACTGTTCCACCTAGGACCATCAAACTTTCACAGCTTCATAATCAAGGGGTGCCCACCACATATCACTATCCAACATGTGACCATTTTTTTACCTTCACCTATTATTTCTACGTAATTGACTTAGCCATTTTCAACGTACGTCTGGTTAAAGTTTTTGGTTAAAACTTTTTTGTTATACTATATCTCTGCAATTGCTTCGCCCATTACCTTGAAACTTCACATGGGTGTTTATCATCATCCATATTTTCATTCTAACCCCCAACCGTGCGGCCCCTGTGCCCAATGTCAAGGTCAAATTACTTTGAATTTTTTTGTTAAAGTTTTTTCGTGTACTATATCTCTGCAACTGCTTCACCCAATACCTTGATACTTCACATGGGTGTTTATCATCATTGTCGCACCTGCTTGTGGAAAGCGCGATCCTGTGCCCAATGTCAAGGTCAAATTACTTTGAATTTTTTTGTTAAAGTTTTTTCGTGTACTATATCTCTGCAACTGCTTCACCCAATACCTTGATACTTCACATGGGTGTTTATCATCATTGTCGCACCTGCTTGCGGAAAGCGCGATATCGTTGGCATTTTGGCATACGTCCGTCCGTTTGTCCGTGTGTCCGGTTAAAGTTTTTTGGTTAAAGTTTTTCCAGCTACTATATCTATTTTTTTAGTGTCCATGCCTCGCCCCAAGGCGCGACATGCAGGCCACGGCTATCTAGTCTACAAAAAGTGGGTATAATTATGTTATCCAAGTGTCTATGCTTGGAAAAAACCTGGCCTTCGTGGCTTTGCCTCGTTTCTTGTTGAAAATAAGGCAAGATATAAAAGCAACAGCAGATGACAATTGTAGTGTGTAGCGGTCTAAGGGTTAATATTGTATTCAGGCTTTTAAATTCCTCATCCAAAAGTGATATGAAAAATACATCCTAATACATGTATTATGACTGATATGTGGAAAGCTTTTATAACCAATTTCAATCAATATCTGCAATACTATTTGGAATATACTTCAGCCCCTTTACAAGACTATGATTGGGCTCCATCATTATAATAAATTCATCATGCTGTATCCATGCAAAACTTTATACAACTTAAACTAGCAAAACTGATCTTCAACTCGGTGTTATAATGTTAAACGGGTTTATATCTTTTTAATGTAATGCCTAAAATGCTGAACACCATAGTGGTCATGTCCAGTAAACACAAATAAAATAAAAGACAGCTACTGCTAATAATTTCAGTTTCATATCACCATTGAGCTTCGTTTCATTAAGACAGTTGTTTGAGATTGTTTGCATGGTTTTGGTTATCACATGTTTTGGCTGTGGGTTATGTGTCTCTGATGTCTCTAACTTTGCCTTTCTCTCCCTAGTTGCCCCCGGTTAAGGGCCGGGGTCCCACCCCAGCCGCCACAGACATTTCCTTGCCTGTCGGTCATTACGATGAACTCAGACCTATGTTTGAGAGTGAGCGTAACCAGGAATATAACGATCTGTTAGAAACCGGCAGTCTGTCCAAGGTAACTCCCATAATAACCCTAAATATTTGAACACATTTTATGTTGGGAAATACATATAAATTATGGTTTCCCATAAACAATCAGTATGTATGTAATCAATAGATAAATATGATTATCACAGGAAATCTATTTTATAAGGTTTCCCAAAACCACTGTTGTCCCAATATTTAGGGTGATTTGAGTACCGACACCTGGTTTGTGTATTTCTTGGTACATCAGTGGCAGATTTCATCAAACTTGCTAAGTATACTTATCTAGCAAAGTATACTTTGAGGGAGTAATCATTTATTTTTCCTGAAATACATTATGTAATATAGAACTACCCACTGCATATATTTGATGTTTAAAAGTATGCAGAATTATTATACTGAATTTTATTACATTATCGCAGCCAAAATGGCTGTGATAATGTAATAAATTCAGTATAATAAAAATTAATAAATTTATCCTAATATTGAAAGTTTCTCCCTCAAAGTATACTTTGCTAGATAAGTATACTTTGCAATGTTGGTGAAATAGGCTACTGGTTTGTGTATTTCTTGGTACATTCGAGGTGACGTCCAAAGCATTCTACTTGGTTCATACGCTGCAAATATTGAGGATTACAGTCATCTATCAAAATTATTGTGCAATCAAAAGTATTGTGTTTTTATGTGAGATTCGTTAATAAATACAAATATATTCATGTACAGCTTAGTTTCAGTTTTATATCATCAGGGAATGCTTCAATTTTATAGCATATTACGTACAGAAATGAAAGTGAGAAAATAATCGTTAAATCATTTCAGCCCTTCCATTTCCTATCATAGCATTGTGGTCAAAAACTCATTGTCTATATGTGGTGTTAGTGTGCTAGAAATGTTTGTATGTTTTGCAACATATATGTTTGTATCCTGAAGCTCATCTATTGATTCATGAAATCATGTAACTCGACTGACACTACTTCCAATTTGTTGGCCGTGGTTCATGATCTGTAAGAATGCATGCATCATATTTCTGGTTAGTGATTTCATCATGTACACATATTGGTAAGAGCAGGGGGCCGTTTCACTAAGGTTTGTACGACTAAAATGTTTGTTAGTGCAAACTTATAATAGTCTGGTAATTCCACAGTAACAATGTTTTCTTGTCAACAATTATTGGATTTGCATTTATTGAGCATAGGCTGCATATGTAGCCTATTCTCAATAAATGTAAATTCATCAACTGAAATTTCCAGACGATCCTAAATTTGCACTTACGAACATTTTAGTCGTACAAAGTTTAGTGAAACGGGCCCCAGATGCCTATGTCATACTTCCTGTGCAAATCATTACTGTCCATTCAAAGTTCATGTTATGTTTGTATGAATATATCATGACATCATCTTCCTGTGTATTAGTCATTGTTGTTGTATTTGTTAGAATACATGTTTACATCTTACGTCTTGTCTAAACCATTATTCATTTCATGTTCTGTTTGTAGGACTGTATGTTTACATCATATTTGCTACCCAGATCATCATTCATTTCATTTTATGTTTGTAATTGTTATGTTTTACATACCCGGTAATAATTCTTGCCAAAATACTTACTCATTTCATATGTTGAATATTTACATTCACATGTTTTTACATTTGTATCAGTAACATATTACAAACATTTTAATATAAATTTTATCATCAGATCTTTATGAGCTTGTAGTTATGTCTGGACGATTATGGTAAATTCAGTTTTACTAAAGTGTTTACATTGTATTGTGTAATTATTTCTATAACTTGATTTCACAATGTCAGACGGAGCTGTCGCTGATATTTCCTGTTTTCTTCTGTAGCGTACCTATAGACAAAATGCCCCAACCCCACCAGAAAAGATGGGCCTTCCCATTGGTCAACAAAACTATGCGCCTGCCAACAAGGCTATGGAATTCCAACGTAATAGGGAATATAATGAATTCTTGAATAAGGTATTTTGCACACCCAATCAAGTGTTTTTTCTTTGTGTGATCATGTATTCATACTATTGCACATTTCTTAAAATTGTGTGTCTTTTTAAAATTGTATAACTATATGTATACAGTTACACCGTTTATTAACCCTTACAATGCGGGAAATGTATATTGTCATCTGCTGTTCATCTTTTTTTTATGTATTTCGTAACTGAAAATATGTTTTGGCAGCAAATGAGAATCCATTGGAGACGATTCTCATTCACCGTCAAAACATTTTCATCATGAAAAATAGAAAATAAAAATAAAATGGCAGATGACAAAATTTATTTCTGCATTCTAAGGTTTACTTTTGTTCCCGAGTGATCGAGTTAGCACAGTATATTCTATCATATAATTTCTGCACACTCTACAATTTACTTTTGGACTTTTATTGAATTTTATAAACTGTACATATCAAAATTTGGTCATGAATATAAGGTTAGACCATGTCCAGCCGTGGGTAAACGTTTGCAACTATTTGAACCCCAAGGCCGTAGGCCGCGGGTTCAAACAGTTCCCGAGTGCCACGGCAAACGTTTACCCACAGCTGGTAATGGTCGAACGTTATTGTTACAGTTCCGTCGGAAATATTGTGTAACTTGAGCATATATATGCAATACTTTCGGGACTTTGATAACTTGCTCTATTCAAACAGCTGATTTACTCATACATGTTCCGGGGCGCAGTACACGTCGCGTGATTGAGCGGCATCAATTTCAAAATTTCAGTGCCACCGTTGTGTACCAGTCTGGTAACGTAATGGCGCGTTCTAGTAACGTCACGATACACATGCATTACATAGGTGTTTGCTTGGCCCCGGAATGAGCATTGTCCACACAGCCATGGTCAAACAGCACGCACTGTACGTTTGAACACGGCTGTGAGTGGTGTCGAACAACGGCAGTCATGTAACAATACCATTTCAGCCATTTTTGTTATGTTAAAGTTTCATTTGTCGAACAATATCACAATACTTTAATGAATAATGTCTGTATAATGATACAATATTCATTTGTTAGTTGTTGTTTTCACAACAGAAATGATTTACGTTACCCAATATATTTACACTGTCCTTGAATTCATAATAGAAATGCGGCTTATGCCCATTCAATGTACTGCGTTTATTTCCCAGTACATTACATAAATCGCATGTGACATCGCGCGATATTCTTGATTCGTTAAAGTTTGTTTGACGTCATTAAAATACATGAAGTTCATCGTCGTTGTCAATAGCGCCACACTATTGACAGGAATATCGCTGTTCTATGAATTGCGACAAAATGACATAAAACATAAGATTCCACGAGCTGTTGCATTTACTGTAGTACGAAAAACATTTGGTCTGTTTAAAGTTTAAACAGACCAAATGATATTCATACTACATTAAATGCATCTGAGCTCATGGTTTTATTCCTTAACCCTTACAATGCTGAATTAATTTGTGTCGTCTGCTGAATATTTTTTATTTTTCCATTTTTCTCATAAAAAACTTGGTTAGGCAGCACATTAAAATCATTTCCAATGGAAATGATTCTAAAATGCTGCCAAACCATGTTTTTACTGAGAGAAAAGACAAACTATGAATTATCAGCAGACGACTATTTTCGGTTCCCGCATTCTAAGGGTTAAATAAATGGAATACCAACCTGAGAATAGTGTCTTTCAATATCAATTGTATCATGCTCTGCACAGCCATATGTTTGTGTATAAGTCTAAACAGGAAATGGTATTTGGGATGCTCTGTTACCATCTTTCATTCTTCTATTGCACTTTCCTGTATTGAGAACATTTATATATATTTATATATATATATATTTATACTTATATTAACACTATTAATACATCTAATGATTTCCAAAATATTTTCCCTGTTTTTAATTCCATTTACCATACATACTACATGTAGTATTGAAGAAAAATCTTGACCATTTGATATTTGGTAAAATTGCATTATGTAGTGAAGAACACTGGGCTGCTTCTGGGCTGCTAAAATAGACTTTATGTGTTAGTACATGTTAGTGTCGCCGCAATCTGGCGTTTGAAGCTATTTGGCAGTATGTCTATTTATATTTATGAGTTGATCTAATTCATAAAGCACAAATATCATCGCAAACAAAAAATGAGCAGGTAATAATATGTTCACAGGGCTCCAGATAAGGAATTAGTAATTGAGTATTTTCACTCCATCATTTCTGAATAATTGGGTATTTCAAAATTTTAATTGGGTAAAATAACATCACTTTACTGTGTACACACACATCAACAGACAGCAATTATTGAATTAGTTTGCTTCAAAATGAAAACATATCTTGGCATTTCATTAGAATTGTCTCCTTGGAGACAATTCTAATGAAATACCAAGATGTGTTTTCATGGAAAATAGGAAAAATATGCTATATTTGTGGTCTGTTTATTGTTTTCTGCAGCATGATAAAGGTACCAGAAAATTGGTACTGTTTTTCGATACTCGCTACTTCTGATTTCAATTGGGTTGTTTTGGTAATTTCAATTGGGTATTTACGCAAATACGCAGCTTATCTGCAGCTCTGGTTCACCATAATGTCACAGAGTTTAATTCAGATTGCTGCATATTAAATAACCCTTCATTTGTGTTCACATAGTGGAATTGGTTGCACAAGTTACACGTCATGGTGTACCACTGTTTACATTCATTATCCCTTCTAAATTATCCCCATTTCATTAATATTGAGTGTCAATATTGTCTGTTAACTAATAATAATCACATGAAATTTAACATAAAACTCAAGATCATGGCATTAATAATTTGAATGCATATTACTACTTCTATTTCTTGCAATTTATATGTCAGTTGACTAAGTCATTAATATATTATTAAAATTAAAACAAATGCTAATTTATGTTATTGTAAAACTCAGGGTTTCTCACAGGATTTTAAGAAGGCATGTTGTCTTTATACCCTGTAGCCGATTTCATCAAAATTGCAAAGTATACTTATCTAGCAAAGTATACTTTGAGGGAGTAATCATTTATTTTCCCAGAAATGCATTATGTCATATAGAACTCACGAGTGCGAGGCCACATTTTCTTGTTTAAATGTGTTATTCATCATAATGTTAGATAATATATGGCATAAAACACTATAATCAAACAAAATCATAGTTAAATTAATGAAAATGAATGCATGTCTAAAGGCATGACAAATAAACGAGGTATGTTGCACTACATGCCAGTATTCAGACAAGGAGTCATGTCATGTTGTTCATAACATGCCTTTTGCACCTGTTTGAAACCCTGAAACTCATTTTACTGTACATGTTTTCCTGATTAATAGGTACATTAAAAAACACAAAAGCACTAAATATTAAAATATATGTGAGTGAATTTAACCTATCCTTCTGTTGCTATGTCCAGAAATATGGGGGTGGCGTGACGCGTACAACACGTAGTGAGCCAGGTAGGCCCAGTAAGCAGCTATTTCAAATTGGCAATGACAGCAAACACGACCAGACACGTCAGAATTTAGATGATCAACGACATCGAGAATACAATCAGTTTTTGAAAGAGGTAAATTGTCACTGATGGGTTGGAACGCACTGCACTCACCTAATATAAATTTATGTATTCATATAAAGCTTGAGAATATGAAATTTTACAGAGTGATGCACCCACTTTATATAAAATCATATGCAGATTGAATATTTGCACCTAGGTAATATAAATTACATGTATACATGTACAACCAACCATATTAAGCTTGAATAATTCCATCACAAAAATATTTACACAATTCCCTAACATTTGATTGGTCCGTTGCAAGTCTCCGTCCAAAATTTATATCCCAGTAAACTCCATGCCGAACTACTTTCCGTAACCGTCAGGCGCCGTTAAAGTAATTCTTAAGAAAACGGAAAATAAACACATTTTCTTAATGAATTTATTTAAAATGCTGGAATTATAAGGAATGAATGGCCTTTTTGTTGAATTTATCGGGGATATAAACTTGGAAAAGTCGCGGGAATACTGGACGAGGCCTTCCGGCCTTCGTCCAGTATTCCCGCGACTTTTCCAAGTTTATACCCCGATAAATTCCACAAAAAGGCCATTCATTCCTATAATATAGGAAATTGTTCGGAGTGCTTCACCCAACTAATAATAGTATGTAAGCATATGAAACTTGAATATATGAAATTGTCCAAAGTACTGCACCCACCTAGTATAAAATTACCGGTATGTGACCAAATGCAGCTTGGACATATGAAATTGTCTATAACACAAGTCCTTATGCATGCTTTAACCTGTCGCGTTCTGAATACACTTTTGACATATGAAAGTTTAGTTTTGTTTTCTCATCTTTCTTATTCCTCATGAGAAGTATATGTTGTGACCACTCATTTGAACAAATAGTGTTACAGCATACACAGCTGATGAGGAATAAAAAAAATAATATTTTTTTTGTCGGTAAACTTGTGTATCTGCAGAATGTAACGGATTAACGTGTTTAAGAGTGGTAACGGCTTTGGTCCACTACATAGTAAATGATGTCTGTAAAACCAATTGAAAGGCAATTGAAAGTCCATTGAACCCATAAAGCCAATTGAATTCAGAAAGCCGATTGAACCCCTAAAGCCCCAATTACCTTCTTTTGTTATTGTTCCATTGCTTGTGGATGTAGGGATGGGTAGACGGTCTTGGACTTCAATACCAGAGGTCGGGGCTTTAACCCCCACCCTAGATATGAAACGAAACATACATTCATCATATTTCCATCCAATGTTTTTCGGATGGGACTTGAAACCAGGGTCCTGTCTCTTTCTATGTTACTTTAGCTGTTGCTTTGGAATTTACCTTTACATTTTCATTGAGGTTGTAGTACAGAACTGATACTGATACCATGTGGCAGAGATCTGTCAGTATAATTATAATGATTGTGTGGTTTTTGTAAGCAGCTATATCAATATCCATGCGATGCAGGGGCCGTTTCACTAAACATTGTACGACTAAAATGGCAAAATTATGATAGTCTGTAAAATTCACATTAGCAACGTTTTCTTGTAAACAATTATTGGATTTACATTTATTGAGCATAGGCTGCAGCCTATGCTCAATAAATGTAAATCCATCAATTGAAATTTCCATACTATCCTAAATTTGCACTTACGAACATTTTAGTCGTACGAAGTTCAGTGAAACGGGTCCCAGATCTATATGTATTGTAATTCTGAGAACTGTCAGTCACAAATATGTGGTGTTGGATTATATGCAAAATTTTGTACGACTGCATTCAGTGATTGCATCATTGTATGCATCGATTTCATTGACATTCTGTATTGGGTGAAATGATTGTCAGCTGTTTGGTAGTCTGGTAGAACAAGCACATTAAATTGTAGCACCAACTTTAGATAGTAACACAGTATTACAATCGGTCCTGGTCTAGCCTCATACATGTTAAACCTCATGGATAAACTAAGTATTATTTTGCTGAAGATCTACACATACTTTTATAAACACATCGTACATTCCATGTAATGTAACAACCTTCTTTTCCTACATATTTTTTTTAGATACTAAATTTAATTATTTTACTTCTTTGGTTAGGCTATTTTTGGGTTAGGCTACACAAAAGTAATGTTTAGATTCTCATCCCCGCCCGCCCCTAATAAAACAGCCCGCCCAAGGGTTTTTTATTTATAAAAAAATAAATTAAAAATAAATAAATTAAAAAACATTTGGTACAATTTACGAGAATGATGCGGCCCGCATATTATACCGCTCCCACAGCTTTTTATCTGAGTTCTTTACGTAGCACAATACAGCAACCCCGGAACCCGCCCCCTCCAGATTAGCAATACTTCAATTTGAACATTACAAAACACTATTGCACGGAACTGCGCCTTGCCGTTCAACACCTCGTTTTAGTATTGCCTGAAAATAAAAAATAAAAGTGTCCCACCCGCCCCATTTTTCCCCAAAATTTGGATGAGAATCTAAACATTAATTTTTTGTAACCTTAACCTCGTACACAGATACTATGTAGTATAGTATTTGAATTGTGTGCATTGGTCTATCTGTGTTTCAACAGAATGTGTTCCTCCTGTCTCTCTACAGACCTTGAAAGATTTCTTCAACAGTTAATATACAAATAAATAGGGGACCCGTTTCACTAAACTTTAAAGTTTATAAGTGCAAAACTAAAATTTACAACCAAGTTTGCAATATTAGTTGATGTGACCAAATCCTTGACATATTGATTCAGATGTTATGGTCCCTACATGTAAGCGGAAAAGCATTATTAGTGAATTACATTAGTGTGTGAAATAAAATTATTAACTCTTCATACAAATATTTTTGTCATACAAAGCTTATTGAAACAGATCCATGATTCTGTTATTCCAAACAAACCCCACGAGAATATGGCTTCTATACAGAACTATATTGTTATCATGTTTATGGCATTTCTTCATGATGCAGGCTTCCTATCAGTTCTTGAAAGTGAAAGTGCTCAAATTTTAGTTATCAACTTTGTGGCTTCTGAAATCCACTGAAATTGTCGTCTGCTGTTGCTGTTATATCTTGCCTTATTTCTCAATAAAAACATGGTTTGACTGTCAAAACATGTTGTAAATTATTCTAAAGTGCTGTCAAAGCATGTTGTTGATGATGGAAAATAGAAAATATACAGCAGACGATAAAAAGAATGAAGCTAGCGGTGTAACAAATCATCATCTGGTTGATCAATAGATCAAATGACAGTTAACTGTTAAAGGTACATGCCCACACAGTAGGCACAAAATGTTCTTTACAGGAATTAAATAAGTGTCTAATTGTGTCACTATTCCACCAGTTCTAAAAATTACGAGTGCCCGCTATACAGATATAATCATTTAGTAATATTTATTTTACTGATAGTGACGCGCGGTGTTATCAGGCTATTTTCATATGCAAATGAGGCATGGTATTTTTTAAATATTTATACTAATTAAATGAATCACCTGAAAAAATAATATTTTCGACAGATTAATAAGTATGATCATTGCACATCAAAAAGTAATTACAGAGAAGAAATAGTAATGTCAGTTAAAATTTTAAGGAAACATGGTTATCGCCCCTGATATCATTGTGAAAATTCATGTGTGATATACGAAGTATAAAAATGCCAATTATATTGTCCGAAAATGGTTCATGACTGTTCATTTTGCCCGAACAATGTTATATCTAATGTATGGACGAAAAAAATATGCCTCCCTATATTATAACCTGGCATGTGGGCATGTACCTTTAAAGGAATGTTTAGTATACGCAATACATTGAATTTGATTTTAAAATACCGTTTACAGTATGGGTAATTGAGTTATAAAGTGGAAGCCATGATTTTAGCAGGATTTTTTCTCTTTACCGCCTATTTTGTGGTTTGATGTTTATTCTTTCATTACAGTACCAGATCTTAGAAAAAGAATATCTGTACATATTTCTCTGTTTTCACTACTACTTGCATTTCATTCATTCACAATTATACTGACAGTTTATTTTTCTATATAACCCTTGAATCAGATGTTTCTTTGATAAAACCCACCTACCCACCTTCTTGTCAATATCCGTCCTTAATATCACCTTTTTTTGCTTTAAATATGTCATTTGTTCTTTCTAAATACAACATAGAGAAATGATAAACCTTGATGACTATACACCAGGTGTGATTGCCATCTACATGTAGTTTGAAACAATAAGTCTATTATTTCAAATGGGATGTGCTGATTTTTGTCTTTGATTGATAGCATAAACATTACGCAAACATTGTATTAGCGAGCCAACCTCACCAAACCCCCGGTTACCTATGTAAACAGCGGGTTTGATGAGGTTGCCGCGCAATAGGTAATGCGGTCAAATAGGTCACGATGCAGTGACTATTTTCAATCAATAACTTATGTTGTAAGCGATTGTGATGTGTATTTTCAATATTTATATTATTAAAATGTATCATATCGGTACCCCTTTAAGTAATATTTGTATATTTTAAATGTAATGATGTTGTCATGAAGCGCATGAATATAAGTATTAATTAATCCAGTTTATATTGAGGCAAATCACACAGCCTAAAAACATAGTGCTGGAGTATAAACCATAGTATCGTATATTATTCATAAGTATATCACTATTAAACATTAATTACAATATGTATGCATATTATTAAAACAGTAGATGCTACTGCTGTTTCGTTGTATGTGATATTTATAACATATTTTTTTTATTCGTCCGCGTACGGATTTCTGTCACACAAAGCGCCATTTTCAGTTCATATTTTGACCTGTGCATATGAACCGGACTAAGTTTAAACAACGCTCGATTCCGTCCAATTCAGATTTCTCTGCAGAATGTTCAGACTAACTACATATTAAGTAATGTTGCTAAATAAGTGTTAACGGCTGGAACATGGTTATCACTAAAAGGAAGAAACCACAGTCGTATTATTGAAAAATAAGATTTACCTGAGACCTCATGGAGGCCGCCATTAATCCAGTGTAAACAATAGACCGTGTGATCCCATTTCCTGAGTAGCCCCCGCTTAGTGAAACGATGTGCTAATCATGATATTATGTTCCCCAATAATTGGAAATGGTTTGAATTTCTCGGTAAAAACTACGAAAGTCATAAAAAAATAACGATGTATATTTAACATTGGATACGCTTAAACGGTATTACTCTCTCATCGGATCGTCAGTTGTCGTCGATAGCGATTTAACGTACTGATCTGGTCAACTTTCAACGCCATTTACAGAATATATGGCTAATTTTGGAAATAAATAACGGCAAATTACGATGACGTCTGCTCTGAAATATCTGTCAACATGTGGACGTAATTTAAGGAAATCGATTATATTTTAAGGCTACATCTGTGACTAATTACGAATTTATGTATGGTCTTTGGCTACACCCGACACATTACACAGATCTAGTTGTAAATACACGTCGCTTTGTGTGGGGAAAAAAATCGATAATGCGTAGTTGTGTGTGACGAGGTGTTGATCTGATGACACCACACAGCTGTGACCCTTAGGCAATGTTTTGAAATTGACGTGTCGTTTTGATGTGTGCCGCAACACCCCACTGTCGGAGACAACATGACAATTAACGATATACTCTCGATTATACACAGATCTATTAGACGGCTGGTTATTTAAAATAAAGAGTAGTTCAGTACACCTTCGCCGATATTGTTTTTAGAAAATCAGTAATATTTTCCGGAAATGGTGTTGAAAAAATTTTATCACCGTATTTAGTTGTGCCGATATTGTTTTAAAAAAATCAGTAATTTTTTTCCGTAAATGGTGTTGAAAATTGACAAAATATATAGCCGCATTTCTCCGATATTCGTTTAGAAAATCACCAATATTTTCTGTAATTGGTGTTGACACAAAATGCAGCGTTCACGCGGAATTCAAATAAAATACAAAATAATAATTTAGTAAATAGACGCCGATGGCTACTGTGTTTGCGGCCAGTGAATTCTGGTCGTGGTAGCCACAGGCGCAGTTCGAACAGTGTTGTGAGCAGATGGAGGACAATAACTGTCTGTGTATATATTACTTAAAGACAGACACTTTAATTGTTGGTAAGTTTCTATCAATTTATAGGTATTTTTATTAAAATCATAAAATTGTGAAAATATTAAAATCACAAAAATAATATATATGGAGAAATTATTTTTTTACCACGTCGAGGTTTGAACCACCGACCCTTCCGGGAATCGGTAATTAAATCATTGAAGTCGGCGACCTTAACCTCACGACAGTTGCGCCATTTACGACATCACAGTTATACAGAAGTGCTAACAGTATTACGCCACCATTTGAACGTAATAATTATTAAATTATTTGCAACTCCATCTACAACAATACCGTTACAGAGATACGCTATTGAAACAACATGTATTAGTACCCATAACATAACAAAATGTATCATTATATATCACAGGAGATAGCTTAAAACTATATATACTAATCATAAAACAGAACAATCCGCTTGGCTCGTATGAAAATAGTTCGCATGATATTGATTATCTCCCTTGCCGAAAGTAGTTCAGTGATTTATTAATTCCAAATAAGACGTGTTTGCGTAATTAAATTCTTAACTCTTAGACCGCTACACACAACAATTGTCGTCTGCTGTTGCTGTTATATCTTGCCTTATTTCTCAATAAAAACATTGTTTGACAGCACTTCAGAATCATTTCCAATGGAAATGATTCTGAAGTGCTGTCAAAGCATGTTGTAAACTTTTCTAAAGTGCTGTCATGTTTTTGATGATAAAAATGGAAAATAGAAAATAAACTCAACGACAAAAAAATTAAGATTGCGGTCTAAGGGTTAATCAAGGAGAAGGTATATTGAATATAAAAGGTATTATTAAAATCTGATTTGCTTGCTGCTATGAATATTGTTATGATGGCAATTGTTCATGTAACACATACATGTACAAATTACAATAAACACAATATGAATATACTGCCTATAGTATACATTTTAGTTTAAATGTGTTTATCAGTTGAAATGTATAATTCCTTGTAATAATTTTACCAATCACTTAACTATTCAAAGGATTTCTTTTCTTTGGTTCCCTGCAGATAGGTCCACCACGGGCAAGGTCAATAGAAATACCTAAAGATGTTGACTCGGGTCTGCCTATAGGGCAACAGCACCATGAGGTTTGGAAAACATTCCTCCGAGAACAGAGAAATAAAGAATATAACCAACTTGTAGATAAGGTAGAACATAGCTTGGATTTAAACCTGTCCATCTGATGTTTGCACATCTACATGATTGTTTGAGTTAGACTAACATCACTTCTTGAGTTGGACTGAAGCTGTTAGCTGCTACCACTGCCACCATTCGTTTACACTGTCTGTATTTGACCTACTATTTGTTCCTGCTGAGAAATAAGACAATTTCGAAAAATCTGCAGACGATGTTTCCCAGCATTTAAACGTTCATAGGGGTTAAATTGGCAGTGGAACAGCAACTGAAGAGCCTTCAGTTCCACTCATTGTGATCACTGGTTCTCCCTCCTTTCTCTGAGGTTAACTTGTGAAGCTTGCAAAAGCTTGCTCGTCTAAACTTTATCCTTTCTGTTATATTGGAGCAATATTTTCTTATCTTTGTACTGCTAATTAGCCAATGGAGTTTTGCCAGTTATTATGTTATTACTCATCTCCATTTACTAAACAGCTATATTTTTTCATTTTATTTTATAAATTTGTTTTAGTTTATATTTTTCAAATGCACATGAAGGGTATATAAATTGTGTGCTTTCTATGCTTATGGGTATTTCTTGGTAAATAGCACATCAGTGTGAAATGCAGAGTGTTTGCATATTGTAGAGGAAATTGTCAAATACCAAGATTGTTTTACTGCTGATAATTCACATTCTTAATATAGTATAGTAACCGGTGTATGCACATTGTGACGGAGATTGGTTTACATAAACATTTGTATTTGTATTGTTCAGCCAATGTTAGCATATGGATGAATAGTATGGGGTATGCAGTTATCTGTGAAGTGAAATACTATGGTACTGCGCACAGGTGACGGGAAAAAAAATCACATGACGGTATATATAGTATATTATCTATACAAGTAACAACAGACTATCAGATTAGTTGTTCCCATCACCTGTGGTACTGCGGTAGGATACTGCACATTTTCATGGCTCATTTGATGTTTTTGTTTGGTAATGTACAACTGGGATCAGTACACACGATTAGTTTACGATCTGTGATTCTAAGCATTCTGAATGCGCTGTCGAAAATTTAATTATAAAAACGCAAACACTTTGATTGGTTGAGTCTGAGCATAGCTCAGCCTCAACCAATCAAACGGTTCGATTTTGAGTTAAGAGTACATTCTCAGAAATGTTTTATGATCCCAGTCCTTGTGCCAGTGATGTTTTGAGTGGTGTTTGCTTTGTATAGAGTATGCAAGTTATTGTCACACCGCTGGTGTTGTTGAATTCAATAACATAAGTTACGGTTTCTGTATCATACTTCCCTGTTATATGTTGCTATATAGCTTCTATTGGGGCTACCCATTCCGAATACAATTTATTGACCCGCACTTACACCTGTCCCATCCCATATCGACCGCGCATGCGCGCACGGGAGACTTCCTCTTTGCTTCGGACGGCTGGCGTGAAAGTATCCTTTTTGGTGCTCATTTTCGTTTGGCTGTTTTATACACTCTATTCATGGTTATTGTCCGTAAGTAGGCAATATCTTCTGTAATAGAGTGTGGGCTATTCATTTCTATAAGTTGCTAGTCGAAAATATTTCATTTTGAAAGTATTTCGAGTTTTTTTTTCTTAGTGTGGCCACAGGGCGCGAACTTCGCGATTTTCCTATTGTCGGACGTTCCTATTGTCGACAAAGAAATTATTATTATTTTTTTTTTTGTCGACTTTGTTTATTTCGATATTTGAATAGGTTTTCCGTAACACGTTCACTAAAGGGAAACCTAAACCCAGTTCGGGTCAGGAATTTGGTGGTGGTCACAAAACGGGAACTTGTGATTCTCATGAGATAATTTGTTTCCGTTGTTGCTAGAGACCGGGCTTGTCTTAGGCCTTGGGGGCCTCTATGGTGGGGCCTGACCATTAGGTACTATCATGGTAAGTATCATGGTAAGTATCAGGGTAAGTATCAATAAGAGAGATTCAGAAACTACAGTGGTTTCCGAGTCTGAGCCAAGTCCGAGTCCGAATAGTGGCAGGGTGTCTCTTATGACTGAGGCATCCAACGTCGCTAGTTCTGCTCTGGGTGGTCCGCTATCCAATGAGTAAGAACAACGGACGCCAGTCTGTGTTCGGCAAGATTCAGAAACTAAAGACTGTTTCTGAGTCTACGCCAAGTCCAAGTCCGAATAGTGACAGGGTGTCTCCTATGACTGAGGCATCCAACGTCGCTAGTTCTGCTCTGGGTGGTCCGCTACCCACTGAGTAAGAACACCGGACACCGGACACCGGACACCGGACACCGACACCGGACACCGGACACCGGACACCGGCCACCGGACACCGGACACCGGACACCGGACACCAATCGGTGTTCGGCAAGATTCATAAACTAACGACTGTTTCTGAGTCTAGCCAAGTACGAGTCCGAATAGTGGCAGGGTATCTCTTATGACTGAGACATCCAACGTCGCTAGTTCTGCTCTGGGTGGTCCGCTACCCACTGAGTAAGGACACCGGACACCGGACACCGGACACCGGACACTGGACACCGGCCACCGGACACCGGCCACCGGACACCGGACACCGGACACCGGACACCAGTCAGTGTTCGGCAAGATTCATAAACTAACGACTGTTTCTGAGTCTAGCCAAGTACGAGTCCGAATAGTGGCAGGGTATCTCTTATGACTGAGACATCCAAAGTCGCTAGTTCTGCTCTAGGTGGTCCGCTACCCACTGAGTAAGGGCACCGGACACCGGCCGCCGGACACCGGACACCGGACACCGGACACCGGACACCGGACACCAGTCGGTGTTCGGCAAGATTCATAAACTAACGACTGTTTTTTGAGTCTAGCCAAGTACGAGTCCGAATAGTGGCAGGGTATCTCTTATGACTGAGACATCCAACGTCGCTAGTTATGCTCTGGGTGGTCCGCTACCTACTGAGTACGGACATCGGATATCGGACACCAGTTCTGCTCTGGGTTATACGCTAACCATTGAGCAAGAACACAGGACACCAGTTAGACTCTGGTTTATACGCTAACCGCCGAGCACGAACACCGGACACCGGTTCTGCTCTGGGTTATACGCTAACCACTGAGCAAGAACGCCGGCCACTAGTTCTGCTCTGGGTTATTAGCTAACCACTGAGCAAGAACACCGGACACGGGACAGGTAGATTCAATCGGATAGGCGATGTGGGTAGTATACACGCAAATCCAATTGGGCATGCCTCGGTGGAATGCAAGCGTATTCCTCCGGTCAACAGAGTGTAAAATATAGCCAATGATAACGGCGACGCTGGTCTTGACCACGCCGTTTTCAGCAGAATATCTGTTCAAGGTTATGAATATACAACAGTGTAACGGTATAGGACATGGCCTGCCGACACACTGGATTAGTCATGATGTGAGTCTGATGACGTCAGACTGGAGGGCACACAATCTTCCAGTAGCTCGTCTACCAGGACACGGGATTGTATATCCATGAAACACAAACGATGTTCTAGGTCGTGTCTAGGTACGATCATTGACGTCGTCATAGGCATAGGGGAAGGGACCTCCTTCGGGAAGCATTCCTTCAGGCCACGAATCTGTTTGGAAACAGATGTTCGCAGGTGACTGCTGCTGACACTGCAGTAAGACAGAGTCGGCAGTTAGCGAGACTATCAGTGGTCTCTTTAGCCAAGCGGTTCGCTTATAGAAGCGCAACTCGGGCTGGAAAAGGGGCATAAGCAAACTTCAATATCCCCTTCTCCTAAACCAACGAGTGATGTAATGTGTAGCTTTAAGCAACCCATAACACCTATACAGCCCCATAAGGTGGGGCTACCAGAGGGGCGCTACACGCATCAGAGATTGGCAATCTCTGAGCTTCTACAGCGTGCGGTTTGTTGTACCAACAGACAGATCATTTCTAGATAGAGACGGCTCGATCGATACGTCGAACTATTAGAGTCAACGATTGGGCAGTCTCCAGCGAACCAAATGAAGGTTATCTTCATATACCTATATGCCATGCATCCAGAAACTTTATAAGCTTTCATTCGCTAACCTTCAAAGCCACGGCGTTCACAAAACTAATAGAGGTAATCTAGGCACAGTCCAGACCGTGTGTTATTGCATACTTCAATACTTGGACGACTGGCTCCTGCACGATCAGTATAGAGACACACTGCTACTCAAGCGGCGTTTGTTCTGGGATCTTATCACGGGGTTAGGTCTCAGGCCGAACATAGAGATGTCGGAACTAGTACCGAAACAGGACATCTGATACGTAGGGAATAGTCAGGGTACACTTGGACAGTGCCGATATGTACAGAGTAGACATCATGTTGATAGTGATCGTCAAAGCTGGGTATACAATTCAACTACCAGCCAGGGAGCTATTTTAGCTGCTAGGGTATTGAATTCAGAGGCAGATATGCGGCGTAGATCATCTACCAATGTACTGTGGACTACATGTCGAGGGGGGCTAGAAAGTCCGTACCGAGGGGTCACTGTTAAGAACAGTGACCAACGCGGTTATCAACAGGTAGAGCCACCCCTGGTTGTGTCTGTTTGCGACCATGATGGACAATCAGAGCCCAATGTATGTGTCTCCAGTTCTGGACTAGGGGGCATAGGCGGTGGACGCATGTCCGTATCATGGAAATGAGTATACAGTGAGCATTTCCACAATCAGTAAATTCGGGTCACACTAGTGGCAACATGCTGGCCAATGACAAGTTGGTTCTCCAGCATACTGGAACGTCTAGTGTACCATACGGTGGGCATTCCAGTGTTTCCCAAGCTTCTGTCACAGCATGCAGGGTGAACACTTCATGCGAATACGCTCGTTCTGATTCTTCACGTCTGGAGTCTATCGGGAAGGGAATAAGGAAGGACAAATTTCCGCGGCTAGCTACGGCAATCATTGCACAGGCAAAGACGCGAATGGGAGGTCTGTGTTAATTGCTGTAAGTAAGGCAAATTAATCCAGTCAGTCCAGCGGTAGGAGAAATGGGCGATTTCCTTAAGTAATTGTTCGAGGAAACGAAATCGTCAGCGTCGATTAGGACGGGGTACATGTAGGCATCGGCCAACTGTTTCAACTTCACTTCAGTGCCGATATGTATCATAGGTTCAGACCCCAGTTATAGGCGCTGATTTCATTCTTCACTAGAGAAAGATCAGTAGCTAGAATAGTTAACCTAAGGGAATCTAACAGTGGTTAGATGGGATTTAACGACAAATCAGTATGAGCCCATGGGACAGCTTCCCTATTGATTGATCAGTCAATAACAGGGGTGACCAGAATCTGGATTGGATAATGATTACGTTACTATGGTTGCGAAGCTGGGTTCCTTACTACGGCTCGGGTCCCAGTTAGGCATAACCGACCGTTCGTGATCCCAGGCATGGCCAAATCGAGTCGGTTATATGTGACATTATATACTTTACGTATTCTATAATGTACAATTGTCGTATTTTAACTTGGTAAAAGCACATGCTTCCGGTTAATAACAACAACAATGTCAATAGATTAAAATTCATTCGCACTGATCCAGAATATGAGTTTATCTCTCGCCCAGCACGAACCTACCAAATTTAACCGAGACGGAAAACACGCTATGCCCTGGCACATAGATCAAGGTCACGATCAGATGATAATGTGGGCTTCGTGGCGCAATCGGTTAAGACATTCGGCTAGATGATGGTGAATTTCATAAGACAAAATACACCAGGCTTGTCAGAGGAAAAGGGCACTTCACCGGTACGGGTGAATGTTAAAATCCTCTGACGGCATCAGGTGGGACTGGTCTCGGCAGCTAGTGTAGCTGTGGAAGAACAGTGCCCCTTCTTATCCGGAGGCAGTAGCTTCGGTATACCAGTATCTGTCTCAGGATAGTGGTCCTGTTTAACCTGCGCAGGTACCGAGGGCTAAGTCTCTGTGTGAAGCAGAATAGGTTACTGCTTTCAAGGGTAGGCCTAGACTGCCTCAGACCCACACTGTAGGAGCTCTGTTAGAGGAATTGATTTGGCACAGTGTTTGACCCCAAAACTAAGTTGGATTTCTTAAAGCCAGTACTTTTCTGGAACATCAGGGGCTCAAGTATTAGGTTATGCTTACATAAACTTGGCTCATAGAGTATTCGGCCTTGGGAAAGGAGGCTCAGAGATGGGAGTATCCAAGGCTTAGTTCCATAGGCACGGAATTGTTTTGTGCAAGGCCAGAGCGTTGTGAATTAGGCACTACATCTCAATGACTAGCCAATGAGAGGTAGGCACTGGATTGATTCTAGGTGTGGGTAATCAGTTTATATCCAAAGCGTCAGTTTACATATGGATATTTCTCACAACACGCAGAGCATATCGATCCAATTCGGTTAAGGGCTCATAAGGTTATAATCGATGCCATGAGGTTGGAGCAGTATTTACCTCCTAGGAGTTCTTCTAGGGAGTGATCCTGGGGATAAGATAATGGAAGTGGCATCAGGGAAGTCTCATTCCACTTTTATCAGTTTTACATACATACACTGAATGCGCAGAGCGCAGATATTTACACATTGGATCCCCTAGTCGCGGCTAGCAGGGATGTCACGGGGGGGCCAAGCATGTGTAAAAGGCTCAATTTTCTAGCCTGTTGTTATTCTGGGCCAGTGGATCTAGGACAGGATAACAAAGTGTTGGTATATTCACATTGGCATTACAAAACATTCTAGTTATCAGCTAGTTTAAGTTTTGTGCCTGGAAAGTTTTAGTAGATTGTTTTCTTGATTACACATGACTGGTTATACCAGTATGGATACATATTTTACTATAATGTGTGCAGTGTTTGGTGTTACCAATGATTGTGAGGTCCGGAGAGGGTAAAGGTGAGTTACCTGTGCTCCAGGGTGCTAACGGTACTAGGTATCATGACACTCGAAAACACATAATCATTCATACAGGGTCATGAATGCCATGTTTGGTAATTATTGATAGTATGTGGTTGTCAATATACATAGGGTATTTTATGTTAGCATTACTATTTGTGAGTAATGTGGGTTAGAACTATAAGAGACTTGTGGACATGGACAAAGGTCAGTGTAGATGCTGTGAGTCTTAGATGTGAGGCACAACAGTGTGTATGACATGACGCTAACATGATATGAGTTAGTCACATTCAGTGTGTGTGAAACTGCGACTGGGGACAGTACTCAAGCAGACCAGAAGACTTAGCTGGCGGCTCAGTTATCTTCTGGGTGCAGGAATAGGGGGAGGGTGCTGCTCAGACGGTGCCCGGGTCTAGTCTACAAGTTGTTTGGTGAGTATTCACAGAGCGAATTAAGTCATTTTTCTGGTTTCTGTATCACCTTACCTTCCCGCCTTGGAGACGAATTCTAGCAACATATAACAGGGAAGTATGATACAGAAATCAGAATTTTTCAATGTAAAATTAGTTTCTGTGAATACTTACCTGTTATATGTATTTAACACCCGCCTCCCACCCCGCAAGGTGAGAGATTTGTTTTATCGCAAAGAGGAAGTCTCCTGTGCGCGCATGCGCGGTCGATATGAGATGGGACAGGTGTAAGTGCGGGTCAATAAATTGTATTCGGAATGGGTAGCCCCAATAGAAGCTATATAGCAACATATAACAGGTAAGTATTCACAGAAACTAATTTTACATTGAAAAATTCTGATATTGGATGTTCTGGTAAAAAACGAAACGCATTAAAGGCACTGTAATCAGATATGTGCAGAAAGTGACGAAACAAAGAAGGAAAACATTTAATTATATTAATAATTTTTGTGATCTCATATGCAGCTATGAATAACATGAAACAAATCTAGATGTGTTAAAATAATGTTTATAATACTGAAACATAACTTGTAATGTGATTAGTGCAGTCCTTAAAGCAAAGGAAAAAACAACAACATAGTTGTCGAATATCTGAAGCATCATCTAAGACACGCCTTTGATTATCCATTCACCAAACAAATGTACAATGAGTCAATTGGTCATAGCAAATCATTACACGAGTGATGTTTGACAGGATTTGTATTTATTCGGTTTCACCAAAAACAACCATTTTTATGACTGAAACATTTTTACAAAAACAAATGTTTACGCTTGAAGACATTTTTTTCAATAAGATTCTTTATGATTTCAACAGTGGATTTTTTCTACTGCTTGTTATTGATGACCTGAATAGAACTATATAAATGGGAGTTTTTGTTGAAACAGAGAGTGTATTAAATAGTGTTATTAAATCTTCTTTACACTGCTTGTATACCGAAAATGATGTAATTATTATTTAATAAAATATGTTTATGGCAAATGTGTTATTTAGGCGAGATATTTACATGTAGTCATTACTGTATTGTAAATAGTTATTACGAGTGAATATATTCTTTATAGCGAGTGAGATTTTATTGAAATGTATTAAAAATTATTATGGTAACCATAAATATTGTTGTTTGTTGATGAAGTTATTCTATGAAATGTATTATAATATTTCACATTACTCAACAAAAGTGTTATATTTTGTGTAGTACTACTTAGTATATACTGTATAGAAATATAATGTATAAAAAGTAAAACTTGTCTTTTTCTGACATACCACAGGTAGAAGACTGGGACCTGTGACACAAAATCCATGTACCAACCCACTTGGTCTCAGACAGTACTATCTTCTATTATATTCTGTATGAGATCAAATGGGTGGGGTAATGGATTTTTTGTAATGGTTTTTTTTCGTGCCACAGGTCCGATTGAGTCTTCCACCTGTGTGGCATACATGTATTATATTTTGTTATCATTTAATCAGATTTATTTTATCATCGGCGTACAATACTAACATTATATACATTTATAATTTCGGTTGCAGGATAACAGTTTATTAGACAGTTCTAGAAATGTATCAGTTGCTTCGAAAACAACAGTACTGTGGTCTTCAAATAATTTCCAAAGCCTCTACTTGGTGGTTTTGGATTTTGGCAGTTACAAAAAGTCAATCCAGCGCATGAGAAACATCTCCACTGGAGACGATTCTCATGTGCTGTCAAAACTGTGTTTTTTTTAAGAATTAAGGTAAAAATGAAAAACAGCAGACGACAATTTCCATCTCCAGCGTAGTGAGGGTTAAGTAAGATGACTGCTTTATAATACAGTCATGTTCCTTAACGTTTTGACCTTCCCTTGCAGCTGTCTAGGACATGTGTGACTGTACTATTCAACTTTGTTTTATTCAGTATTTAAGTACCGGTACACACTGAGGATAGCAATGGACTTACAACGGAGCTTGATTACATTGTTTCAAATTGCGATATGTATATGACTCTATATATATTCATCGAATCTGGTAACTCCACAGCAGAATACACAGCAGCCAAGGAACCGAGAATGGCCGGCATCGGAATCTGGTTTGATTCGATCACTTGGGGACGATGGCGTTAAAATGAGAAAGCGTGAATTGAACGCGGAGAGAAAGCGAGACTATAATGACCACATGGCCCAGGTATTGTCTCCCGCATGGCGTTGTTGTTGTTATTGTTGTTCTTGTTGTTGTTAATCTTTTGGGCTTGGGGACTGAATTGAATGTGTCTATGGGACAAACGATAGCCTCAAGCTTGAGTAAATCAGTAGTTGGACAGTTCATTATAGCAGTGTGAAAATATTGCAATACAAATCATGATATGAACATACGGAGCCTCGCAGGGGACATGGATGTTTTTTTTATTAATTCGTTCCCACGAATTAACAATTCATTCTCTCAATTTAACAATTCATTCCCTCGAATTAACAATTCATTCGCACGATATAACAATTTGTTCCCTCAAATTAACTATTTGTTCCCATGATATAACAATTTGTTCCCACAAATTAACAATTCGTTCCCGTGGGAACAAATTGTTATTTCATGAGAACGAATTGTTAAATTGAGGGACCGAATTGTTAATTCGTGGTATCGAATTGTTAAATTGAGGAACGAATTGTTAAATTGAGGGAACAAATTGTTATTTCGTGGGAACGAATTAATTAAAGAAAAGTTCTACAACCCCTGCCTCTGTATGAATATGTGTCTACAGTATTGCAGCACATGCTACATGTGCAGTATTACAGTGCATTGTGCAATTGAGACTAGAAAAGACTCCACTATCAGCAGGCTAAAGTTGATCTCTGCTGATCTTGTTTCTGCTGATGATGGCCGATTTTACATCATTGACTTCCAATAGTGTCATTCGGCAATTTCACAGTGATGTCATTATGAAATAACACAAAGAGCCACAAGGGTCTCATAGGTTGTTGACGGAATGACAAACTGTTTATATCCTGATCTGACTGTAATGATTGTGCTCGCAAAAGACTGACAAAATGGTCAAATTGTAACAGTTTGCATCACAAGCTCTCCCCATTTGCTGTATCTTATAACTTAATATAGTACAGAAGTTCAGTATTGTGCGTACACTAACATGGTGTGTTGTGAATTTGGTTCCCTTTTTACTAAATAATACTACATTCCTTTTGCAGCTTTCTATTGCAGCCTTGCTTTGAATGTTCATTATTTGTTAATTTATTAGATATTGTGTTTCCTGCGTCTATTGTTTGTTATCTTCTTCCATTGTCTGCAGCATGGGTGGTTGATTTGTTTCCTTTTTCATCTTTTTAAAATATGAACTCGACACTGTCCTTATTTTAATTCTAACCATTTTTGTCTCGTCCGCGAAAGCGGAAAGCGAGACATAGGTTTTGCTTTTCTGGAGTCGGCGGTGGCGGCGGCGGCGGTGGCTGCATCGGCGGCGGCGGCGGCGGCGGCGGCGGCAGCGGCGTCATCATTCAATAAGTTTTCGTGTTACGGTCATTACTTCAACACCTTATCAGCTAAAGTCATCAAACTTTATACATACCTTTACTATGATATGTAGATGAATATAGGACTATTCTCGGGGCCCCAGGGTCAAGGTGGTCAAGGCCCCAGGGTCAAGGTCAAGGCGGAACAAGGCGAGACATTTGATTCCGCGGAATACTTGTTGTAATATTTGTATATTTAGACTTATTATATCAGTCACATGAGTTATCTGTGAGTACCGTCCAAATGGCAGTCATTTTGTTCATTCATTTTGGTTTGGCATATACATGTACATATATATAACATGACAACATAAGTTTATGTTTTAACATTTAGCTTATGGTACATTTTGGTACATGGTTTATTCTGTCTGTAGTAGAAATACCAAACCTTGATTAAGCACTAAGAATGTATAGAAATACAAATAATATAGCTGAAAACATGCCTTTTTGTGCATGTTCACGTTACTACTAGTTCGCGCTGCAAATACAAAGACTATGGAGGTGCTGTTTGTATTGAAACATTGCTCGATATTGCAACAATCTTTCATTTTGTAAGCTTGTGTATACACTAGTAATACATTGACAATATCGCTGTTATTGTGTTTTTCCTTTGTGTCATCATTGTGGTCAAAGTTTGGAAAATCATGGTTCTGTTGACTTCGTGGATATGATTATTTATCCTAGTAAATACTGGTCAGATGCATATTTGAATTGTATTGGGTCATCGTTAATAACTGCAATGATTGTAAATCTAAACATACTCGTTGTGTATCAACATATACATTTTCATTTTCAGTGTCTATAAACATTACCAGCACGGCTCACACTCTTAAATATCTAATCATTATCCAGTTAAGCAATACTTATTTGTTGAGCATGCTTGCAGAAAGCGAGACATAGTGATCACATTGATATCCATCCATCTTTTCATCTTTAGTTGTGCATCTAGCTGTGTCTTCTTTCTATATCTGCATTAATTGTTTTATATTACTTACATCTCTGCAATCATAGGTCAATTTGGCTTGAAACTTCATATTCTTGTTTACCAATCATCCATATCTTCATTTTGTGGCCCACCCATACAGCCCACATCCCCAATGTTAAATGACTGTATTAGAAAGTATGCAACATGACTACCAAATTCATCGGTATGCTCAGATTGCAGGCTGTAGTTGTCTTCTGTTATTGTATTCTTTCCTGCCAATCATTTTACTGACGTTACAATAATTCCTGTGCCCCACCACTCTACATTCTGTGTATGATGCTGCAGTTGAAACAGCCGCCAAATCACTCCTGGCCCGAGCCCAACAGCAATGAAGCTGTGTTTGTCAAAGGTGGCGAGTATGATAATGTAAAGCAGATGTATGCGGCAGAGCGGAAGAAAGATTTCCTTGAGTCGCTGGATAAAAAACAAGCGGAGGTATCCAACAAGCTAACAGTGTTAACATCGGCTTTGTAACCTTATAATGCATCCACCCACCCACATTTGACCTTCACAACAGGGATGTAAAAGAAACCAGTAAATTTCAAGAATAGCATTTATAGAATTTATTGTGGAAAAGTTGATACAAAATGTGCATGTTTAGTATATTATGGAAATAACAATCGAACATTCACAAATACAGGCCTCGACAGTCTTATTTTTCCACTTGTCCAGATTGGATTTCATCTCATACTTTCTTATATGTTTTACTGTTTATGCCTGCTCGTCTCTTCAAATTACCACATCGAAAATTCACTCACCAATACGGGCGGACGAGTGGATTTGTCGAGGCCTGAAATACTATATTTAATGAAAACAGAAAGTATGATTTTCATTATAAACCCTGTTGTTGAGGTCTGGTATTCTGTCCATTCCCTATATTCTGCTAACGTTGAGTGGGTGATTGGACAGTTATCCATTTACAACAGTTTTAACCTCTTCTCCTAGGTTACATCAACATCTATGACATCTGTATCAGTTGTACAGGTGTTTTCAGTTATACATTCATGTTTTTATTTCTTATTTGTATTTGTGATTGATACAGTTATTTAGTTATATGTCATGAAAGATGATTTTATTCTTAATGCATGTATGATATTTTTATATGTAACACCTTAGAATCATTTCCAATGGAAATGGTTTTAAAGTGCTGTCAAACCATGTTTTTATTGAGAAAGAAGACAAATTTTAAACAACAGCATACGACAATTTATGTTTCCCGCAATCGAAGAGTTAATGAATGTTTACCTTATGAATCTTAGTTTGATGCAATGAGGGATCGTAGCTAGTTATTTCCCTTTGAATTTATTTATAGAAATCTGGTCCAAATTGTATTATTGAGGGTATTATTGCTTGTAGAAAGGGTGACTGTCGCACGATTTGTTGTGTCAAGGAGCCATTATAGTGTTTTCGACTAAGGTTGATCCAGGTTATCCTACATATCTGCACAGTCTAATCTGGAACTGCATTATTTGCAAAATTCATATTTTGACACTTATTAATTATATTACAAACAGTGTCGACTCTGATCAGACTGCACACTGATCTTGGTCTTCCCTGTTTGCAGTCTTAATTTTTGCACTATTCAGTAAGAAATAGACGCTAAAATAAAACATATGACCGTATTTCTATAAATATAGTTTAATAAATAAAACATCAAACCATAGACATACCGACGAGTCAACAAGGGCCATCTACACTTGGATCTTGGTGTGCATATAGAGAGGCAGACAATACAGTTAGAAGAAGATTTCCAATGGGAAATAACTAACTACATGTACGATCCCTCGTTAGTTTTAACTTAGCTATTCCAATATTGATGACAACACAAGAACTTTAATATCATCTGCGCTATGGTCAATAAGTGTAATACCGGTTCTGGAAATTACCATTCTCCGGGTTGGTCAAAGTTTTATATGCTAGCATGTATTCACAACCATGTGTACAGTTATGTATGCATCACTAATTGTAACAACCATGTAACGATCATAGTTTAGAAGCATGTTTTCCTAATGAATTCTATGTCCACAGCAATTGCTACAGACTTTTATGCCCCTGGTCTCGGTAGAGTCAGAGGCATATGATGTTTGGACTGTGTGTCCATCTGTGTGTCCGTGTGTCTGTCCGGCACATTAAGAAGTTCGCCGGAGTTTCTCAATTCTGTCATAACTTCTATATCCCTTGAAGGATTAATTAAATATTCCAACACATACGTGTGGACAAATGCCTCACCTACATGCTGCCCTTAATATGACATTGACCATCACAACTTTGAACTTTTTCACACATTAACAAGTTTGCCGGAGTTTCTCATTTCTGTCATAGCTTCTATATCCCTTGATGGATTACTTTAATATTTCAGTACATCATACTTGTGAACAAATGCCACACATCCATCCATGCTGCCCTTCAGATGACATTGATCTTTTGACCTTCACAACTTAAGAAGTTCGCCAGAGTTTCAGAATTCTGTCATAACTTCTATATCACTTGATTGATTACTTTAATATTTCAATATATTATATGTATCATAAGTGTGCGCAAATTCCACAAATCCATGCTACCCTTATTATGACCTTGACCTTCTGACCTGCACAACTGAAATTCCACTGAATTTAAATGTACATGAAAAGTGTTCTCCTGTGATGTTGATAGGCCGTTAAACACTAATAAACAAACAAAACAAACATATTTGTAGATGAGTTTATTATAGTAAATATTTAAATGTACTTTCTATATTATTCCTTGTGTGTAAAGGTTATCTATTGATAACTACAGTTTTGTTAATCTTTGTTTTGTAATAACTTATACATGTACCGGTATATGGAGATGTCGGCCCAAGGTTTTACAACTTTTGTCCATATTGAACTCTGAACTTTGTTCTACTCGGACATACCAGCCTTAAATGACTAGCTGTTGATAGGTCTTTAAACACCAAGAAATCAAATCTACTCAGACATATGCTTTCTGCATATTGGGTAACCGTAGTAACCCTAAGGAACCCATTTGTTTTGGGAAACCCCAATGGTATACCATTTGCTTTGGCAAACCCCAGTGTTATACCATTTCCTTTGGGAAACCCCTATGTTATACCATTTGCTTTGGCAAACCCCAGTGTTATACCATTTCCTTTGGGAAACCCCTATGTTATACCATTTGCTTTGGGAAACCCCTATGTTACTTTGGGAAACCGCTATGTTATACCATTTGCATTGGGAAACCCCTATGTTACTTCTGGAAACCGCTATGTTATACCATTTGCTTTGGGAAACCCCTATGTTATACCATTTGCTTTGGGAAACCCCTATGTTACTTTTGGAAACCGCTATGTTATACCATTTGCATTGGGAAACCCCAATGTTATACCATTTGCTTTGGGAAACCCCAATGTTATACCATTTGCTTTGGGAAACCCCTATGGTATACCATTTTCTTTGGGAAACCCCTATGCCTATGTTATACCATTTTCTTTGGGAAACCCCTATGCCTATGTTATACCATTTTCTTTGGGAAACCCCTATGTTCTAGGGGTTTTCCAAAACAAATGGTGTCCAAATACATTGTTATTGGGATAAACAAGTACAACCATTCTAACATGAATAATTTTACACTCCTTGCTGTGAGAAACCGTTTATTAAATGTGTTTCCCAGAATAAATTATATCTTAGAGTTATTTAAAGACACAGTTTGGATTGAACAAGTTTTATAACCTTGAACCATGATCATTTGATTGTTTAAAAGTGAAATATTTCTATATGAAACATTAATCAACAATTTTGAAAATGCTTCCTCAGTTTTATAAATGTACGCTTTAGTTAGTTACCATTATAACATCGTGGTCTTATTCACACCCACTTGTAACTATAAATCATGCCTATGTGATTGTCATCAAAGCGCTGCTTTACCATGCCGCCAATGCGAGTGATGTCCGAGCGATTGTCTAGTGACCCACTGGTTACCAAGTTGGGCAAGTATGATGACATACGACAGCAGCTCGTGACGAAACGTAGACAGGAGTTCCAAACTTTCATGGATAAGGTACTGGTTGTGATCTCACAACAACCAGGACTTGCTGTTTGGCTTACACTAAACTGCATGTTAAATTATATAAAACTTTTAAAAATATTAATTTGTGTCTGTGACTGGAGAAATTTGGCTTATGGGATTTGTGACCAGTGTAACTTCTGATCAAATAGCATGCTTCTGGGGGCCGTTTCACTAAACTCCGTACGACTTACATATTCGTAAGTGCAAATTTAGGATCATCTGGAAATTTCAATTGACGGATTTACATTTATTGAGCATAGGCTGCATATGCAGCCTATGCTCAATAAATGTAAATACAATAATTGTTTGCAAAAAAACATTGTTAATGTGAAATTAACAGACCATCATTAGTTTACACTTACAAACATTTTAGTCGTACAAAGTTTAGTGAAACGGCCCCCAAGACTTGCTGTTTGGCTTACACTAAACTGCATGTTAAACGTACATGCCCACTCAGTAGGTACAAACTGTTCTTTCTGTGAATTAAATAAGTGTATAATTGTGTCACTATTCCACCAGTTCTAAAAATTAAGAGTTCCAGCTATATGGATATAATCATTTAGTAATATTTATTTTACTGATAGTGACGCGCGGTTGTATCAGGCTATTTTCATATGCAAATGAGGCATGATATTTTTTAATTATTTATACTAATTAAATGCGTCACCTAAAAAAATAATATTTTCAACATATAATATTGTCTGATCATTGCACATCAAAAAATAAATACAGAGAATAAATAGTAATTTCCGTTAGTATTTTAATGAAATTTGATATCGGTTTTGAAAATGTGCGTCTGATATATAATGTATAATAATGGCAATTAATACGAGGAGTAATTGTGAATGAACGTTTATTTTTGTCAGAACATTTCTCAGATGTCTCTGATATAAAGAATATTTTGTGCCTACTGAGTGTACCTTTAAATTATATAAAACTTTTAAAAATATTAATTTGTGTCTGTGACTTTAGAAATTTGGCTTATGGGATTTTTCACCAGTGTATTATCATCTGATCAAATAGCACGCTCATGTAGCCTGATAACGATCTATGATGAATTCTAGAAGCATGACGGTTGTTTCCTTGACGGAAATCCCATGAAACCCATTTCTCTAGTCAAAGCCACATTTAAGCAAGATAGCTATTATAAACACAAGTAGTGTTTTGAAAATATTAATTTGAATGATATGTATAACAAACACAACCAGTGATATTAAATTACATTAAATTGCATGTGACTATTGTAAATTAATACAACTATTTTGTGAATTATTTTGCTTGTTACCACAATAATATACCAGTTGATGCTCACTTAGCAGTCCATATGTTATGTATGACAGATACAAATTAATACGACAATGCAAAATGTTAAAGAATCTTGTCTTTAACAAAGAAATGTTTGATCCTTAAATTTACACCTAATTGCATGTTGATGAAGTGAAGACTAGTTTAATAACAATGTAAGTTTTTCATGTTCTCAATCATCACAAGTAATAGTATTGAAAATTGAATTGTATTACTAAAACTGTATTACTAAAACTGGTATGGTTTCATATGTACTTAATATTTTTATGAATTAAGCTGGATAGAATATGTTGAATACACCATGATAACTGTTAAAAAAAGTTATTATAGGAATGAATGGCCTTTTTGTGGAATTTATCGGGGTATAAACTTGGAAAAGTCGCGGGAATACTGGACGTAGGCCGGAAGGCCTCGTCCAGTATTCCCGCGACTTTTCCAAGTTTATATCCCGATAAATTCAACAAAAAGGCCATTCATTCCTTATAATTCCAGCATTTGAAATAAATTCATCAAGAAAATGTGTTTATTTTCTGTTTTCTTAAGAATTATTTTAACTGCGCCTGACGGTTACGGAAAGTAGTTCGGCGTGGGAGTTTACTGGGATATAAATTTTGGACAGAGACTTGCTACCGGCCAATCAAATGTTAGGGAATTGTGTAAATATTTTTGTGCTGGAATTATTACCATACATTGTTTTAAAGTCACTCTTTTTATTAAATTTTCGACCACATGGTCGAAAATTTAATAAAAACATTGACTTTAAAACAATGTGTATTAAATGTGCTTCCCTTCGGAGGTTATTGGAAATTACTGTTATTACCATATGTTTGTAATTTTGTATAACTTATTAATTGTGTATTATTTGTAGTTGGCATAAAAAGCCATATCATAATAATGGTAACACATGCAAATATTATGCAACATCTTAAAGCATTTCTTTCTGTAAACTACAATATATAAACATAACTTATTATTATACAATAATAACTTATAAACAATTATTATATGCTAAAATAGTATTTGGATTTGTTTCAAACTTGTACTTTTATAATTGATAGAGTATACATATTGTGCTGAATGATATCATAATTTATCTAGCAATCCATAATACATGTACTAGGGGAAAATAATCATGTTAAAACATGTTAAAAATGCTCAGAAATTTCTTTGAAAAAGAGGAAAAGTAAGACAAAATATATCACAATTGATTGTCATGTTTCAGCAACACTTTTAATTAAAACTATAATGAAAGAATGCATTTCAAGGTACATGTAAATTTGTATTTGAAACTTTTTGACCATTGATTATAAAACATTCTAAGCACATTCTACAAATTTGTGAGAATCAGTCTTAGAAAGTACGATACCTGATGAGAAAGTTTTAAAGTCATGCTACCTAATATAGGCGCAAGCTGTTAAAACTGATCGGCGATTCGGGGACCGGCCCCCCAGTGTGGCAGGGAAGGAGAGGCCAATCGTCCAATTAATGGGCAGTTATGAGCTGGAAACCAAGAAGAGGATCCGTGACGAGGCGACGAGGGATTTGTTGGACTACAATCAGGAGCAGGTACAAACGAATGAGGAATGCTGTGTGGATCATCATGACATGTTCTGGAATGTGAAATACAATAGCCTATATTTTGACAATTTGATAGAAATTTGATATTTATGAAAATGACATGTAGATTTCAATTCCATTCTATTATAAAAACAGTCATCTGTGTTGATTGATGGCTTGTTAAGCTTCATTACATTCCATTCATTTCTATTGTAAGATATTGACAATTACAGAATACATTGTAATTTGAAATTATACATACCGGTAATTCAAAATAAATTCCATATTTCAAAGTGATAGTTAAATAAAGCGATCTACCAACCTTGATAAATCTTGTATTTCATACTGATAGTTGAATAGGCTCTTTAAAACATATCACTTTACAACATAATTTAACCCATTCAACACCACAGACCTGTATAGTGGTATTGGCAAACAGTGTAGATCCAGATGAGCCTGCTCATGACGAGCCGTCTCATCAGGATCTGCACTTTTTGCAAGTAATTTTCATATTTTTGAGAGCAAAGACACCCCCTTTTCATAGATGGACTAGACTCAAAATCATTTTGTGATGATTGGATCGGTCAGAAAATTGAAATATCAAATTCCAGTTACTTGTGGGTCAAAGGGTTAACACTGATATAAAACATCACATGTCGTATGTGTGTCAGATGAAACACTGGAGCCCGCCTCGTCGTGAGCTCTCCTTGCCCAAACTGGCCTCCGCGGAAACCCCCCTCATTGCCTACATGGGACATTATGACGCGGAGAAGGTGAAGATTATTCAGCAACGCAGCGAAGATTTCCGCAAACACTCCGAGAAGGTAGCCACTATGCATGGATATGAGTCTAATTTGTAGGTGTATGCCTAATAGCATGTTTAATGGAATTAATGAAGAAAGCGACACAAGTTTCTTCAATCATTTCAATGAAGATAGTCATTTTGCATGGACATTAGTCTTAATAATTACAGTCATTCTTGATGTACGACTAATAGCATGTCTTGAAGTTGATTTAGTTGAAACAATGAACAGGAAAGTGACACAAATTTCAGGAAGATAGCCATCTGGCACGGATGTCCTAATTTGTAGATCTATGTCTGATAGAATGTTATGATATGAAGTTTGTCTTGTGGAATCAATGAACAGGAAAGTGACACAGATATCCTGAAACATTCAAGGAAGATACTCATTTTGCATGGATATGAGTCTAATCTGTTGGTGCATCTCTAATAGCATGTTATGCTATGAAGTTTGTCTTGTGGAATCGATCAACAGGAAAGCAAAGCAAATATAATAATAATAATTACTGTATTTGTAGGTGTATGTCTAATAGCATGTTTTGAAGTGGATTGTGTTGAAACAATGAACAGGAAAGTGACACAACATTTCAGGAAGACATTCATTTGGCATTGATGTCCTAATTTGTTGATCTATGTCTCTAATAGCATGTTATGGTATGAAGTTTTGGAACGATCAACAGGAAAGCAGCACAGATGTCCTTCAACATTCAAGGAAGATAGCCATTTTGCATGGATACGAATCTAATTTGTAGGTGTATGCCTAATAGCATGTTTAATATGGTATGAAGTTTGTCCTGTGAAGTCGATCAACAGGAATATATAACACAAATATTCTCTAATAATTACTGTATTGATAGTATATCTAATATTAGCATGTTATGAAGTTTGTATTGTGCGTGTGTCATGTGTTTATGAGAAGATTGCATTATGCATGGATATGAAGCAAATTATACTTATAGATGCATGTCTAATAATTATGATTTACAGATGCAGACGTTTCTGCAAACTGCCTACAAATGTTCTGAGATGACTTGTGAAGTAATGGATATGAATTTAACCTGCTGAATTAAATTTTGTCGTCTGCTGATTATTTTCCATATTTCTCAACGAAAACATGGTTTGGCAGCACTTTAGAATCATTTCCAATGGAAATGATTCTAAAGTGCTGTCAAACCATGTTTAATGGAGAAAGAAGACAACATTTGAAACAACCGCAGACGACAGTTGTCGGTTCCCGCCTTTTAAGGGTTAACTGTATAGTGACTTGTACATGTAGTAACGTATGTCTAATAGCACGTTATGATATTTATATTGTGGGATGATGGTTTGTCAACAGAAAGTAATGAAAATTTCTTCACAATTCTACATCTATTAGAAGTAGTTTATGATATTACATTTATTGTCCAGTATTAGCAGGTTGTATCTACATCTTTTTATTTTTTTAATGGCACATACAACTTTCTAATTCTAGACTATGAACATGCACTATGAGCTGGGGCCCGTTTTACTAAACTTCGTACAACTAAGAAGTTCGTAAGTGCAAAACTTAAATCCACAATAACATTTGTTCTAACAGCCGATTTTGGAAAATCTTTTGTGGATGTGTTGCATTTAAAGACACGAACATGTAGGTACAAAATGGTAGCATTTGAGAAACACGTTATTGTGAGAAGCAAATTCATAGAAATCTTCATATGAACATTTTTATTATACAAAGTTTAGTGAAACTGGCCCCAGGTATCTGACAAAATGTCTTGATACAGCTATTGTGCAGCCCAATCAATGGATACATCATCACAGAGGCATCCAGTCTCATTTTCTGATGGTGCATTATGTGTGATCATTATGTGTGTGTTCTTTTTGTAGATGGTAATTTCTGGTACGTTATTGCATGTTCAATTATACTTGTTAACCCATACAATACTGTCGTCTGGTTTTATTTTTTAAATTTTTATCACCAAACACATTGTTTGGCAGCAGTTTAGAATCATTTCCAATGGAAATGATTCTAAAGTGCTGTAAAACCATGCTTTTATTGAGTAAGAAGATCAAATATAACACAACATCAGACGACTATTTTCGTTTCCCGCATTCTAAGGGTTAATTGAAAATTTTCATTTCAGAAATTGAGTCGGAACACAATGTTATCTACATGTTCAAAAGTTGTAATTTTATGAATTGAACTAAGCATACTGTAAAGTTCATACATATAACATGTGTTGATTGATTAGTTTGAAATAATGTTTTTGCAACATATATATGTTATAGATGTGAACATGAATGTTTTATTGACATTATTTGCTATTCTTGCTCTTTACTAGTTGTTGTTGCAGCAATGTCAAAACAAAATGGATGTCAGCTGGTTATGTAGTAAATGCTGGAGTCTGAAACACATACATGTAGCTTTGCTTGGAGAAATGGGGTTTATGGAGGATGCAACCTGTGTAGCGGAAGGAGCTGCATCAAAACTCTGACAATCCATAAATCAATCCATAAATCACCACCAATCAATAATGAGCATATGTGCCTGGGCCATTGTAGCAGAAGGAGCTACACCAAAACATTATCAATCCATGAATCAATTCATAAATCAATCCATAAATCACTCCTCCAATCAATAATAACCAATATGTGGCTGGGCCGTTGTAGCAGAAGGAGCTACACCACCCCCCGTCCCAGAACTTTGTCTACCCGACCCTTGCCGTGTCTGAGAAGCCCGTCGTCGATTATATGGGTCACGAGTTGGAGGAGAAACGCCGAGAACTTCGCGATCAGAGGAAGCACGATTACGAAGTGCATCAGATGGAGGTACCGTAATTACCTTGAATATCTGGACACATGTACAGACTTTCTATATAACATTCATGGTAAAATACATGCCTTTAATAATTCTCTCGGAAATGTCTAACTTTATATTGAGGAAACACATGTAAAATTGGGATTTTCCAAAACGATACCAATGCATCTTTATTTTGCAAACTCAGCACATTTATAAGTCAATATTAAATAACTTTATTTGGAGAAAAACCTATATAAATCAATATATGGTTTCCCAAAACAAAGCATGTCCCGATATTCAGCTTTAGCATAGCTGTGCTGATTTAGCAAAATAATGATGTATTGGGATACAGTTTATTTATAGGGTTTCCCAAAACGATGGTTTCCCAAAGCGATGTGTGTCCAAATATTTAGCGTTATTACGGTAGATTGGTTAATGCATGGCCTTGCATGGAGTTGTGGTATACTTACTTACAGTGGTTTGATGCATGCCAACATGGGCCTGTGGTTATTAACCCTTACACCGCTATATTATTTTTTTTGTCGTCTGCTGTTTATTTTCTATTTTCCATTTTTATCATCAAAAACATGCTTTTACTGCACTTTAGAATAATTTACAACATACTTTGACAGCACTTCAGAATCATTTTCATTGGAAATGATTCTGAAGTGCTGTCAAACCATGTTTTTATTGAGAAATAAGGCAAGATATAAAAGCAACAGCAGACGACAATTGTTGTGAGTAGCATTTCTGAGCAATACTCGTTTCTCTCCAAAGCTGAGTTGTCCTGTGCTCAGTCTCAGCCAATTAAACTGCATGGTTTTGAGTATGAAGATGGATAACGTGCTCAGAACGTTTTGTAAGCATGGGAACTAATACAATTAGATATATGATTTCATTATAGTATGATGGTTTCTGTAACACTTACAATGCTGAATAAGATTTTGTTGGAGATGAGTCTCTTATGCAGTTAACCCTTCCAACCCTAACTAACTGGAATGTAATGCGATCAAGGGCGGATTCAGTGGGGGGGGGGGCGACCCGGCGCGCGCGCGCCCCCCCTAAAATTTGTCGAGTAAAAATTTTTTACAAGTTACAAGGCACGTTTCTGCGTTCGCGTTGTGAATTTATTGTTTATTGGGTATTTTTTGCTCCAAAATGTGCCAGAACGCAGGAAATGCGATGTAGATTTCAAAAATCCCCCCTAGCGCGTTTGATAATACAGTCAAACCTGTGAATAAAGGCCAGCCATGGGAAGTAAACAATCTGGCCTTTGTTCACAGGTGGTCTTTATTCGCAGGGTCATTTATATAGTAATTGTGCCATTGGGACAACAGAAATGTGGCCTTTACAGCCAGGTGATTGCTATTCGGAGGTGGTCTTTAACACAGGTTCGACTTTATAGTCAAGTATTGCAAAATAGTTACGCCCCCCCCCAACTCGAAATCCTGGATCCGCGCCTGGTGATTGTTAATCTTCCGACCAAACTAATCATCACAATATGATTTTCAGACTACCAGTAGTCTATTAATTACGAGCAAAAGTGCATATCCTTTTGGATCTACACTGTTTGCAAACACTGCTATAGAGGTATGTCGTGTTGAACGGGTTAAAGTAAATAAGGTGAAAAACAGACTAACAAAATTTATCCAGCATTGTATGGACATACTTTACCCGCCCCGATGTCTTTATAATTTGCATGTGCTAGATATTGAAGTGTTTTTAGTAGACATAATTGCTGATGTGATAATTAACCCTTACACTGCTATCTTAATTTTTTGTCATCTGCTGTTTATTTTCTATTTTCCATTTGTATTATCAAAAACAGGCTTTGATAGCACTTTAGAATAATTTACAACATGCTTTGACAGCACTTCAGAATCATTTCCATTGGAAATGATTCTGAAGTGCTGTCAACACATGTTTTTATTGAGAAATAAGGCAAGATATAAAAGCAACAGCAGACGACAATTGTTGTGTGTAGCAGTCTAAGGGTTAAAGCCTATATGACCTATGTCTATGTGATAGTCTCAAGAAAGTCATCTGCATTTTTTGCCAATTCTTGTTTATTATTCGTCTTTATCAGTATGTTTTACATCATGTGCATATGTGTTTAATTTGCATATGCTGCTAGAACAAATTTCAGTTGAAAAATCGGAAAACTTTTAAAAATGCAGATGGTTGAATTCTTTCCCACTTTGCATCTCTTCTCATTTTCTTTCCTGCCGACAACATCATAATTATATTTCTCTCTATAATTTACATGTTCATACAGTTTATATTACAAGTCCATATTTGAAATAACAACAAGTTAGAAAATGAACAGTACCGGTATGTTCCTGTATTAAAGTAATGACATTGAAGTTTGATTAACATTTAATCATTGATTATCTACATAATTTCAAAAAATTTAAAGAATTTTGACAAAATCCAGTCGCTATCAATATTACATTTATCTACTTTTATTTCTGTTGATATATGTTTTTATAGATACATCCATGTATACTCTATTCATTTAGTTTACTTTGCTATTTGTATGTCAACTAAACTATTATCATTGGCTACGATGGGTTTCAAACATCCAACCTGCCATTTTACCTTAATATTACCTTGTATCTCATCTCATCTCATCATCTCTTTGGCATAGTTTTAGAAATTATTGGGACAAAGTAATAAGTTATATTGTCTTTGTCACTTTGCTTTGGGGTTTTAATATTTGTATGCTGAAGACATGTACTTCTAGAACATTACATTGAATGTTTTGTCAATTATGTTATATGGTTTTAACCAATGTTTATTTATTAACTAGGGGTTGAACAATACACAAACAATATATGTTTTAACATTCCAGAAACATCCATAGAAGCACTAATAATCCAAAGGGAATGGTTCTATTCAAATATGCAATAAACTTGCTCATCAAAACTTCGGCCTTTATCAAAATTAGGACATATAAGGAGCTTTATTAAACCTGGATATGTGAACCTGGACATTTTGTTTCCTGCATTTTCAGAGCTAATCTTAATATTGAAGGTCCTTCTGGTCAGGCCTAGACACCTAGACAAGACACCATATCAAAATATACACGTAGACACGATACCACAACCTCTGTAGCCGATTTCATAAAAATTGCAAAGTATACTTATCTAGCAAAGTATACTTTGAGGGAGTAATCATTGATTTTTCCGAAATGCATTATTTCATACAGAAATAACGATTGCATATATTTGATGATTAAAACTATGCAGAATTATTATACTGAATGTATTACATTATTACAACCAAAAATTAATAAATTTATCCTAAAATGGAAAATTTCTCCTTCAAAGTATATACTTTGCTAGGAAAGTATACTTTGCAATGTTGGTGAAATAGGCTACATGTATATTGTCTAAGTTGATGTTGATCTTTTAAAATACAGTGGAACCTGTCTAAACCGGACATCCTGTTTGATTTAGACAGGTTCCACTTTACCTTGAAAAGCTGACAATTTTATGAGCATGTTTATTAACCACTCCGGGAACAGTTTATTCATCATGTTTCCTTTCCCTGTTTCTTGCATGAACTAACTGGGTTCGGTTTAGAAACATATATATACTTATGGTGTTGACCCTTACAATGCTGAACTAAAAATTGTTGTCTGCTGTTTGTTCTTTATTTGCCATTTTTCTTGACAAAGACATGGTTTGACAGCATTTTAGCATCATTTCCAATGAGCTAGAAGACAAAATAAAAAACAACAGCAGACGGCAATTTACGCTGCCCACATTCTAAGGGTTAAAGGTTTCACCTACAGTTCTATTATGCTATATATTATACTCACACTCTTCCACTGTCAGCTAATATGAAGATTTTCATAAATTCAACTTCAGGTAACTATAATCGGATTACATATTATGTTAAGTCGCATTTTAACTGCAATGTGCAATCGTTCATTTCTAAAAGGTAATCGGTGTGTTTCTGCATTCTATGTTTTTCACGCAATTATTTCGGGACACTTGTAAATATTGCATCATAATTTGCCAATAAACTTAACCCTTACAATGCTGAATTAATTTGTGTCGTCTGCTGAATATTTTTTATTTTTCCATTTTTCTCATCAACAACTTGGTTTGGCAGCACTTTGGAAATGATTCTAAAATGCTGCCAAATCATGTTTTTACTGAGAGAAAAGACAGAATATGAATTATCAGCAGACGACTATTTTCAGTTCCCGCATTCTAAGGGTTAAGGTAAGGTCAGACTTTCAATCTGTTCAAGATTTTCATATTAAGATTCATTACATAATTCTGATTACAATGACAAACTTTAGTTGTATGAGTTGTTGTAATCAGACAGATTCTGTTCATTGCAAGAACATGTTAATTTTAGAATGTATTGCCAGTAAATATTGTAGTTCATAATTGTTTTTTTTATTTGTCATGTTGAATAACCTGCTTTTCCAGCAAAACTGGAATAAATGGCAACATAATAAACTTATTAAAGCGAACAAGGGCTTTTTGTAACATTAACACACTGTAAAATAACGTTTCTTGACATGTTAAAATGAATGCACTTTAAAGTTTCAAAACTCAACTTTTACAGTATACATATGACATAAAACTCTAAATATTGGGACACTATTTGTTTTGGGAGTTTCTGAAAACCAATTGTGTCACAATTTTGTTTGCACTAATTTGGTGCAACCATACTAATACTAAATATTGCGACAGAAAACCCAAATATTTATACAGCTTTCGCCTCAAGTAAATCCGGTCTCAATACTTAGGGTTACGGTATGTCATTAGTCCGAATGGTTTATTTATAGCTAATGGTTTATTTATAGCTAACATATCATGGTTTATTTATAGCAAAAGCAGAGGGAAGCCCCCAGACGCGAGGAATACCCTGGCAAGGCAAATGGTCCCTATGACGGGCTGTTCCAGGGCCTGGGTGACCACGGAAACTCAAAGGAGGTCCTTGGTACACAAAGAAAGCAGGAATACAACGATAGGCTGGAGCATGTACGTACATGTGGCTGTCACTAGAGAAATGGGGCTTACGGGATTTGTGACCAGTGTAGCTCCTGATAGCCAAATAGCCCACTCCTGTAGCCTGATAACGATCTATATTGCTTGTTAGAAGCATGACGGATGTTTCATTGATGGAATGGCGAACAGTGCAGATCCTGATCAGACTGTGCAGATGCACAGGCTGATCTGGATCTACACTGGTCGCAAAACCCATAAGCCCCATTTCTCCAGTCACAGACACAATAAGGAAGAAGACATAAGAATAAAGACATTTTTGTTCAACTTTTAAAAGTCCGACTATACTGGATGAAGGAAGGAAGGCTCATCAAAGATTACATCCCCAATAAATTAAAAATGTATACATGTATATATATTCTTTATAATTCCAAGCCATTTCTATTTCAAAGTTATTAAAATGATTTAAATTCCATTTTTCAAAATTTCTCCAGATTCTGACAAAAGAGTACACCAATGCTCACATGCATTATTTTAATGGCCTTCCATGTCAAAATAATCAGTGGTATAACTTCAAAACAACAATTGCGAGTTCAAAACCTACCGTAGGCCATTGAAAATACTTTCATAGTATTTCCATCCCACTGGTCTGTCGGATGAGACTTTAAATGTTGGTCCCATCCGTATATGACCTTAGCTGTTGCTGGGACATGAACACTCCTCCCCCCCCCCGCCATTCATTTAATTTCAAAACAACAATATGGTGGAGAGCAGAATGTCGCTCAAAATAAATGGACAGTGAACAAATATTGGTACCATAATTTCTTAGCAACATTGTGTTTTCTACATTCAAAATTTTGAATCGATATATACTTGACTCGTTTCTTATGAAATTAGTAACACTCGTTTAATAAATATCATATGAACCCTTACACCGCTATCTTAATTTTTTTGTCGTCTGCTGTTTATTTTTTATTTTCAATTTTTATCATCAAAAACATGCTTTGACAGCCATTTAGAATGATTTATAACATTGGAAATGATTCTGAAGTGCTGTCAAACCATGTTTTTATTGAGAAATTACACAAGATATAAAAGCAACAGCAGACGACAATTGTTGTGTGTAGCGGTGTAAGGGTTAAACCATCACTCATGTAAGATCCTCTATTTAGTCCATCTTATCATGGCCCGAAGACACCATTAAGGCTAAACCAAAGCCAAAGAAGGTATGAAACAGTATTGTAAGAAAAATTATGTCACCTATTTTCTTCTAATCTTTTTCTAAATTGTACACCAACATGTATGAACCTTTTGTTGCAACAATTATGACAAAATGTTGTATTTTTTCAATCATGCATGCATCATTAGTACACAGTTTTATTGTCGCGCCCGCTTGCGGACAGCGCGATATAGTCGGCACATTGGCATATGTACGTACATGTATATCCATCCGTACATTTGTTTGTGTGTCCGGATAAATTTTTATTTTTTTTGTTAAAGTTTTTCAATATACTATCAAAGCCTTAGCGGGAGCGACATGCGGGCCGCGGCCATCTAGTTTTTTACACACTTTTCCTTCCTCAATTGAAGGGGTTAATGGGACTAATGGGGACTCACCCCATCAATTATCATACCCTCTCAGTTTGTGCAGAGTGGTATATAATTTTCATATTTCTTTGTCCTGCTGTCTGTTCTGTTCGTACATTAGCATTAATGCTTATGAAGTTTCAAGTAAATTTGAGTGATGTATGGAGATAATCTCCATACATCACTCAAATTTACTTGAAACTTCATCAGATGCTCTTCCATCACCATCCATATTTTCATTCCATATTCCATACATGTGACTTGAATGCTCTTTTTCAATTGCTCTTATTATTTAGACAAATTGCATGTGGGAATATATGAACAAACCCGTGTTGAGCCAAATTATTCAACACATCCATGCTGTCATATCACTATCACTGTCTACACTGTTGTGAAAACACGCTCTTTATGTCTTCATGCTAACCTGAATGGTTGCAAACTATTAGGTTGCTATGAAATCGTCCTAATAATAAAAATCTGCCTACTCTAATCACTCAATTAACAAACCATAGACCATTCCGCTCTACACACAGCCAGTTGGCTAGTCCGCTATTTAAACCCCTCCTATTATTTTTAGGACGCTATCAAGGTGCAGGTATATTTTGTATCTCCCATAATTTTGTTCTAATTTTGAATTTCTGCTGTGTATTGTGCGTTATTTGACATTGAATATTGTTCAATATACGTTATTGTCACTCATTTGTGTTGCGTGGTTATTTTCTCCATTGTTTTTTGTGTTTTTTACACTGTGTCACGTATTTTCGCGGTTCGCGTGGTACGCGATTCGGACCCTAACGGGTTCGTCCCCAAATGGAGTCCCTCCCGTGACGCAATTTTTGTGTAAATTTTTTGTTTTGTGTGCATCCTGGGCGTCTTTGCGGTGTCTTCTGTCGGGTTTTGTTGACTATGCCTGTTAGTATGCCGCAATCACGCGCCTCGTGGTCACATGACTTCTCTGTGGGACGCCCTTAAGGACAGGTGCTTTGCCTGTTGCAGGTGTTGCAGGGAGAGGCCATGTGATTTGTCCGCCCATTGGACGGATACGACGTGGGGCAAGGCAGGGTCTCATTGGTCCCATGCTTCACGGTCGAAGAATCTGTACCCGCGTCCCAGCCCTTGGGAGCGGGGGTGCCTTCCGAGGTAGGTAAGGCTTCGGAGGGTGCGTCAGATGGGTCCTCCCCATAGGGGGTGGGGGTCGGTGCACATTGTGTTGCCTCCCTATAACGGCCTCCAGTCATCCGGTGCTCCAGTTTCTGGAGTGAGGATTGTGGTCGCCGTTCTAGGGTGTTAGGGCGGGACTGTTGTTCGCAGTCCAGAGTACGTTCGAGGACGTTACTCACGTGATAGGCCGGTGATCCATGTGGGGGATACCGGGCTGCTCCTATCACAGGGTTGCTGCGGCCGGTGCTTGATCCTATATCACCCGGTTCACAGCGGACCCATCCTCTCGCAGGAGAGGCGCTCGGTACTGGGTACCGAGCACCGGGCACCGGGCACCCGGCCGCCCACCGAGCACCGGCCATCGGGCACCGGGCACCGGGCTCAGGCCAGGCACCGGGCAGTCCACCGGTCGACCGGGCACCGGGCAGCTACCGGGCACCGGGCAGCTATCGGGCACTGGGTACCGGGCAGCCACCGAGCACCGGCAGCTACCGGGCAGCTATCGGGCACCGGGTACCGGGCAGCCACCGAGCACCGGCAGCTACCGGGCAGCTATCGGGCACCGGGTACCGGGCAGCCACCGAGCACCGGCAGCTACCGGGCACCGGGCAGCTATCGGGCACCGGGTACCGGGCAGCCACCGAGCACCGGGTAGCCACTGGGCACCGGGCAGCCGCCGCACCGGGCAGCCGCCGGGCACCGGGCAGCCACGGGCACCGGGCTGTCACCGGTCAACCGGGTACCGGGCAGGCCCGGGCACTGGGCACCGGGCTTTCACCGTGCCTCGGGCGCCAGACACCAGGCGCCGGGCATTCGCTGGGGACCGGACACCGGGCTCTTTCTGTTCAGGTTCCATCTTTCTTGGACAGACTACTGCTTACGACAGGCAGACGTTCTACGTTTTCGGTGATTCGGGCCCGGATAGGTCACTTGGTTAGATCGATGGTGGGTAACCAGATGCCCCGGGTTCGATCCCCGGGCCAGTGCACGTTTTTAGGAAGACATTCTACGTGTTCCCGGAGATCGATGTGTCGATCGCGTCATAGGAGTCGGGATCGGCGTAGCAGTTCGAGTTCGGGTTCGGGGTCCAAGTCATGCTCTTCCTCTTCGTCGAGGTCGTTCTCAGTTTTGTATCTGGCTCCTCGAGATCTAGATCTTCCGTTCGTCGGAGGAGACGGTCAAGGTGGGACTCGACACGTGATAGAGTTATTATGGTACAGTTGGCTAAGATTCTGGAGGCCCTGTCGAAGTCCCAGAACTTAGTGGGTTTGTCAGCTCCTTCACAGCCGGTGGTTTTGCCAGTGGAGCCTCCCGTGTGTGTACCTCCACGGACGGCGGGTGGAGACGGCCATTCGATTCCTGTTGCTCATACCACTTCGCTAGGGAAGGGTATTCCGGAGTAAGGGTACGTTCTGGATCACGATACAGTTCCCGCGGGCCTAGACGGCGCCTCAGCTGAGGGCAGCTTTGTTCATGACTCTGCGGTGGAGGATGAGTTTGTATCGCCTCCTCCATCCTTCTGGGTTGTTCTGAATGCAGTTTACATTCTGCTGCCTGCAGATGTGTGTCCGCTTCTGCCGCCACCACCGCCGAGGGGGAGTTGCCGAGGCTTCCTTTCTCTCCTACAGTAGGGCTTCTAGCTACGGAGATTGAGGGAGCGTTTGGTAAGGATTTGGCCACTGCGGCGTTCCGAGTGCCCAAAACTTGATCGCCACACTGGGGTCTAAGTTCTACATGACCCTCAGTGTGGCGTGGTTCCTTTCTGGACAAGGACGCCTCGGCGATTGGGATATCGTCGGTTCCTGGCCCAGGTTCGCATTTTGCGAGGGCATGGGTGTCGGCTGATTTTTATTTTAGGTCGATTGTGGCTATGGCGTCACCTATCGATTTATGTTTGAATCACGATGATTCATCGTCTCTGGACGCAGTGCTTCAGTCGGCGGTCCGTGCCGCCTAACCTGTTGTCAGCACGTCTTTGGCGGCCTCTATGGCCATGCTCTTGTCCAGGTGAGATGCAGTGCTAGCCGGCTCGTCAGTTTTGAACGGTCCTGCCAGAGTTTTGCTCCGTTCGGCTCTTTTGACCTCTGACACTTTGTTCGGAGGCAGGTGCGAACGAACGGCCTAAGACAGTTTTTCCGTCAGGGTGCGGTTATTTCTGACCAGGGGTTGGTCACGATCTAACCAGGTAGGCGCTCGCATACGACACGCCGCTTCGGCGGCGGGTGTCTTCCTGGGCGGAGAGGGGAATGAACACTGGGTCTTCTCGTTCCTTGACCCAGGTGACTGCACCGGCAGCGACTGTACCGACGGTCCCTCCTGCGGCTCCGTCTTTTCAACCTCCTGTGGGGTCGTTTCCCCGGGGTGGAGCGACCTTTAGGGGCCGAGTGAGGGATGGTTTCTCCTTCCGTCGGCCTCGTAGGGGGACCGGATAGGCCAACGTGGGCCACTTCGTTTGGGGTGGACCGGCCCATGTCAGTTGCCTCCGCTCCTGTAGGAGGCAGGTTCGCGTTGTTTCCTCTCCAATGGGGGGGGGGGGGGGTGGGGGGGGGGGGATACGCGATCCAATTGGGTACGGTATATTGCGCAATCCCGTTTACCTTCCCCCCTTGCGCAGGGGTTCTGCCACTATGGACTCCCTACAGGGATGGGGTCAAGTAATAGTCTCTCTCTCTTGAAGTTTAGTGCTATAGAGGAAGTTTGGGACGTGGCCGGAGCGCCATTTGCCCGCGAGACTGGGCCGTTTCCATAGATCTGCGGTTCGCGTACTTCCACGTGCCCATCCGCAGATGCTCTCGGAAGTTTTTTAAGTTTGTTTCCGAGTATTGTGTCTTTTGGGGTCTCTCTGCTCCAGTATCTGGACGACTGGTTGATTCACCGTTAGTGCGTTCGTTCACTCATACGGAATCTGGCGGTGGTATGGGGTTTGTGACTTATCTAGGTCTCTTTTCCAATCTCGAGTAGTCTTAGTTGGTTCCCACACAGGATTTCTCTTAGGTGGGAATGAACTTCTTGACCGATCGGTCAGTCATCAGAGTACCATTGGACAGGGTGCGTGGCATCTTGACCTAAGTTTTCCTGGTACTGGTCAGAGGTTCTCTGTCAGCTAGGCAGTTTCTGTCACTCCTGGGCATTCTGGGTGCAGCTGCGGGGTATGTGGTGCTGGGAAGGTTACGTCTGCGACCTCTCCAGTATTACTTACTAGGGCTATGGAGACCGCACCACGATCCTTTGGATCGGTCTTTGCCTATGATCACCATCTTCCTACGTTGTCTCAGATGGTGGGCAGTGGAGGTCTGGTTCCTACAGGGAGTTCCCATGGTGTTACCTCCTCCAACTCGCTTTTTGTCCACAGACACGTCGGGGTAAGGCTGGGGGGCTCATCTGGAGCCCCTAGGTCGGTGTTCTTCGGTCTGGTGGTTAGTGCAGGAAGCTCAGGGACACATCAAAATGTTATAGATTTTGGCAGTGTTCCGGGGGTTGACAGTGGCGGATTCTGTTCTGCACGGGCAGGTGGTGCTGGTTTCTGCGGTCCTCTCCTGTTCTGACGGAATGGCCTCTGCCTCCGTCGGTGTCCAGTGCGATCTTGTCCGGATGGGGGGATCCATTCGTGGGTTTGTTGCGGCAAGCTCAACCACCGGTTGCCACTGTTTGTGTCTCCGGTGCCCGACCATCGGGCTTTGGCAGTGGACGCATTGTCATTGTCGTGGATCGGAAGATTCGCGACGATCAGTCACGGATCGCTCTGGTGGCCCATGTTGGCCAACCAGGAGCTGGTTCATTATGCTTTTGGTCCTGCTGACAGATCGCCCCATAGTTCTTCCGGTCAGCCAGGATCTTCTGTCTCAGCATGCAGGGTAGACTCCTATGTGCGAATGCTAAACCTTCTCGCCTGGCGGTTTCAGGCGGGCATTCAGTCGCGGGTTTTTTTTTCAGATGACGCTGCCAAGGTCATCGCTCAGTCTCAGCGTCCATCCACCTCTAAGTTGTATGACGCTAAGTGGAGAGCCCGGGTGGATTGGGGCCATCGTCAGTCGGTCGATCCGCTCAATCCCACCTTAGGTGAATTAAGTGATTTTCTTTTGTTTCTTTTTATTCGGCCTTCGCTTCGGAAAAGCGTAGAGGTAGTTCCTTGCTTTCTGGATGGTCTATCAGCGCTTGTCTGTGGAAGGAACTCGGTTAGTTTCTCCTATGAACCGGGATTCCTCTCTCAGACACATTATCCCTCCTCACATGATCTGTAACAAGTTGTGATTCCGGGCCTCCCTCCGTCACGTCTGTCAGTGGCAGTGGATCGCACTTTCTGTCCAGTCCGTGTGGTGAAGCATTAGGTTCGGAAGACTAAGGACATCTGGTCCGACCGTAAAGTTTCTTTTTACCGACTTTAGGCCAACGGGAGGTATAGCAATCCACTGTCTCCCGTTGGATAGGTAGGGCTTTTAATTGAGCTTATACTACAGTAAGTGGTTCTGCAGCTGTGTTGTTTAGGCCCAAACTGCACGAGGTGCGTACAGTCTCTACTTCTGGGGTTTTTTCACTCGGGCATTCCAGTCGGAAGGTCGTGCGTGCAGCTACTTCTTTCTATGATCACTTTCTGCACTGGCAGGAGATGTGCTGCAACTGGGTCCGTTAGTAGCAGCGGGTGAAGTTGTGGGTTTATCAGCCGGTAGCATCAAGTCTAGGAGGCTGTTTGGATCTACCTGTTCGCGATAGGCTGGGATTCTTTCTGTTGATGAACGGGTGTCTGTGGTGATCTATGGTTCTTACGGTTCATTACGCTGGCCCGGGAGGCATTGTATGTACATGTTAGAGCGTGGGACTTGGGATCTAAGGGTCCCGGGTTCGAATCCCGCCAGCGCCGTTATGTTCGTGATAGCCTAGTCCTATCGGATGGACGGGATCATCGGTCCCGTCATCGCCTTATCACTAGGTTATAATTAAATTATCACAAAATGTTATGGCGTTCCAGTCCAGTTTTTACAAAATGTTCCAGTCCATTTTACAAAATGCTCAGTAGCCACGAAGTGCCCAGTGTAGTTTAGTGGATATTTCAGTGGTGATATTTAAATAGAGACCAAGCAATAAAAATCGATTAGGGCGAGGCTACCTACCTAGTTTGTAGCAGTGGTGTTGCAAAAGGATAGTGTTTCACGTTGGGTTTTATTCTCTTTGTCTACCATACATGGGTTTATATGTATATGTTTTGGTCTGGCTTTAGGGCCAGTTTGATGCCTAAGCACTTGCTTGTTAGGATAACCTTAGTGCTTAGGGCGTTTTAATACTGTGTTCTCGATATGGACGAGTCTTGTGTCGTCATGAGACAATGTTTAGACTTTGAGTATATCTCAGTTGAGCTGTTGCATGTGAAGTGCCAGGCGACGACATTCGCCAGGGCTTCGTCTGTCAGCTGCAGCTATGCCTTGAGTATTCTCCAGCGTGCTAACCAAGTATAGCAGGTTGGAGTCTACGAGTCAGTCTACGAGACTAGCGTGGTGGTGCTTGACTTTATCCACCCCTCATCTTCTATCGTAAGAAAAGGGGGGGGGGCCGGATTGGGCGCCCTTATGATTCTATGGTGGGTCTATGTTATTACAATATATGTAACACCCAAGTTTGTACCTAGGCCAAATATATTTGTCTGTTTCGAGGGTTTTAAAATCTGCCTTACCATTCCGGTCGAGTATGAGTAGTGAGAATTCCTCCCACCATCACTACGAATTCTTGCAACCATTCAGGTTAGCATGAAGACATAAAAATGGAAAATTATTTCTAATTTTAGTTTTTATTATTCATACTCACCTGAATGGTAAGGTAGACCCTTCTCCCGTACCCCGCATGATGGTTTCATCTTCTCTCTACTTAAGTTACTTCGGGCTGTTATTCTACTAGCAGTGTTATTTCCTGATGGAAATGAGTAATTAACTACTTGAAGCTGGATACCTAACAATAATAGAAGGGGTTTAAATAGCGGACTAGCCAACTGGCTGTGTGTAGAGCGGAATGGTCTATGGTTTGTTAATTGAGTGATTAGAGTAGGCAGATTTTTATTATTAGGACGATTTCATAGCAACCTAATAGTTTGCAACCATTCAGGTGAGTATGAATAATAAAAACTAAAATTAGAAATAATTTTCCATTTTTTGTTTATTTCTGTTTCTTTAATGTTGCAAAATTCTTCAGTATTTTTCTTCACCAGGTCCTTTATATTTTAACACTACAGAGTGCTTTCTCAATGTTTCCAAACAGTGTAGATCCAGATGATCCAGCTCATAAAGAGCTTTCTCATCAAGATCTGCACAGTTTGTGGATACTTTCTGATTTTTGTCACACCCGCTTGTGCACAGCGTGATATAGTCGGCACTTTGGCGTTCATGTGTATGTGCGCGCGTCCGGGTTAAAGTTTCTGGTTAAAGTTTTTCAGTATACTATCAAAGCCTCGACGGGCTCGACATGCGGGCCGTGGCCATCTAATTTACAAAAAACACCCATTTTCTGATTAATTGACTGGTTCAGCAGTCTACATTGGCTTATCACATTTATATCCACCCTGAAAATGGTGGTCACTATATACAGCATACCTGTAACCGATTTCATCAAAATTGCAAAATATACTTATCTAGCAAAGTATACTTTGAGGGAGTAATCATTTATTTTCCCCGAAATGCATTATATCATATAGAACTAACGACTGCATATATTTGATGATTAAAAGTATACAGAATTATATACTGAATTTATTACATTATCACAGCCAAAATGGCTGTGATAATGTAATAAATTCAGTATAATAAAAATTAATAAATTTATCCTTAAATTCAAAATTTCTCCCTCAAAGTATACTAGATAAGTATACTTTGCAATGTTGGTGAAATCGACTACTGGTTAGGAAGCATATTCCCACCCTTAAATATAAGCCGAATTGAATAGGAAGCGTATAAAATATGCTGAAGGTGACAAAGGAATTCATTGTGTTTCCAAGTGGATCCTGATAAACTTGATATCTATAGACACTACTGTCGTGACTGGGGAAATGGGACTTATGTGCTTTGTGACCAGTATATATCCTGATCAAATAGCATTCTCCTGTAGCCTGATAATGATCTATATTGCTTGTTAAAGTACCTGACGGGTCTTTATGCCCCTTTGTGATATTGTGTTGCTCTTGAGGTTTCGTACGTCCGTCCGTCCCTCCATCCGTGTACATTTACGTCATTACATTTACATCAAAAAGTCAAAAAGTTTGTAAGCATTTCTCCAGTAAGAGTCCAGTATGCCAGGGGGGCATATCCATGTTTTACAAACATAATGTCTAGTTCATGGCTGGAATGGCGAACAGTGCAGATCCTGATCAGACTGTGCGGATGCAAAAACAAAAAGCCCCTTTTCTCCAGTCACAGCCACACATTATGACCTCCATTTGCTTGGAGGATATGAATTAGTGGTTATAACATGTTAGCATGTCAAGAAATGAGCCATTATTTCTCCGAATTTACCATACCTTGAAAGCATTTTCTTAATATCATTTATTAAGAAATAAATACAGTGGAACCACTTTAAACCGGACCCTGAGAGGTGTTCTATGTTACTCAGACAATAAGACTACTCCAAGACTCTTTGTGCTTTGTGATCATGAACAGGCATTAACATATTTACCATAGGTGGCAATGAAACTTACTTGCCGTAAATTATTAGAGAGGTTGTTACCATTAGCTTGGTGATAGGATGGTATGATATATAGGTATAGAGTCATATTTCAGTCATGTTTCTTAAAAAATATGTGGTAAATAAAAATATGACTGATATGACCACTTATTTTTTTTCCTTAGTACATGTCTTACACAGTATACTATACCAACCTACCACCAAGTCGAATACCTGCTCCTTAACTTCCTGGGGGCCATTTCACTAAACTTCGTACAACTAAAATGTTTGTAAGTGCAAATGTAGGTTCGTCTGGAAATTTCAATTGATGGGTTTATAGGCTGCATATTCAGCCTATGCTCTATAAATGTAAATCCAATAATTGTTTACAAGAACACATTGCTAATCATCGGTAATGTGAAATTTACAGACTATCATAATTTTGCACTTACAAACATTTTAGCTGTACAAAGTTTAGTGAAACGGCCATTTAGTAGTCATACGATGTTTAGTGAAACGGGCCCCTGCACCTTAACTTGCTGATGTCAATAGAAAACCAGTTAAAGTAAATAAGGATCATCCATGGAAGTCACCCTGACACGTGGTATATACATACGCTACATTGCAGCAGTTTGGCTCAAGAGAGAGACAATATGGACGGCCAAACTTTGTGAAGGATGTCCCAGTCAATGTAAGTTTGAGACACTTTACACGCTGTAAAAGTGGCCAAATATTACTTCGAAAATATTGTCTGAAATATTGCTGACAAACCACAGGAAGTCTGTTACAGTTACATATCATCCTCTATATGTTTAATATGACCAAATTGATATGAGTTCCAGCAGCAGCGATACTTCAATTTTTTGAGCGATGTAAGAGCTTGGATATTTATCAAGGAAAATACACGTACAGTCAAACCTGTCTTAAGCAGCCACCCAAGGGAAGTGACAAAACTGGCTGCTTAACAGAGGTGACCTCTTAATAGAGGGTTGTGTTTTCAGGTACATTTCAGGTAAATTTTGAAAATTGAAATGAAGATAAAGATAACATAGACATGTATGTTGACTGGATAATACAAATGTAATAAATAATATTAATGATTAATTTAGAGTACCATATTGATTAAATATGTATGTTTTAATGCAATATAAATGTGTATCTTTATATTTATTTAATATTTTCAAAATTGAACCTGAACATGTAATGAGTGGATTATATCATTTAATGAAATAAAAAATATGTCAACAAATAAAAACACCAATGTTCACGTTTTTGTTGTTATTTTACAGCCCACTGCAACTGTTGATATGCAAGATTCATATTGTAGACAATTTATTGTACTAGATAATAGGGCATAATGTGGTATAATCGGAAATGGTGTGGGATAAGTTGTGCGATTTTTAAAAAAAAAAATTTGTAGGGTATTGGTCAAGTCGAATTTGGATTCATTTCCAATTGTGTATGTAAATAATGCATAGGCGATGTCAGCAAAAGCAGTCAATAAGTGCGACATTCGGCTCATATTCGACATATGAGGCGATTTGCTTAAATTATATTTGAGCCGGTTACACTCGGTCCTGGGCAATACACACCAATTATATCAGCTATTCGTGTTTTGTCAATTTGGTAACTGGCAATGGGCTGTTCCTTTTTACAACATTTGTGTCGGTAACCTATAGAAATTACGAATCGACGGACAAGGGTGCAAGAACCCGGATGCGATAGGCTGTTCTTTCAATAATGCGCCGACAATTCGGGCAACACAATTTGCACCTGTGAAACACCCTCTCAATATCGCATACGCGGCGACGTGTTAGGTGTTTTAATTACCCGCATTGACTGCTGACATCATTGTTAATTCGCACTTCGGTAATGACCGCCGCAGGGTACATTGAAATCGAGATTAGAGGTGACCGTTTAATGAAATTGGATCACTAGTTTGGGACGATAATTAATGACCGCTGGCCGCGTTAGACGAGTGACCGTTGAATGAAAGCGTTTTATATAGCAAAAATGCGCGGGAGGAATTTGAAGTGGCCGCTTAACGGCGGTGACCGCTGATTAAAGGTGACCGCCCGAGCAGGTTTGACTGTACATGTAGTGTTCATTCTTGGCGCATTAACTTGCTTCAGGACGCATACAAAATAATTTAGTGGGCACATCAAAATATACTGAAAAAAAAAGTGAATTCTCATTGTGCTGATCACATAATCGGTCTGAGTTGTTCGATCATACACAATGAATCAAATGTGTCCAGCAACTGTCTGTTTTAATTGGCTGACTTTGTTTATTTGTAACAAGAGTTTGTATTGGCTGAGGCATGCTGCTGAGCACATGATTATACTAACATCGACATCGCTAATAGACCGAGTGCCATGAGTAATTACTGCAATTTGTATGGTTACAAATATATTACTCTTTATGCCCCCTATGCGATAGCAAGGGGTGCATATTGCGTTGCTCTTGAGGTTACATACGTCCGTACATCCGTCCGTGTACATTTACGTCAAAAAGTCAAAAAGTTTGTAAGAGTTTCTCCAGTTAGAGTCCAGTATGTCAGGGGCGTATCCATGTTTTACAAACATCATGTCTAGTTTGTAAGTAAAAAGAAATTGTCTTCCAACAATAAAACTAAATTGCATTGGTGAATAACCAGTACTCAACAGAGCCAGTAGTCGGACACAATAATTACATCAAAACATATACCTGTGTCATGACTATCACTGATATTAGCTGATTTGGAAATGACTTAGCACTGAATTTCGTGAAACTGTGACGATTTATTTTTTTTCTTGTAATTTACAATGGCTCATACTTGTTTCAAATGTACACAACTTTTCGTATGAGGTGGGCCCACGGGCCCCACAGCCCCACGGGCCCACTTTAAAAATTATTAGAATGAACACTGTACATGTTACAATGTATAAGAAAGATTTTCTTTTAATTGTGGATACCAAATCACTCATTTTGAGGTGGTTGCCTCATCTACCCCAACATTGTTATAATCAGCTCCAAGCACTGGCCAAAGCGAAACTTAAATACATGTAGGACACAATTAACCCTTACACTGCTATCTTAATTTTTTGTTGTCTGCTGTTTATTTTCTATTTTCATCATCAAAAACATGTTTTGACAGCACTTCAGAATCATTTCCATTGGAAATGATTCAGAAGTGCTGTCAAACCATGTTTGTATTGAGAAATAAGGCAAGATGTAAAAGCAACAGCAGACAACAATTGTTGTGTGTAGCGATCTAAGGGTTAAAACCAAAAAGTATGCTGTGCACAGCCGCCACATTACACTGAACATTACTGTGTGTAACAAGTCTAGACATCCATGATAATTGTCCAACACGACTATCAGAATAACAAATAACAAGTTGTTCTGTGACCAATATACGGCATTGGGGTACAAACAGTTCCCTTGTGCCACGGCAAACATTTACCCACGGCTGGACATGGTCGAACGTTATTGTTACATTTCCGTACTTTCTGTACTTTGTTTGTCTGCTCCATTCAAACAGCTGATTTACACATACATATTCCGGGGCCACAGTACACGTTGTGTGATGTAACCGCATCAATTTCAAAATTTCAGCGCAACCGTTGTAAACTAGTCTGGTGACGTAACGGCGGGTTCTAGTAACGTCAATGCATTACCTAGGTGTTGGCTTGGCCCCGGAATGAGCATTGTCTACAGCCATGGTCAAACAGCACGTGCTGTACGTTTGAACACGGCTGTGAGCGGTGTCAGACAATGCCAGCCATGTAACAATTACTGATTGATAACATATGCTATATTAGGCATTGGCACTGATACAATGTATCCGCATCAATCTGTGTTTGATACTTTCTTTTTCGCTGGCGTTTCATTGGTTGAATGATGTCACGTGACATTACCAAATGTTGTCGGTGTAATAACACAATGTAATTAACCCTTAGACCGCTACACACAATATTTGCCGTCTGCTGTTGCATCTTGTTATATCTTGCCTTATTTCTCAATAAAAACATGGTTCGACAGCACTTCAGAATCATTTCCAATGGAAATGATTCTGAAGTGCTGTCAAAGCATGTTTTTGATGATGAAAATGGAAAATAGAAAATAACTAGAAATGTGGCCTGTCGGCACACGAATGCCCCCGCTGGCAGCCAAAGAAAAACGAGACATATTTGATTATAAGCCAATTACCCGAGCGTTAAGGTTTTGAACGCACCAAGTCTGTGACCTTGACCCTGGGCTTAGTGGGGGCGGGACGAATGTGGATTTGTCACAGGGCGGTAGAGGACAATTGTAGCAATGCGTGTGTGAAATGTGAAGCAGATCCGAGCAAGGACACAGAAATTACAAGCCATTTACCCGAGCGTTAAGGTTTAAAACGCACCAAGTCTGTGACCTTGACCCTGGGCTTAGCGGTGGCGGGACGAATGTGGATTTGTCACAGAGCAGTAGAGGACCATTGGAGCAATGCATATGTGAAATGTGAAGCAGATCCGAGCAAGGAAACAGCAATTATAAGCCATTTACCCAGCGTTAAGGTTTCTAACGCACAAAGTCTGTGACCTTGACCCTGTGCTTAGCGGGGGCGGGACAAATGTGGATTTGTCACAGGGTGGTAGAGGACCATTGGAGCAATGCGTGTGTGAAATGTGAAGCACATCCGAGCAAGGAAACAGAAATTATAAGCCATTTACCCAGCGTTAAGGTTTCGAACGCACCAAGTCTGTGACCTTGACCCTGGGCTTAGCGGGGGCGGGACGAATGTGGATTTGTCACAGGGCGGTAAAGGACTATTGGAGCAATGCGTGTGTGAAATGTGAAGCAGATCCGAGCAAGGAAACAGAAATGATAAGATATTTACCCAACGTTAAGGTTTCGAACGCACCAAGTCTGTGACCTTGACCCTGGGCTTAGCGGGGGCGGGACGAATGTGGATTTGTGACAGGGCAGTAGAGGACCATTGGAGCAATGCGTGTTTGAAATGTGAAGCAGATCCGAGCAAGGAAAGATAAATTATAAGCCATTTACCCAGCGTTAAGGTTTCGAACGCACCAAGTCTGTGACCTTGACCCTGGGCTTAGCGGGGGCGGGACGAATGTGGATTTGTCACAGGGCGGTAGAGGACCATTGGAGCAATGCGTGTTTGAAATGTGAAGCAGATCCGAGCAAGGAAAGATAAATTATAAGCCATTTACCCAGCGTTAAGGTTTCGAACGCACCAAGTCTGTGACCTTGACCCTGGGCTTAGCGGGGGCGGGACGAATGTGGATTTGTCACAGGGCGGTAGAGGACCATTGGAGCAATGCGTGTGTGAAATGTGAAGCAGATCCGAGCAAGAAAACAGAAATTATAAGACATTTACCCAGCGTTAAGGTTTCGGGACGTACGTACGTACGTACGTACGTACGTACGGACACCGGTAACACTATATGCCCCCCTCACCATTCGGTGGCGGGGGCATAAACAGCAGACGACAAAAAATTAAGATAGTGGTGTAAGGGTTAAGTATACATTGCTTTCAACAAAAACAATGTTATACTTGTACATTTCTTACCACAACCAGTTGTCTGCTGACAAATAAAATATCAGGCTTGTGTCTTTTGATATCAATGTTATCAGGCTCGGAAACGGTATACCCTCAAAACTCCTACGTGTTTCCTAACCTTGCCAGATAAACTTGATAGTCCTTTCCTCCGAAACAAACTTCACTGATGTTCAGTCAGTAACCAATCCAAACACTCTTGTCCCCTAGGGGATATGGCATTGGACTTCAATACTGGAGCCTGCATTCAATCCTAGGCGTGAACAATATGTACATGTACAAAGTATTTCCATCCCACTGGTCTGTCGGATGAGACTTTAATTAGTGGTCCCGTGACTATATGGCCTTTGCTGTTGCTGGGACATTGAACCCATTCACTTTAAAAAAAAATTGTCTCCAGGGCTACGATAGGGGCCAGGAGAGGGGCAGGAACGGGCCGGACAGTTACGAGGGCGGTGCTAACCCCCGGAACGCCCCTGACCAATATGAACAGATGCTGCACGAGAAACGCAGACAGGAGGCTCAACGCCGGTAAGTTGGAAGAATTTGTAACGGTCTGTTTCACGTAAAATCCGCCAATAAATTTTTGCCAATTAAACATACTGTATTATGACGTTTCCCAAACCAAATGGTATCCAAATATATTGTCATTGCAATAAACCAGTACAAACAGCACATACACTACTGTCTGTTCCACGTTTTGCTGCTGACGAACATTTGGCCATTAAACACTAATTCCTATGGGAATTTAACATGGGGAGTCAATTTCCAAAACTTTTCAGGATCAAAAAACGAAAAAACGAAAAAAAATGGAAATTGACTCAGAAACCTGGCGAGATCGCTTGAAAATGAATTCAAAAGTTAGATTTTGAAAATCGTCCACAAATAAAAAAAATATTTTTATTAAAAAAATCTATTTTTAGCTCCCATGTTAAATTCCCATAGGAAAATCGTTTTTTCGCAATAAAATCAATATTTGATGGAATTTCATGAAATAATTTTTTTTGGGGAGGGTGACTTTTTTTGTGATAAAAAAGTACTTTTAAATATTTTTTAGATTTAATGTGTTTAATAGCCAAAAGTTTGTCAGCAGCAAAACGTGGAACAGACAGTAATCATTGGGACACTCTTGTGAGAAACTAGATATTTATGTGTTCAAATATTTAGGGTCATTACCGTACATTTATCATAATACAGTCCAACCTCTCTACAACAGCCAGCAGCCGGACGGACTAAAAGTGGCTGTTGTAGAGAGGTGGCTGTTGTGGAGAGGGTCACCAACGAACAGCCATCAATGAACAGCCATCATGCCATCAATGAACAGCCATCAACTTCTCAGTTGCTTATACTGATATATGAACATAGAAACAACTAGGATTGTATATGTTTTATAGTATTATATTTAATTTACATTTGTGTGACAAAGTTATAATCATGCCAATGTTAATCCAATTTTGTGTAAAAACATGTAGTGAACACACTGAGCAGACTAATTTACAGCTACACTGGTCACAAACCCAATAATCACACTTTTCTTGCAGTGTCACATGGTGTCATATTCAGTCAGCAGACCGTGTTGAGTATCCTAATCCTGTTAATAAACACCTTTGATATGATTATGTTGGAGTATTTGAGTAAATAGCTTGTTTAATCCACTTCAAACGGTGACAAACTTGTCGGCAATCCCATTGTCAGATGCCAGACAGGTGATAAATCCGAATACACAACTTGGACATGTGTTTACACACAACTTTTAGCGATCGATTACCACCGAAGGTATCCGATAGATACGGCACACTCGATTAGATCTGCCGGTAGGCTACATAGGAATATTGATTTTACGCGATTCACGGTAACGTTTGCATACGAAAATGACCATTAAACAAAATATGCTGCCCGTTTACAGGCCGTTTTTGTCGTGGTTTATGGCCGTTTGTCAATAATAAATATGTTGGCTGCTCAGAGAGGTGGTTCGTGTCATGTTTTAATTGACGTGGCCGTTTGGCGAGATTAATTATATTGACCGTTCAGAATAAAAACGACTTGTAAAAATATGTTGGCCGGTCAGAGAAGCTTATGACTCTTTGCTATGAAAAAATCAACTGGCCGTTAGTAAAAATGTGTTGGCTGTTGGAGAGGTCTTTTGACGATTTTGTTGTGTTTTTTTATGGCCGTTGGCTGGAGAAGAGAGGTGACCGTTGGACAGAGGTAAAATAACGTTAAATTCTAACAGGGGGAGTTTAAACTGGCCGTTGAAGAGAGGTGGCCGTTGCTGGGAGGTGGCCGTTAGGGGAGGTGGGACTGTAACTCTATATAATTATTATTGGGACACTGTGTCGGCACTGTGATTGTAGATATGCTATAAAATAATTGCCGGTGCAGATAACTTGTAGGTCAATGAAATGAACAATAAATAATCAAATATTGTCCCAGTGCATCGTCATTACAGTGTGTACATTTTCACCTTCATGAATGGTCGTCTCTCTACAACAACCCCCTAATTGTAATGGTCACTATCAAGGAGAGCTCCAGTTAAGGTGCGTAATTTGACAAACTTGGGGTGAAATTTTGTTATTTCTTCATCAAAAATGGCAAGTTGGGAGTCCTTTAGAATCGTCTCATTCAGACGATTCTAATGCACTCCCAACGTGCCATTTTTGAAGGAGAAATAAGAAATTTACCTCCAAATTACGCACCTTAACTGGAGCTCTACTACCAAGTACTTAATATCCCAGTAGGACAACTCAATTTGTTGTCACACCTGCTTTAGCAGAAGGCTATAGTTGCCGCTTTTTCCGTCGTCATCCGAAATGTCAAAAAGTTTGTACAAGCTTCGTCATCATGGTATAAATTTAATATTACTTGACGGATTGCTTCAATATTTGGACATTTGATACATGTGAGCATTTGGAACACACTCGTACCCCCGTTAACATCACGTTGACCTTTTGTATCTTCACATTTTTCAAAAAGTTTGTGCAAGTTTCTTCATCAAACTCTTTTGTACGTGTTAATGGGCCATTAAACACCATTCCATTCTTCATCATCATGTAACTTTAAAATTACTTGCTGGATTGCTTCAATATTTGTATACTTGATACACGTACATGTGAGAATTTGGAACACATGCATGCCATCATGAACACGACCTTGACCTTTTTGTCCTTCACGTGGTTGTGGAAACAATGAGCCATTTTAATGTCAAAAAGTTTCTTCAGACGGTTTTGGTGATGCTTACTTTAGCACATGCCCATGCGCCTGTTACTGTGAAATGCGTCGGCAGGCGCGACACCGCTTTCATGGTGGAATTCTTATTATTTAACCTTCCTACAACAGCTTCCTCTCTACAACAGCCAGTTTTGTGCCTTCCCATGTGTATTTTTTTGTAGAGAGGTTGCACTGTACATATAATAAAACTGTGTTCTATTAATAGGCGATTCGATCCGGAGTTCGAAGGTCGAGTGGACCGTGGCGACCCCAGCGACCAGGCTGTAAGTTACTGGCCGAGGTTGCAGCCACCAACCCCACTTTTGTTTATACACCATAAATACCCTATTATTTATTGTTGGTAAAAATATTGACCAGAATTATTCATATTTTAGAAGGGTTATGATGTTTGATAATTCCAATTCTGTATTCTGCACACAATTTTTAGCATTTTCATTGGCCACTAGCAGCTATATCTGGGCATATGGCAATAGTTCATACATGAAGAAACTCCAGAACAGGGCCATTGCTAATGTTATGATTCGCCACAAATATCAAATGTGCAAAATATAATATTGCGAAGAAATACTTAAATTTGTTTATTTTCCATTTGTTTTGCGCAACATGCTGTTTTCCATCATTGTTATTTTGATGTTATGTCACTGTTTGATGTGAAACTTCATAAAACGAATGCATGTGAGTATTAGTGGAAAAGCAATGAATACTGTGATTTAAAATCATTTTATTCGCTTTGAAGAAGAATTGGGTTGGAACTATTCCGGCCTTCAACCAGTATTTTTATTAGACTTTTAAATGTTTTATCCCCGATGTTTTTTGTACCTGTAATAAACCATAAACCCGCTACCTCAGTGGGTATGTTGTTAATCAAGTATCAATATATTTCTTTATTATCTTATTTCAGAGATACGGATATTAGATGATGCAGTCTGCCTCTTTAGCCATAAGATGTGAACCTTCCTGCAGTCAAGACAAGATGGCCGACCAACCACTTCCTATACCCAGAATCCTTGGCCCAATGGCAACAGCTCCAGGAACTGTTCATACTCCAACAAACTAGCTCATTATAGAAACCAATGCAGTGAATATATTTGCATATATTATAAACTTATTTAATTATATTCACTCGTGAATCACATTTAAATTTTAATATGGAACGCGCATTGTGATTTTGTACCTTCGGACATCTGCATTATTTCATGAAATACATTTACAAAATTTACAATATTTTCCGTAAATGGCGTCAATAGTTGACAAAATTTTCATTCAGAGTACATGCGGAATTCGTACATGCGGAAATAATTTTTCAACTTTGACTTTATTCATGAAAAATATTGCAAATTTTGTAAACGTAATTAATGAAATTACGCAGATGTCCGAAGGTACAAAATCACATGGTGTGTCTCATATGTAGAATGTCAAATGGCATTACCATTTACAAGATTATACCGCAGCGCATTTTGTATGCCATGTGGGAATATGTCAATCACATTATTTTTTTAATTTTAGCTCACCTGGGCAAAAAGTTCAAGTCAAATATTATTAACAAAGAATGTCACTTTTTTTCTGTCTTTTGTTAATAGTTTGCAAAACACTTTTGGGCCAATAATGACTGAAGGTCTGAGGTAATGCTTGCATGGTGGGTATTGTATGTCAAGTGCACGTCCTATAGTTGTCACATAATCCAAGATGGCCCCTATGTAAGTTGAATTTTTCAAATGACATTTTCTGATTTTCTGCTAATAATAGCCTTGCGGGCTCGACATGCCAGTTTTAGCCATCTGTGTTTCTTAACAGTTACAAACCGAAAATAATTAAGTGCTTCGTTTCGCAGGAGTTTATATCTTGGGAAATGTTTTTTTCTTCATATTTCACCATGAAAACATGTCTTATGCAAATCACAGCTTCACTTGCTAATAAATAAGAAAAAAAAAACACCATTGAAATACACACTCGCATAAGTTGTAAATAGCTATAAATAGATGTATTTATTAACCATAAATATTAATTTATATCATTTGTATCGTTTTGAATCATCAATAGTAGCCCCGCAACAATGCACAAGAAGGATGAGTTGGGCAAAGATCCGACATGACCAAAATGGTTTGCTTGCTGTGATCAGTGCAGTTCCTGATCTAGCACACTCTTGCAGACTCTTGCTCGCCTTTAACTAGAGCCGCCAAAACTGTTTCCCAACTCGATCATGAACAGTGTCGGCCCTGATCAGACTGCACAGATGTGCAGGCTGATCTGGGGCTACACTAGTCTCAAACCAAAAATGAAAACAACCCCCTTATCTCATGGTGGTGTACATATTTACAGAGGAGGATTGGAAGCATATATTATAGTATGGTAATGACATGTCGGTTGAAAGGTGGCTCTGATAATTATGACTTGGAATCTTACCAAGTTTTGAAGATGTTTCTAATATAATGGTCAGAACCTTGTGGTCATATCAATGATTTTATGCATAGATAAATCATAAATATCTAAAATATACTGATTGTAAATTCACTGGGTATCTATCCTTGTCTGTATAAATGTATATAGGCGAGTCAGTGGCCTATTTCATCAAAATTGCAAAGTATACTTATGTACACTTTGAGGGAGAAATTTTCAAATTAAGGATAAATTAATTTTTATTATACTGGATTTATTATAATAAATTCAGTATAATAATTCTGCATACTTTTAATCATCAAATATATGCAGTCGTTAGTTCTATATGAAATAATTCATTTCGGGAAAAATAAATGATTACTCCCTCAAAGTACACTTTGCTAGATAAGTATGCTTTGCAATGTTGGTGAAATCACAGGTGGAAGACTCGGACCTATGACACCAAAAAAATGCCTATTAAAAAAAATCCCATTACCCCACCCACTTGGTCTCGTACAGTACTATACGTTAATTCAAGGTGAGTATAAATAGCGCTATTATAGAAAGAGCCCTCTTTTTTCCGGCTCGCACAAACACAATAAACATCGATTAAATGTATGAAATATGTCTCTGGCAATCGATAAAGGTATTAGGTGTGTGAATATACTCACTTCAAATCGCTGTTTCAAGTATTTATTGAGTTATTCGCGTTTTGATTACCCCATCCAAAGCGAAAGTTGCGTGTACCAAAGAATCTCACACAGAATCGGAGGCCGTCCGGCTGGATTATCGGTCATATTTGGCCGATAGCTGATCGCCAGCTCAAACTAAAGTCGTGCACCATGATCATATACATTAGAGACTCCAACCATACAAAGTTCGTCCAATTGTGATCGTTCGCGATCTAAAAAACACTTTTTTCTAATTTTATTGACTTTCTTTCATGATTCGCGTACTATCAGATTATGTCTTCCGGAAACCCTGAAAAGGGAAAGTCCTCGCGTCTATTTTTAGGTTTAACCAATCAGAGATGTTCTTACATAGACGCTTCGGTGGTTGTATTATGGAAGATAGTGCATTGACCCAGTTCCAGATAATGAACAAAATTATAGAAAAAAGTGTTTTTTAGATCGTCGAACGATCACAATTGGACGAACTTTGTATGGTTGGAGTCTCTAATGTATATGATCATGGTGCACGACTTTAGTTTGAGCTGGCGATCAGCTATCGGCCAAATATGACCGATAATCCAGCCGGACGGCCTCCGATTCTGTGTGAGATTCTTTGGTACACGCAACTTTCGCTTTGGATGGGGTAATCAAAACGCGAATAACTCAATAAATACTTGAAACAGCGATTTGAAGTGAGTATATTCACACACCTAATACCTATATCGATTTCCAGAGACATATTTCATACATTTAATCGATGTTTATTGTGTTTGTGCGAGCCGGAAAAAAGAGGGCTCTTTCTATAATAGCGCTATTTATACTCACCTTGAATTAACGTATAGTACTGTACGAGACCAAGTGGGTGGGGTAATGGGATTTTTTTTAATAGGCATTTTTTTGGTGTCATAGGTCCCGAGTCTTCCACCTGTGGGTGAAATAGGCTACTGGGTTGGTTACCCACTACGTTTCACTGGTGTATTTCTGTATTAAAGGGCTAAATATGTCTCAGGTTGAAAACAAAATAGTGATAATTAACCTTGTTGTTGTGTGTATTTAATTGTCAGTTTGTGATGAATACGATTGTAATATCTGTGAGTCGGTTGTCAATTATTTGACACAGATATATAGAAATTTGTTTTTATTTGATGCTCGTATTTGGAAGTTCAGACACGTTGAGTGTCACAAGAAGTTTGTTAGGAATGGACATTGTGATATCCAGAAGTTGGTTGTCAATTGACTCTGATATCTGGAAATTTGTATTGTCTATTTGCACTGTAATATGTACCCTGTTGATGAGCTGAGGTTGACAAATATCCCTCCCCTCACCTCACACCCCTACATTTCTGGGGAGAATATTAAAAAATATATCTCCGCCAAAATATTTCTTTGTTAACCCTCACAATGCTGAATTAGATTTTCTTGTATGCTGTTTATTTTATTTTTTTTCCATTTTTCTCATCAAAGGCATTCATTGACGGCATTTTAGAATCATTTTCAATGAAAATTATTCTTAAGTGCTGTCAAGGCATGCTTTCGATGTGTTTTATTGAGAAAGATGATAAAATATAAAAAAGTAACAGCAGGTGGTCATTTTCGGGTAATTTTCGTTTCCTGCATTCTAAGGGTTAAAGCGCACACCTGGCAATTACTGCTGGGTATGCCAGATCTCATATGAGCACAAATATTTGGGTTCATCCACATTACTACCGTAATTAACAGTAGGGGTGGGGAGAATATTCACTCGGGAGGGGGTGGGGGATATTCTGGGTGAATACAAATGAGTAATAGTTAAACTACGAGTACAAATAGAGAATTGTTTTCAGTAAATATTGATATTTGTAATGAATTCTAAATGTAATAGATTACCGTAATATGTGTATGTTTGTGATATTTCTTGTTGTTAACATATTTTGTCCATATATTACATTGTGATTGTTTATTTATATTCAGAATAATTGTGATCACAGATTTAAAACATTCATACATTCCAATATTGTTAATGTCACTTAAATATTGAGATTTTATTTCGTGTTTCTATTCTTTGACTATAGTGCTGTGATATTGTTTAACATTTTAATTGTAAACACGTGAGACTTGCCATGTGATTTTGTACCTAAGAATACATGCAATATCTGATCATGGAAAATATTTACAAAATTTACGATACTTTCCTTGTTGAAAATATCATAGGAATATTCCGCATTTGCTAAGAAAGTTTTGTCATCTTTTAATGTCGTTTACAGAAAATATCACAGGTTTTGTAAATATTTTTCACAAGATATCGCACATGTTCTTGGGTACAAAATCTCATGGCGTGTCTCAGATACAGAGATAAATCCATCATACGTGCATCTCTGTGTTAATCTTGCACACATGTCAATATTTCTAAATATCTATTGGTTATTTCAACTCGTAGCCAAGCAGATTGTTTGGCTGAGCCGGAGCTGTAGCACAGCTCAGGATCAGTCAATCAGTCAATCAAGTTGCTTGATTTTAGTTTAAGCACAATATTCAAGTATTTGAAAATAAAACAAAAGACAAATATTGTCAAGATTAGCGCAGGCAGTGGGTGGTGTAGTGACTTTCGAAACAAGGAAGGACCAGTGAGCACAGTGGTGTCGATGTTTTATTATTTATATTTTATTAAATATGTATTTCTTTTAAAATAGCTTTATCTTTGTTAAAAGCAACACGAATACCATATAAAATGAATGCATATTATATTAACCACTACATTCACTTTATATATACATAAAACATATGATAGATTACTTTTATTATTCAAGGTTGTTGACTTTGCACATTTTTTAATTGCTTTGCATGATTTACCTCCTTTTATAAATGCCCCGTACAGGCACCGGGGCGGGATCAACTGATCCTGAGAATAGTGCTGCAGTAGCCATTGCTTGTCGTAAAAGGCGACTAAACTGGCTTAACGATTGGGTTCATACTTTCCGGAACCCACTATACCGGATTTGGCCCTCATGTACATTTTTGGCTTTCTTGTATGTGAGAGTTGAGTCGGGCTATGCCCCATATATAAAAGTAAGATTTGCGTTAATCGTATTACTTTTAGGGGATGGGATAAATGATGCTGGTGTGGCGAGGCCTGGCACCAGATCAGGTTGTTCTAATTTCAGGACTGATAATATATATTTTGATTGTAAATATTGAGTTCTGAAGTTGGGATTTACCCCCCTCGGACAGGTGGATACGGGACTCGACCCCGTTGACCCGTCTGCGTGTAGACTCCCTGAGGCTTGTACCTCTATGTCAGAAAAGCGGACGTTAAACCCTATTCACTCACTCACTCCTTTTATAAATTATGACAATTTGTTGAAATAATGACAAAAGACATTGATAGAAATATAGCAGCTTATTTCTTATTGATACTAACTTACCGGTACGATGTATTTAAACACTTGCAGTGCTGACTAAAATTTTGCCGTCTGCTTTGTGTAGTTTATTTTTTTATTTTTCTTGATGTTGACAGCACATACAGCACTGCCGGAACATTTTTGTTGAGAAAAAATAAGTTAAAAATTAAAACAGCAAAGAACAATATTTGTTTTGTGCCCTTTAAGGGTTAAGGTTGCTGCATTTCTTGCCCTTCCAATGGTACTACTAAACCTATCTATGAGGTATTGTGTCTAATTCTGATATCAATACTTATTGAGAATCTGCAATATCCATAAATGACATAGAAAGTTGGCATTAAGTCCAGAGCGGAATGATTTGGAAGTCATTGGATTTCCTAAAAGACACACTATTTTATGGACCGGTATTAACCCTTACACAGCTATCTTAATTTTTTGTCGTCTGCTGTTTATTTTATATTTTCCATTTTTATCATCAAAAACATGCTTTGACAGCACTTTAGAATAATTTTCAACATGCTTTGATAACACTTCAGAATCATTTACATTGGAAATGATTCTGAAGTGCTGTCAAACCATGTTTTTATTGAGAAATAAGGCAATATATAAAAGCAACAGCAGATGACAATTGTTGTGTGTAGCAGTCTAAGGGTTAATAATTTTACATATTTTAATACCATATATTATAGCATGATGTTATTTTTATGTAACAAATTGATTTTACATTAAACTTGTTAGATTAAACTACGGTACTAACACAACCTTTAACCCTCACAATGTTGAATTAATTTGTGTCGTCTGCTGAATATTTTTTATTTTTCACATCAAAAACTTGGTTTGGCAGCACTTTAGAATCATTTCCAATGTAAATGATTCTAAAATGCTGCCAAACCATGTTTTTACTGAGAGAAAAGACAAAATATGAATTATCAGCAGACGACTATTTTTTGTTCCCGCATTCTAAGGGTTAAACACAATGATGTGGTCCTTTGTTGTTATTTCAGGTGTATGTGATGATGTGGTGTACATCTCACACTGTGATACTTGTTGCCGAGCTGTTTTTACATGTATGAATGAGGTTGTAACACATGTATCTGTAGCTTGTGTGTCACAGTTTATTAATTTTGTCCTTGTTTTTGTATGCTGTTTATTTTTGCTTTTCCAATTCCAAAGCAAGTTTTGACAACACATGAGAATCATGTAAAGGATTCTCACATGCTGGCAAAACATTTTTTTTGTTAGTAAGTTAAAAAGGAAAAACAACAGATGACTATTTATTTTGCCGCCTTTTAGGTGTTAATTATGCACGTAGAGTTTTCTCTAGTGGGTACATAATTTCAGATATGCTTTATTTGAAAACGATTGTAACAGGGCCAGTACATGTATTATGTACAAGCAAACACATAAATTACACATTTTTGGGCAACCATTGGAAAGCTATCTTTTGACACGCATTAGTAATTCTGCGCTTAGACACAAATGTGCCTGTGACTGGATAATTGGGGCTTATGGGATTTGTGTATATTCAGATCAGCCTCTGATCAGGATATGCACTGTTTGCATTTCCTTCAATGAAACATGTGTCATGCTTCCAACAAGCAAGATAGATTGTTTTCAAGCTACAGGAGTATGCTATTAAATTAGGGGCTACACTGTATATACAGTATTTTCCGCCCACTGATCTTTTGGATGAGACTTTAACCCATTGCAGACAGGATACTATTAATGTTGTATAGAACTTTCTACAAAAAAAAAATCCCTATTTTCCTTATTTCTTCTCGAATGTGTATGTTGTCACCACTCAGTTGAACTGTCTCGACGGTTCAAATGAGTGGTAACAACATATACTTTTATCAAGAAATAAACAAAATAAACAGAATTTTATCAAGAAAAATGATTATATCCCTAGTCTTCAATGGGTTAAAGTCTGGTCCCGTCTGTATATGACCATCAGAATTTTATCAAGACGTTAAGCTAATGAATCGTTTCTTCGCCTTAAATGACGTCAAAACGTGACTTCAACAGGGGCGGCGGAAGCGGGGGGGGGGGGGGGGGGGGGGGGGGGGGGGGGCCGGGGGACCTAGGCCCCCCAATAATTTTGTTGTGCCTAGCCCCCCCCCCCCCCCCCCCCCCCCCCCCCCAATAATTCTGTAAATTTTGGATTTTTTATTCTAATATACTTGTGTAATCATGAGTACTGGGAACTTTGCTGAGAACTTTTCTGAGAATGCAGGAAATGGCGTTTCACACCACTTGGATTTCAAAAATTTCCGGGGGGGGGGGGGGGGGGGGGGGGGGGGGGGGGGGGGGTGGGGGGGGGGGGGGGGGGGCATGCCCCCGGACACCCCTAGCGCTATCGGGCCCTCAACATTGGGCCCCCCCAATAATGTTCGGCTTCCGCCGCCTATGTTCAATTACGTCTCGTGAACGTCGAGGAGGAAATATTTCCTTCAAGGAAATAAATCCTCCCAGAATCACGGTAAATCAGTAGGGAGCATGTAATACCGGTATAGTGTTTCTATCGCACAAGCCTTCGGATGGGACGTGAAACCGAGGTCCCATCTTTGTATGACCTTTGTTGTTGGCAGGGTCCATTCACTGGCACCTTTTTCCTCCGTCCAATAGTTCATTGACCATAAACGATGTATAATATTCATGTATGTGTACCTGTCTGGTGGCCATATTTAATTCAGTGTTTGGGAAAGCTTACAATTTGGAAATTACAACTAGCATATACACAGATCAGCTGCTCATTTGAGACACGCCATGCGATTTTGAACCTAACAACATGTGCAATATCTCATGAAAAATATTTACTTAACTCTTTGCATGCTGGGAAATTTGTGGGCTATAAATAGTTCAAAAATAGCAGATGACAATTCATTATATTTTCTTTTATTTCTCCTTATAAATGTCATGAATATGTCTTGGAATTTCATAAGAATTGTGTCCGGAGGACACAATTCTAATGAAGTTTCAAGACATATTTACAGAGAGAAATAAAACATATACTCCTAATTCGTTTGGCGGATAATTTACGATATTTTCCATAAATGGCATCGAAAGATGAGAAAATGTTCATTGCATGCGTAATAGACTATTCCGCAATTGCCATGAAAATTTCGTCATCTTACGACGTCATTTACAGAAAATATCACATTTTCTGTAAATATATTTCATGAAAATCGCACATGTTCTGAGGTACAAAATCACATGGCATGTTTCATTTGATTTGTTTGCAACCATAGAGAAGAAAAATTACCGGTATAGCCTAGACCTGGATCAACTTGGACATATGAATTGTCTGACATCTCTAGGAAAAAGAAGTTACCCAGTTTAGTGTTTTGTGACCAGTAGCCTATTTCAGCAACATTGCAAAGTATACTTATCTAGCAAAGTATACTTTGTCAGAGGGAGTAATCATTTATTTTTCCCGAAATGCATTTTTTCATATAGAACTAACGACTGCATATATTTGATGATTAAGAGTATGTAGAATTATTATACTGAATTTATTACATTATCACAGCCAAAATGGCTGTGATAATGTAATAAATTCAGTATATAAAAATAAATAATTTTTTCCCTCAAAGTATACTTTGCTAGATAAGTATACTTTGCAATGTTGGGTGAAATATGCTACAGAATAGACAGTCGGTGAATTATTCCGCATATATCGAACCAGCATTTATATCCTTATAATACATAGCCACCCCCGCCCCCCCCCCCCCCCATGATGCAGCAGGTTAAATATGGGATCAAACCTGTTGGCCCAGCCTTAAATTACCTCAGCTGTTGATAGGCCGTTACACATCAATAAATAAACTCTGCGATACAACATGTTATCAGCTATTTTTCAACAACTTTGGCGATGATTCTCATGTGCTGCCAGAAAATGTTTATAGCAGAAAATTACCAAAAAAATATCCTTGTATGTTAGTTGGATCTTTACCAAACTTAAACTGTTAAAATCACTGTCATTCTGTCGACTGTTATCTAATTTTTTTTATTGGGCGAGATACATCTAGGCAAACACCTTGAAAATATGACAAATAGGAAAAACAGCCGACGACAATATTTGTTTTGCATATTTTAAGGATTTGTTCATCAGGAGCTGCAGTACACATGGGATGCATTAAATAAGTGAAACAGGTCATACCGGTTTTCATATGATTCTATGCTGGTTGAAAATACAAGGTTGTATGTTTTCTCGTTATCTGAACATGTACTATTTATGCAGATATGTATGTGAGTGCTTAGAAACAGATTGTGGTAGTCGTCAGTTTTAATTCCTAATGTTTTGTAAGGTTGACATTAACATGAACATAATTTTCATTAAAGTAATGAATACAATTTAAGTGTTGACTTGCATATTTGTTTCCCAAATTACAGTGGAACCTCTCCAAAAACAGACACCCTGGGAGTTTGTGGGACTTATCACAGAATGACAGGAAGATGTGTGTGAAATATGGAGGAGTCCCATGTATACCCTCACATTGCTCTTTTTAGTATGCTTTCTAATGTATTTGACCATGTCTCCAGGTGGGTGGCAGGTGGGAGCATGTGACAGGTAATTTAACAATCGGGATTCACCCTTACCAGAGTCCCGACCTGGTTTGGCCCTCTCATACGGCGTTAGCATTCTTGTATGTGACAGTTGAATCTGGTTATACCCCTTATGCGAGTATTACGATTATTTGTAATCCTGTAACTTTTAGGGGAAGGGGCAAGTGACTGGTGTGGTATTGACCTTGCACCATGTCCGGTTATTCTAATTTCAGTGCTGAATATATTTTTTTTTATGTAAATATTCCATTTTGATTTTGGGATTTTCTCCCCACTGCAGCAGGCGGAATCGAACCGTTTAGCTCGTCCTTAAATGACCTTAGCTGTTGATAAACTGTTAAACACCAATAAATCAAATCCAGACATATATAATATATACATATTTTTTTTATTCAATGTAAATATTCTGTTCTGATTTGGGGATTTTCCCCCCAATGCAGCAGGTTTTAACATATGGGATCGAACCAATATGAGCCCGGCTTTAAATGACTTTCGCTGTTGATAAGCTGTTAAATGCCAATAAATCAAATACATGTATTATATTTTTAGCTCGACTATTCGAAGAATAAGTAGAGCTTATGTTGTCACCCCGGCATCGGCGTCGGCGTCGGCGTCACCGTCACGCCTTGGTTAAGGTTTTTAGTCAAGCTTGTATATGGAATACTACTGGCCCTACACCCACCATACTTGGACAACTTCATCTCCTAGTGATGTACATCAATAACCCCTGACCTATATTTGACCTTGACCTACTTTTAACCTTGAATTACTTAGTTATTTCCCCTTGGGTAAGGTTTTTAGTCAAGCTTGTATATGGAATACTCCTGGCCCTACACCAACCATACTTGGACAACTTCATCTCCTAGTGATGTATATCAACAACCCCTGACCTATATTTGACCTTGACCTACATTTAACCTTGAATTACTTAGTTAATTCCCCTTGGTTAACGTTTTTACTCGACCTTTGTTAAGCTTTTTACTCAAGCTTGTACATGGAATACTATTGTGCATACAGACAACATACTTGGACAACCTTTTGTCATAGTGATGTACATCAATAACCCCTGATCTATATTTGACCTTGACCTACATTTCCTCTTGAATTACTTAATTCTCTTTGGTTAAGGTTTTTAGTCAAGCTTGTAGATGGAATACTCATGGCCCTACACCAACCATACTTGGACAACTTCATCTCCAAGTGATGTACATCAACAACCCCTGACCTATATTTGACCTTCACCTACATTTAACCTTAAATTACTTACTTAATTCCCCTTGGTTAAGGTTTTTGTCACGCCCGCTTGCGGAAAGCGCGATATAGTCGGCACTTTGGTACGTATGTACGTATGTTCGTACGTACATACGTACGTGTGTTCGGTTAAAGTTTTTGGTTAAGTTGTTTGCTTAAGTTTTTTGGTTAAAGTTTTTGGTTAAGTTCTTTGGTTAAAGTTTTTGGTTAAGTTTTTTGGTTAAAGTTTTTGGTTAAAGTTTTTCGTTATACTATATCTCTGCAATTGCTTTGCCCATTACCTTGAAACTTCACATGGGTGTTTATCATCGTCTATATTTCCATTCTACCCCCCTCCCGTGCGGCCCCTGTGCCCAATGTCAAGGTCAAATTACTTTGAAAGTTTTTTTGGTAAGTTTTTTTTTGGTTAATTTTTTGGGGTTTTTAAAGTTTTTGGTTATGTTTTTTTGGTTATTTTTTGTTTTTTGGTAAAGTTTTTCTTTATACTATATCTCTGCAACTGCTTTGCCCATTACCTTGAAACTTCATATGGGTGTTTATCATCATCTATATTTTCATTCTACCCCCATCCCGTGCGGCCCCCTGTGCCCAATGTCAAGGTCAAATTTACTTTGAAGTTTTTGGTTAAGTTCTTTGGTTAAAGTTTTTGGTTATTTTTTGGTTAAGGTTATTTTTTGGTTAAGTTTTTTTGGTTAAAGTTTTTGGTTAAGTTTTTTTGTTAAGTTTTTTTGGTTAAAGTTTTTGGTTAAGTTTTTTATTTTTTGGTTAAAGTTTTTCGTCATACTATATCTTTGCAACTGCTTTGCCCATTACCTTGAAAACTTCACATGGGTGTTTATCATCATCTATATTTTCATTCTACCCCCCTCCCGTGCGGCCCCTGTGCCCAATGTCAAGGTCAAATTACTTTGAAGTTTTTGGTTAAGTTTTTTGTTTTTTGGTTAAAGTGTTTTTGGTTAAGTTTTTTGGTTAAACTTTTTCGTTATACTATATCTCTGCAACTGCTTTGCCCATTACCTTGAAAACTTCACATGGGTGTTTATCATCATCTATATTTTCATTCTACCCCCCTCCCGTGCGGCCCCTGTGCCCAATGTCAAGGTCAAATTACTTTGAAGTTTTGGGTTAAGTTCTTTGGTTAAAGTTTTTTGGTTAAGTTTTTTGGTTAAAGTTTTTGGTTAAGTTTTTTGGTTAAAGTTTTTCGTTATACTATATCTCTGCAACTGCCTTGCCCATTACCTTCAAACTTCACATGGGTGTTTATCATCATCTATGTTTTCATTCTACCCCCCTCCCGTGCGGCCCCTGTGCCCAATGTCAAAGTCAAATTACTTTGAAGTTTTTGGTTAAGTTTTTTGGTTAAAAGTTTTTGGTTAAGTTTTTTGGTTAAGTTTTTTGGTTAAAGTTTTTGGTTAAGTTTTTTGGTTAAATTTTTTCGTTATACTATTTCTCTGCAACTGCTTTGCCCATTACCTTGAAACTTCACATGGGTGTTTATCATCATCTACATTTTCATTCTACCCCCCTCCCGTGCGGCCTCTGTGCCCAATGTCAAGGTCAAATTACTTTGAAGTTTTTGGTTAAAGTTTTTTTCGCGACCGCTTGCCACAAGGCGTGACATGCAGGCAGCGGCCATCTAGTTACTCAACCTTGGTTAAGATTTTTAGTCAAGCTTGTAGATGGAATACTATTGTGCATACAGACACCATACTTGGATAACTTTTTCTCATAGGGATGTACATCAATAACCCCTGACCTTTAGTTTACCTTCACCTACATTTAACCTTCAATTACTTGGTTAATGTTTATAGTCAAGCTTGTATATGGAATACTTCTGGGCCTACATCAACCATACTTGGACAACTTCATCTCCTAATGATGTACATCAATAATCCCTGACCTATATTTGACCTTGACCTACTTTTATCCTTGGATTACTTAGTTATCTCCCCTTGGTTACGGTTTTTAGTCAAGCTTGTATATGGAATACTCCTGGGCCTACAGCAACCATACTTGGAAAACTTTATCTCCTAGTGACGTACATCAATAATCCCTTGGTTAATGTTTTTAGTCAACCTTGGTTAAGGTTTTTATGCAGGCCGCAGCCACCTTCTTTGTCAAGCTATGTGTACATCGACAACCCTCGTAGTCGAGCTATGCTGTTCTCCTACAGCTCTTGTTTAAAATTGTTTTTACTCGGAGTATTAAGAATAACAATATATCGTAATGCACAAGTGATATCATTTATTACACTTGTTGACTGATTTCATAAGAAATTTGGCATTGCCTGTTTCTTCTGAAATCAGTAAACTTGTGTGATAAATTTCATATTAACTTGTCACTGAATATAAGATCATTTATTTATTGAACTCGTTGATTTCATACAAACTGTAGAGCCTCTTTTCTAAGAAATCAGTGAACGTTTTCAATACATATAGTATCTAATACTATTCATTGATCTATCTGATTCCTGTAGCTTATTTCATCAAAATTGCAAAGTATATTTATCTAGCAAAGTATACTTTGAGGGAGTAATCGTTTATTTTTCCCGAAATGTATTATATTTCATATAGAACTACTGACTGCATATGTTTGATGATTAAAAGTATGCAGAATTATTATGGCTGTTTTGGCTGTGATAATGTAATAAGTTCAGTATAATAAAATTAATCAATTTATCCTTAAATTGAAACTTTCTCCCTCAAAGTATACTTTGCGAGATAATTATACTTTGCAATGTTTTGTGAAATAGGCTACTGATCTGTGACTGGAGAAATGGAGAAATGGAGCTTATGGCGTTTCTGGACAGTCTAGTTCTTGATCCATGTCTGTGACTGGAGAAACGGATCTCATGACACGTGTCTAGCTCCTGATGGTAACTGACTGGAGAAATGGAATGTCGTGGGCATTGTAGTGACTGTAGCTGTTGATAGGCCGTTAATTAAACACCAATACTCAATCAATCAATCAATCATCTGTGACCGTGATCGTAGAAATAGCGGGAATCTGTGGCCAGTGTAGATCTGATTGATACTGGCGACAGGAGGCTTTTCGGCACGTTTTGGCTTGTTTAGCTACTGCTCTGGGACTGGAGAAATTGGGCTTATGTAATTTATCGCCAGTCTTGCTACAAATCTGACTGGAGAAATGGGTTTTTAGCATATGAGTGTCCAGTGCGGCTCCATTTATAAACTAGATTTGTCAGTGAGTGAGGCTTACGAAATAATCCAATGCGTGGGCCTAGGTACCACTAAATAAGTATAAGATCTTGACCCTATGCTTAGCGGGGGCGCCACGAATGTAGATTAGTCATAGGGTTGTAGAGGACCATTGAGCCATTTACCCGAGCGTTAAGGTTTCGAATGCACCAAGTATGTGACCTTGACCCTGGGCTTAGGGGGGCGACACGAACGTGGATTTGTCACAGGACCATTGGACCAATTCGTGTGTGAAATATGAAGCAGCTCCGAGTAAGGAAACATAAATTAGAAGCCATTTTAGTTTAGTGATGGACGGACAACTTGCCCCCAGTATACCCCCCCCCCCCAACCAACCCGTTGCGGGGGGTATGATTACAGTTCTCAATAGCAACCGTAAATCCCAACTAACAAATACACACAGCAACCATGACGTAGACACTCGGTTTTTCGCAAGTCCGCGGCTGTTGCCCTACATGCGGTAAAGGCCGGTGTAATACGGTCGAGTTAATTGGCACTAGCTACAATATGCGAGAGCGGAAGTATGACTATTCATTCTAAATTGGCACGTGCTCCCGTGCACAACAGATGGTCGTGTAAACAAGTAGACTTGGTAAATATAAATGTTGTTGTTTTTTTGGAATGAGTGATTTATTCGAGTAGTTTAACTGTTCCTTTTATACATGTTAGCGTGGCTATATTAGCACATTTAACAAATCAATTGACACGCTGGACAGTTTCCAAATTACGGCGCGCGACCTAAGTTGTCTGTAACAAATTTGATGCGCGAAGAGGCTATGCAAACGGTATCTGGTAAATTCGCTGTCGAATCAAATCATGCGTTCTCAAGTCAATTCATTATAATTTTGGTCAATTCGATCTTATTGCATTGTTCAATTCGTTCTCATTTTCATGCTCCGTATGCAATAGCAAGGGGGGCATCTTGTGTTGCTCTTGATGTTCCGTCCGCCCGTTCGTCTGTCCACATTTATGTCAAAATGTTTGTCAAACATGTAATATCTTCAATATTACTCGAAGGATTGCTTCTATACTTGGACACTTGAATCACCTGAGCATTTGTCACACACTCGTGCCACCATTAACACGACGTTGACCTTTGTCGCCTTTGAAATGTCATTTAGCTGCGTCAAAAAGTTTGTAAGAGTTTCTCTAACATGTAAGATCGTTTTCGATATTACGCGAAGGATTGCTTCAATACTTGGACTCTTGAATCACCTGAGCATTTGTCACACACTCGTGCCACCATTAACACGACCTTGACCTTTGTCACCTTCGAAACACTGAGCCAATTTGTTAAGTCAAAAAGTTTGTTTGTAAAAGTTTCTCTAGTTACGAGTCTAGTATGCCACGGGGGCATATCCATGTTTTACAAACATAATCTCCAGTGATGCCACCACCAATTTATTGGGGGGCATTATGTTTTACCCCTGTCCGTCCGTGTGTGCGTGCATGCGTCTGTAAGGCAAACACGTTTAAGTTTGCAATAACTCCGTAATTCCACCAATTTAATTAATATTTGCCCAAAATGTCTGTCTAGGGATTCTGCTTTGATTCGCATACGACTCACGTCCAAACACCCAAGGTCAAGGTCACTGTGGACTTATGTTCACCTTGTTTTTAAGGCAAATGCGTTTAAGTTTTGAATGTTTTCACAATGACTCCTCAACTCCTTCACCAATTTCAATAATATTTGTCACAATGTCTGTCTAGGGATGATGCTTTGTTTCGCATACGACCCATGCCCGAACACCCAAGGTCAATGTTGTAATGATATGCCTGGGTAATCTGACCAACCAGCATCTCCCACATGATACCGCTCTGGGAGTATCAGGTTACCAGCTGGGGCTGACCACTGATGGTCAGTTTAATACACTCATGCCTAGAGATTAGATGATTAAATATGTAGTTAGATCATGCAATGATTGTTGTTCTAAATATCCCTTACCTATAACATAACAAAGATCACTAGGGACTTATGTTCACCTTGTGTGTAAGGCAAATGCATTTAAGTTTTTAATGTTTTCTCAATAACTCTTAACTCCTTAACTATTTCACCAATTTCAATAATATTTGCCCACAATGTCTGTCTAGGGATTAGCTTTGTAATGACGATGCCCTTTTACTATCAAGGCTGGAGGTGGAAGCATCCTTGTTCTAGTTTAATGCACAATGAATATAGTAGTAGTAAGGGAGTCAAAATGATACCACTTACCGTGATATCATTTATAACCCTCTATAATACCCCCACCACCCCCGAAAAATCAAAAATAAAAACAGGAAAATTGTCTCCCGACAGCAAATTTATGAATTTTTGGAGAAAATAATTTTGAAAAGAGGAAGTAAAAATGATACCACCTCCAACCAAAAGTTGGTGGTGGTATTGTAGTCCCAATTATATTGGTAATCGACTTTTGAAAAAAGTCGAAATCATTAATGCAAGTACAATAGTTTATATTCCAACACCTCATTTTTCTCCTCCGATATAGCTAATTTATTTCGCAGATCAGCAACTAATTCTACCAGCTCTAGTCTACCACGTTCACCTTTAGCCACCTGACAGCGTAGTTGCTTATGTCTACAAAGAGTTTGGGCACTAACGAATTTACAAGGGCATCTGGGGCATTGAAATTGTGGGGGGACACAAGGAAACTTTCTACGTCTCGCTAGATGCCTTCGTAGATAGTCTTTACACGTAAACGTCTTACAACAAGTCACACACTCCATTATATATGTATATAACCTATGAAATTTATCTGTTCAATTGGACGTGAAAAAAAACATGATGTAAATTTTTCACGTCCAATTGAACAGATAAATTTCATAGGTTATACAAAAGTATATATACAAAAGTATATACAGAAAATATGATAACGCCAGAAACTAGAGCAGAAATAGAAAGTTTGAGAAGAGAAGCCGAATCTCTAGGGATTACTTATAGTAAACGGTTGAGAGTTAGGGGGTTGACAAAGCTGATAAACGCCACAAAGAATAAGGTGTTTATGAAGCGGTTTACCCGCGCCTATAAAAGAGGGGCATTTAATGATATATCCAAAGCGGAGGAAGTTGGTAACAGAATTAAAAAAGAAAGTATTGCGGAGTTAAGGGCTAGTGTAATAAAACCTTCAAGCACCAATAATTTGTCTCAAACACACAGGTGACCAAATACCAAATAATAAGAAAAAATCTATAGTTTGCGCGATAGTGGAAAAAGATGAAGAAATATTGGGGGCTCACGATGAAACATTGGAAAAGGTAGAAAATGGAAGACGGGTAGTTACATTATCCTTTCGTAAAAACATTGGCATTAACGGGTCTGAACGCATGTCCGATAAACTCGCTCCTTATATAACAACCAATTTTTATTTGAGATATTCATATTCTTACAAGCTAGAACATATGGAGGAAACTAAAAATGGAAAACCTGTAACTATAATAATGCACAAAAATCTCGGTAGCGAACCACTATCATCAATGAAAACCGTTAAAAAATGGCTGTCAGATAAGGAGCAAACACGAATAGGCTAATGTCCGATAAAATAGACAGACCGAATACAAAGTGGAAGTTTGTAAGATGGGTAGAGGTTTTCGTAAAGCTAATACAGGGCAGTAGGGGAATAGATTTGGGACTACAATCCAAAGAAGCAGCAGGAGGAGAACTTCCAGAATGGTTGAAGAATAAAAAAGGTATGTATTCTTTAGATAAGTATAATGACGACCTTTGTCTGTTCAGGTGTCTAGCTATGCATATGACAGATAAAAGACCCGACAGATGTACAGAAAAGGCGAAAGAACTTAGTAAGCAATATTTTGGTAGTAATGTGGTTTCACCAATTCCTTTTTCAGATCTGAAAAAGGTTGAAGAGCTTTTTAAAATCGGTATAGAAGTATATCAACACACCGAATGTAACGTATGGTGGTTGAAAAAGGTACCAGCACACTATAAGGCAATAGGTAATAAACCAATGACAATAGGACTGTTTAATAATCACGCATTTCTGATAAAAAACCTTAAAAACCTATCTAAAATTTACGCCTGCGATAATTGCAAGCAGAAATTCACGAAAGCGAGTAATATGAAGAGACACGGACCAACATGTATGAAAGGTGAGACAAAAGTAATATGTGATGGTAATTATTTAGAGCGCCCGCGTTCGTCGTTCGAGAAAGCGTTCTACCCAAACAGTTATGGGGCGATCGATTGGATTTACTCTGTGGAAAAGCGGGAGGGAATTCACATTCACCATGAACAGTGTGGACACGGGGGTGAAAGATGGGTTTTAGGAGCTCCAGTAGATGGATACTGTACGGAAACCAATACCGTATATCAATATCACGGCTGTTACTGGCACAGGTGTGAGATTCATGCAAAGCATAGAAAAGAAGAACGCGCATCCACTATGAGAAGAGATACATTTATTAGAAGAAGCAAAGAATTCAACCTAGTAGTTATGTGGGAATGCGAATTTCAAAGAACGGGTAAAGACATAAAGATCGGTTGCGACACTACTCTTTATCCATATCAGATAGTATACGATTTTGAGGCATATCTCAACCCAGAATTTGAAACTCTCGGTAATAATCTAGAGTACGAAGCCGAGCACGTTCCGGTAAGCGTTAGTATAGGAGATAATTTCTCAGGAACAGTAACTCATATTTGTGATGAAGATCCCGCAAAACTTATAGAAAAATTCGTAGAAGATTTGAAAGTCAGGGAAAAGCTATAAGAGAAGAAGTGTGGTCAAGATATGGGTTTAATTACAGAACATTTACATAAAAACCAAATCGCCAAGATCGAACAGTGGATAGAGCAAGTACCGGTTATATGTTTTAACAGCAGTAAGTACGATATAAACTTAATAAAGAAATACCTAGTAGGCGAACTGGCATCAACAACAAAGAAAGTAATGGTCGGAAAACGTGCAAACGCAACAATATTTCTATTTACTCCAGAGTTTAGATTTCTTGATGTAATACTTTATCTAGGACCCGCTGTAAGTTACGATAGTTGGATAAAAGCCTACGAATGCAAAGGACAGAAATCTTTCTTTCCTTATGAGTGGTTCGATTCTACAGACAAACTGGATTACCCAGGACTACCGGATATAGAGAATTGGTATTCCAAACTATCTGGGAAAATGTTAATAGATGAAACAGAATTAAGTAAATGTCGTAGAATTTTCGAAGAAAATAATATGAAAACTTTCAGAGATTGGTTGAAATATTATAACGATTTAGATGTAGCACCGTTCCTAGAAGCGGTGGAAAAAATGTGTGAATTTTATAAACACAGAGGTGTGGATATTTTCAAAGATGCGGTAACACTACCTGGAGTAGCTATACAATATTTATTGAGAGGAACCATTAAAGAACAAAGATCTTCAAAGATGATTATACAGGAGGATGCTCTATATGCACCAAAAGAAGAAACATACAAAATGATGAAGGACGCTCTAGTTGGCGGTCCATCAATAGTATTTACACGATATGCCGAAGCTGGTGTTTCAAATATTAGAGTGGGTTCCAAACCTTGCAAGGCTGTTTTGGGGTACGATGCAACGCGTTATATTTATCTACGTTAAATAAAGAGATGCCGTGTGGGAGAGAAACTATACACCATATAGATACCCCACATAACCCTAAATTTATTAAAAAGTTTTGTAAAAGAGTTTTATCTGGAGACTGGTTTGGGTTTGCGGAGGTGGATATAGAAGTTCCACACAACTTAAAAGATAAGTTTTCTGAAATGTCCCCAATATTTATAAACAGAGAAGTAGAGGTTGATGAAGTTCCCGCACACATGTTAAAATATTTAAAAGATACTGGCCGAACAAGAGGAGATGGAAAAAAATTGGTGGGATCTATGACCGCCACTAAAGTATTGCTGTACGCGCCACTGTTGAAATGGTATTTAAAACACGGCCTAGAAATAACTGGAGTTCATCGTGTTATAGATTATATTAGCGGAAAACCATTCGAATGGTTCGCAAAAGAAGTTACAGCCGCAAGACGAACAGGTGATGTAGAAACCAAATAAGAAACCAGTAGCCGACGTAATGAAATTATTAGGAAACTCGTGTTGTGGAAAAATGATAGAGGCAACGGAGAGACATTTAAATACGACATATACACAAAACGAAACCTGTGTTGACAAAGCATTAAGATCTGCATTCTTTGACGATTTGGAAGAGATAGGAGATGCGTACGAAATATCTTCAAGAAAACCCAGGTGTGCGGTAAAGAGACCATTCCATTGTGGAATAGCGGTTTATCAACTAGCTAAATTGAGAATGTTGGAATTTTACTACGAATTTCTAGACAAATACGTAAAAAGAGAAGACTTGAATTAATACAGATGGATACAGATAGTATGTATATAGGAGTTAGTGGAAAAACGATAGAGGAATTGATTAGACCTAACTTACTAGACGGGTTTGAAAAAGAAAAAAAGAAATGGTTGGCTTGGGATAAATGGAGCGAAAGAGAGCCCGGACTTTTCAAAATGGAATTTAGCGGAGATAGGGCGATAGCGTTATCTAGTAAGTGTTATTTTGTAGAAAAATTTAATTCCACTAATTTTGATAATTCTAAAGAATTAATTAATAAAAACTCTGCGAAAGGAATGTCCAAGAGAACTAACAATTTAAATTGGGATAGATATAAACGAGTACTAAGTGAAACTACAGAAGATGGAAAACACATTATAGATGTAGCACAAAATAGAGGATTTAAAATGAAAGACGGCGTTATGAAAACGTACTGTCAACAAAAATTAGGACTCTCGGCATACTACGATAAAAGACGCGTGTTACCAGACGGAATACATACAGAACCTCTCTAATGATTTATTTAATTAATAATTTTGAAAAAATTAAGAAAATTAGCAATCTAAAGACTCTGACGATCCGGGGGTAGCTGGGTGTCAGAAGGCACCATAAGAAGTTCTTCGCGAACAAACCCTCGAGATGGCCCATCATCCAAATAGTAGAGCACGGGCTCATCAGGTTTGGTAATAGATCGATCTAGATGATATACATTGAGAGACCACACGGGATCAGTCGCGCGGCGGCTGCCACCTTCGAGCTCTCCCGGTTGATAGAGGTACCGTACGTCAATATCTGATGGAAGCCGTTGCTCCTCTAAACCAACTGGTCGCCCGCGCGAGACGGCAGAGGGCTTGCTCGTCACCCTTTTAAACTTGATAGCATCTACAGGCTTCTTACCTATCAATCTGGTCACCTCTCCGTTCAGTGCGGAGACCACGGCGGGCAGTCTGGCCACCCACTCGGTCGATCGTGAATGAGGGTCTACAAGTTCTTTGGTGTATTGGTGTCCGAACAGTCTCTCAGCCAGGGTTCGATTGAAGCGCTCCACGATCCCCTGGTCCCGGTGGATGTTGACGCGGCCGCGTCTGACAGAAACGTCGTGCTTAGACAATAGATGGGAGACCGCGCCCATGAACTCGCGGCCGGGATCGACCTGGAGAAGATTCGGCCATTTGAGAGGACTCCTCTTATATATTCGGGAAAGAGCCTCGGCCACCTCCTTAGACTCTTTAGTGGCCAACGGCTCAGCCCCCTTATAACGACTCGCTACATCAACGATTGTCAGTGCGTACTTGTACGTCTTGCGACCGACGCGATCGTGAGGGAGAAACAGGAGATCCGCTTGGTGAACTTGGTTCGGCACTGGCACATCGAATTTCGGGCGCGGAATATTGTGAGGCGCGGGTAAATAGATCTGCCAGATGGCCTGCTTCTTGAGCCATTCCTTGACAGCGTTTTCTGAAACCTTGGTCGCCACCGCGAGGTTCTTGATGGCCGCGAGTCCCTTCCAGTAGCCGCGGGGGCTGTAGTACGTGTTCGCCAGCTTGCACGTTAGGCGAACCGATAGTTTGGTATCAAGTTTGCGCGTGTTCATCGTATGTGATGTATTCTAATATATCGGACAATCTCCAACATGCCCTCGCCAGATCGTCCGGTAACTGCGTCGTTAATAATAAACCTTTGTTGGAAGTACAATTGCGATTGGGGGTTAAGTTCTGAAGGAACTTAGGAAAATATAATTCATCAAATCCCCCGGGATTGGTGGAGGAATCTAACATCCGCTTTGCGAAAAGTGTGGACGCTTTTTCGTCCTCGCGCCACGTTTCGAGATAATCTCGAGCCAGACGAATCATACCCTTTGCACCAGCTATACGATGTTTAAGGTGAGTGTAGCCTACATCGATCATAGCAAAATAAAGTTTGTCAACTGACATCATTCTATATATATATATTTATAAAAAAAAATATTTAAAATAATTATTAATTTTGTAAAAATTATTAATTAATTTAAAATCTCGATTGGATATAGTAGGTGACGATACCCACCACACCCATTCCCACGACGATGAACGCGATCTCGCGGTCTTTTTGGGGCTCTGACGGTACATAGAATTCTGAAAGTTGGGGCTCGCGATCCAGTCCCAATTTCATTGGATCGAGACTTGTGTGTGGATATGCCAGCGCGTACTCGCGGTTGGCTTCTTCAACGTTCTGAAAAGTTTGTGCGGCGTGATTTTCGCGGCGAAGCTCTTCGTTGACCCAGTCCAGATGGGCGGTTCGTTTTTTCGACCATGCTTCCTTTGCGCTATTGAGTTGTTCTACAGCTAAATCGTGACGCTTGCGCTCCTCATCCACGTTCGAGCTTCTCATTTTAGAGAATATAAAGTTGCTACCGCTGAACGCCAATGCGTTTACAAGTGCACCACCTACTATTACTGCGATTGAAGCCATTTATTTTCCATATATTAACGGGTAGAATTCCAGCTTTAATTAGATAATCTCGGGTCCAAACTGTGGCCGCTACATCTAAGGTCACGAGCCCTATGTCTCTCACAGTAAAGTCCAATTTGGGAGCGGACCCTCCTAGGGCCATCTTTGATAGTCGAGCATACCCGATACTGAAACCCGATATCACGGCGTGATAAAGCGCATTCACTATCATTTTACCATTTTGTTCAGCCATTGTTGATAATTATAATTATTGCATATAAAAGGGATCGCGATCAATGTTTAAATGGGGCGCATCCAATCGCGGTTGGTGTTTCGTAACTGTTTTTGGATGAATTGATGGGGGTTGTTTTCTCGATAAGGATTGGTGTAATAGGGGGTATTTCCACACGCACAGGGCACCAACAACTGCCAGACCACCACCAACAACCCAACTCCAATTCGTGAATTGGGGTTCAATCGGATTCGTCCAACCTCGATTGGGTGTTGAGTGTGCTTCCAATTCCTGAATTGGGGGTGTTGTTGTACTCAACACTGTTGAACCTGATTGCTCTGTCTTCAGATGTTTTGCTGTCTCCGTCCCCGATTGCAACGACTGTTTAGCCTCTCGAAGCTCGGCGAGTATTTTATCTTGTTTAACTTTTCGGGTGGCAGCCGCCGCCCTCCCAGCTGCCTGCCTTTTTGGGTTTTTATGTTGTGCAACCCCCAACTCCAATCGCGATTGGGTTGGAGGATCAATCGGAGTTGGAAGTACTGCAATCGGGTTCAACTCCAATTGCGATTGGATCGGGTATTGCTGTTCCGTCACTCTCGCAGGTGTGTCTTGTGTCATCATTTATGATATCAATATTAGGGCTTATAGTTCATGGGCATATATGTCCAAATTGACAGTGTTTACCCGTGGTCAACGCGGTTGTCAGCGGAGCTAAGTACATTCCAAACTTGTGATAAATTGAGCAGCAGGCTGTTCTAAGAGTGTGACCTATAAAAGGGTCAGTCTCTAGATCGTCAATCAATCCCGCGGTATTTGGTATAGGGAGAAGTATACTAACGGCGGTTGCGTACAAATGAATAGCCGCCGATCCAAGAGTTTTTGTCATCTCCGCACCTAACCTAGATTCGTATCGCGCATACATTTTATCGATCTCCGCATCTGACATCTTATCCATCTGAAAAACTGAGAGACGCCTACCGAGATAATGCTCCGATTGTCCCCCAGCAACCAGCGCAGCTAGCCGCTCTCGTCGCGCCGCATTTTCATTTTCATTCTGAGTCGTTGCACTCAACCCAATACCAACCGCCGTTGGAGTTGGAGTTGATCCCAATTGCTCTGTCGGAGTTGATGTTTCATTATCTTTCAGGATGTTGGCAGTCGGAGTTGAGGTTTCTTCCATTAGCTGATCGAGAAGTTCGTCGCAGTTCATTATTGCTAATTTTCTTAAAATTAATTTAACTATTCTAACAAGTCTCATCACTTTAACATATTGCCAAGCGCACCACCCGATACTTATGATCACCATTATGCTCGCAACAAAGCTCGCAGTGGAGCACCAAATTGTTAACATTGTTAACCATTGTTCAGCATTGTTCAGCATTTGTTCAGCATTGTTCAGAAATTGCTAAGCATTGTTAAGCATTTACTCGGCAGTTACTAAACGAGCGTTAAGTAATTGCTAATTAATTATAAAATTAATTAATTGATAACTTCGTAAGCAGTTGGTTGATCAGTCTTTAGCAGAAGCTTGGCGTGCTTAGTTTCCGAAAGCATCTGTCGAACCTCCAGGCACTCCTCGCGCGTTGGAATAACGTCATTCTCTCGAAGACAGTCATCGAATGAGTCTCGGTCCTTGCAGTGAAAGAGGGCGACCCATTTCGTTTGCTCGCGCAGATCCTTGAGGACGGCGTTGTACTTTTGAGTGGAGATACATACGCTTTGCCTAGCATGGCGGCCAGAAAATGCGAGCTCAGAGAGCATGTCCTTCTTTTTGGTCATCGCCGCCTTGGTTGAGCAATCGTCAATCACGTATAGGGTGGGCTCACCCTGGAATCTTTGGTATAAACCACGCAACCAATCGTGAAGTCTGTCGCCGGGGTCAATAACGTATATCTCAGGGTCGTCCCATATCCACTGGCGCCGCTGATAAGTCTCGTTGTGCCGCACAGTGGGACACAGGATCACAATGTGTCGAAAGGCACCGCGGTAGGACCCCTCGAGCGAGTCGAGGATGAAAAACGTTTTTCCACATCCTGTCTGCCCACATATTATGGCAGAGTGAGCATCTCCAATCGTGAATTGGTATTGATTGCTAATTTTCTTAATTTTTTCAAATTTATTAATTAATAAATCGTTAGATTTAGTAGAGTGCTGAGACGTATCAACCATCTTCGATGTTGAGTTGTGCGTCTGTAATTATATATAAGTACACGTTCAATGGCCCATTTACATCCGCCTCTTTGGTTATCTGGATCGTCACACCCTCGCTAGCGTTCTCAACTTGGCGTCCGCTACCGTGTATTTGGTCATCGTCGCTGGCTCGCATGTCTAGCCATAAGGCGTATTTGGTATTCAGGAACTCCGCGAGGGAGACAGCCGAGAGATGCAGGTCTTTGGTAACTGCTGCAACCTCCGGAGAGCGCTTAGAGCCGGCAGCAAACTGTTTTCTTACTTCGTCCCACTGCTGGTGCGCGCGAAGACCAGCGCTGTAGAGTTGATTGGGGACTCCCTCGATCGTCACCTCTACCTTCGTGATTTTGGGGTTATAGAATTTGTCGGTTTTTCTAGCACCGAACGCGAACCGAGCATCCTCGAACAACATCAGTATACCTTTCATCGAGCGGGCGGGTACGTTGACATTAATATTCCACAATGTGTCGCCTTTGTCTTTCGTCATCTTGCGATGGCGAAGAACTCGGTCGTAAAGTATGGCAACGCGCCCGGCGTACTGGGTTCTGATCAATCGCGCGAGTTCGGGCATCGTGACCATGTCGTACTCCAGCGAAACATTATCGATTGTATACGTCGATAACATGTCGGTGGCTATGAGAACTCGGCCGTAGTCGTTGAACGTTAGTTCGTATTCGAGGCGGTCAGCCAAAGCACTCTGATAGTAGGGCATGTGACTCTCCAGCAACTCAAAGTCGAGCGGGATGTAGAAGCGGTTGCCGTAAGCGCCCGCGACCGCGTTGTCGCTCGCGTTGTTATCTGCCTTGTTACCAGCCCCGATTCTTAGTTTGGTTATGTTCTTATTTTTGCTGGTGTCAATACCCTGATAGACAGCGTTTTCGCGCTCTTGCGCCGTCTTCCATAGGTCCTGATAACAATGGTAGACGTCACTGTCATCGATCGACATCACCTCATTACCAGAAATCTTTATCATGGTCTTCTTGACTATGGCGAGACCCAGGTTCTAAACGATGGTTCGGTTCTCATCCGTCGACGTCAGCGAAATAGTGAAAGCGAGGCACAATGACGTCGTTAGCTCCGAGGTTGGGGAAGCGGACCAAGAGCTGATGGTTCTGGTCGATCGTCGATGGGTTGTTCGTAATAACGACACTCTGTCTCACGCCTTTTGCCCCGAGGGGCTCCCGCAGTCTGCGGTATGGATTGAGTTTACGACCGTATTGACTCGAAGACATAATTTAGTGAATCTATATTAAACCCGTATGGTTTTGTCTTTAATACATAATTAATTTTAAGAAAAATTATAAATGATGATGTTTTAACATGGACGACTACGATCTCACTACGGGCGACCGAGACGATTACCTCGATGGTGATGATGATGATAATAATGACGAAACACCCTTGATACAGCCTCCAGTTCCAATCCAATCACAATCTGGGGAAATAGGTGGCGCTACCAACACCATTAGTCTAAGTCAGGAATTAGTCGAGTCCGCTGTAAACGACTTCTACAACAATTTGGCAGACAAAGGTATGGTCCCATCTGTCGGCCGCGACTACTCCAAGTTCGAATTGGATCTGCGTGGTAGGTTGCGACTAAAAGCATCAAATGTCCCGATCGTCAACACGATGACCGGTAAACCCCTAGCGCTGAGCACCATTGCCGGAAACCAGGGCAGTGGCCAACTCATAAGGAACGAACTCGGATTCCCAGATTGGAAGAGGGGTAAAACAATTATGCCTACCCGCGCTGTAGAGGCCCTACAGTCTACCGACGAAACGATGGCGAAGACGGCCGCCGATATAGAAACTGTTGAGCTCAGCGAGGTCCCTCATGTAGCCACCGACGCTATTCGCACAATGGAGCTCAGCGAAAGTGAGATAGACGAAATACTCAGGACAATGAATGACCCACCGTTATCTCTTAGCGAACTCCGGGGACTCGATAAGGCTATGCAAACAGTCAGGGGCAAATTGGTCCATAACCTCGCCAAACTCACTGCGCTGGATGGACATATCGCGCTAGAAGAAAGGAAACTGGAGGAAGCCCGTGGCGATAGAGAATCTACCGAGCGAATCACCAAACGCCTGCGGTCGTTGCGGGATGAAAGAGAAGCTCGCTCGGAGGCTGCATCGGCTGGCCGTGAGGCTCTCCGCACACAAATAAGTCGGATCCGCAAAACAATCTGGAGGGTCCTGCACGAGGAGACGACACTCGGTGAGCGTCTTCGCACTCTGTTCAGAGAGCAGGGTGTCACGATAGCAAGCATCCTCGTTGCTATCGGCATGACTATATCGACCATAGTTCTAGCTTTCACTGGTGGTGCGGCGCCACCACCCGCGCCAGCACCCACACCACCACCCGCGCCATCCGGCGGAGCCAAGGAGTGGGTAAAAAAACAACTAAAAGCCCTCGCCAGTCTCCTGGCTAAATTAGCTGAAAAGGCGGCTGCCGCACTACCTGGACTGATCGGAAGTATCGTTTCTTACTTGCTATCTATATTATCAAAAACGGCCGGATGGCTAGCCAAAAATACCTGGGCTCTAATAGTGGCAATCGCCGGTCTCCTACTATTCTTCGCCAGAGAGTTCCTAAAACCAAAGCGTAAATAATCCGATCGCCACGAGGGCAACGACGAGCGCTAATTTCTCCTCCTCGTGTGTTGTGCTTCCAATCTCGATTGGTGTTTCCGCTCCTGTTCCAATTTCAACATTGTTGATGATTGGATTGGGGGAACTCGATGGTGCATCCAATTTACGAATTGGGGGTACTGGGTTCGATTGTGTTGAGGGATGTGTATCCATTTTGTGTTTTGGGGGTTTTATGAAATCGGTTCCACTTACAACTCCGCTCCCAATCATCTTGGGTGGGAGCTTGATGATACCCGTGTTCACGTTCCCGTTGCGGCCGATTTTTTGATTGGTGGTTGCAACTACGATCTGATTATTGTAACCGTCAACCGGGTCGTCTCGTAGTATCATATTGCTTGGCGCCATATAAAGACCTATTCCAAATGCGTAGTCTACCCAGTATAGCGCTGCGCGTTTGCTTCTGTGAGGCGAGGATTGCCCATACGTATATGCGAATGGATTCGTTGAGACGAATAACCCCACCCTGCGTAAATCCAGTGCTTTCATCTAACATAAATGTGGTCCAAGCATTTTGCATCTGTGGAGTATCACCCAGGTCTAGGTATTCCACGTGGGCTACTTTAGTAGGTAGCCAATGACAATAAACGTCTTTACACGCCAGCCCTACAAGCACTTCATCGCCGAACGTCATCTTATTCAATTTATAATTATATTTAGTCCATGTTGCCATTTTTCTAACTGGTGGTGGGGTAGCTCCGCGAGCACTCCACAACCCTGAGAAATATGCGGGAACTTTATCAAGATGCCCACCACTAACTAAGCCTTTAAGGTGAACTAACCCTAAACTGTTGGTTGGGGTGTATACTTTCTGTCTCCAGTCCGCGTCTTTTGGTACCCCAAATTCGTTCGAACGCCTTACGGTCGTATGCGCTTGAAATGGGATCCCAGCCGTCGTCTTGAGGTAGTGGAATACCTAGTTCTTTGAGAATCCTCCTAATGGTGTAATACACGTGAAAGTTGTAGACACTTCGGAGCATGACATTCTTGGATGTCAGATGGTCTTGATGCGAAACTCCACATCCGGCCGTTGCGCACCATACAGCGAAATTTAGTTGGTTCTGCCAGAAGTTCATATGGGAAAAATCCCATCTTAGTATTACATCTTGACTAGTAGTCTTTGGAACTACATATTTCTCAAACGTGTTAGGAAAATTGGTGGCAAAGCCACTGTCCGGTCTAACCGTTACGGTTGGGTGTACAAGGCGGTTAACAACGTCTTTTTGCGTGTATTTACCACCGACCGCGTACTTTGCATTAGAATTAAAGCTAAATGCTTTGGTATCCATTGAAAGATATTATTATGTTTGCTACTATCACTAATGTTCAAAAAGGGAGTTGTGAACTTCAAAAATTAATAGACAACTGCTGCGGACAACGCCGGGTAGGCCTTAGATCAATCACGTTCACGGTCAGGTGGAAAAACGTTGAAACGAGTTTTTCACATTAGAAGTCGAGGGTGTAAGCCCTGTGGCTTTCGGAAACTACCACATAGAGGCACCAGATACCTCAGGATTTCGTAGAAATCCAGATGCTATAGTACCTCAGGGTCTTTGGAGTTTCAGAGATCTCCAAGCTTTTGTCGCGGCGAAGATTCCTGGTGTAGTCACTCTCGCAATCTCGAAAGCCACGGGGATCATGACATTGACCGTTGAGAGGCGTTTAAGGATCTTACCGGGGTTGGGCTCACTGTTAGGATTTAAAATAACATACCCTTACAATGATGACGGAGTGTTTGATCTGGGCGAGCACGTCGGCACGACCCCAGTAAACTTCGCCGTCACGAAAACTCTCGGGGTGCACCTGGATCGAGTGAACACATTGTACAACACGGTAGACGGCACTCCCAGCACATTACTGAAAACCGTGCCCGCCAGCGACTGTTTCTTTGGTGAGACCCTGACCATAGACTTCCCACACCCCGAGATGAAAGTTTTGGAATCGGGACACATCCACGAGTTGAAGATTTCTATTCTTGATGATAAAGGGCGACAGTTGAACGATTATCCGATTTCGGTCGTCCTAGAAATTTCAAATTAATTAATTTTAAGAAAATTATTTAGAATTAAACGCATGTTCGTAATATATATATATATTATCAACATTATTGAAATGAGTATATACGGACCAGGTAGTTCTTCCGATTGGGTGACAAATTCAAAGAATTTGGAACCGACAGAAGGGGGATTCATCCCGACAGAGGGCGGACTTTTTAACTACTCAAAAAAACAAAATGCCTTGATCAATAGAAAAACTATATCGGCGGCCACGGACGATATTCACAGGAGTCTACTATCACAACTTAGAGAATATGCCCTGGCTGTGAATACACAAAGTCGTGAAGAAACGCATACAGAACTAAACAAACTAGGTGAAAAAATAAGCGAATTTCGAAAAGAGGCCCGGTTGGGGATTGAGGGAGTCCGAACGGGTGTTGATAAAGTCCGAGAAGACCACCAGGCGGACCTTACGGAGGCTTATGATGCGTTGCGCTTAAAGGACTCTCTCATCACCGAAGCGACACTTACCAAACTAGGAAAAGAAATAACCAAATTTCGAAAAGAGGCCAGGTCGGATATTGATAAAGTCCGAGAAGACCACCAGGTGGACCTTACGAAGACTTATGATGCGTTGCGTTTAAAGGACTCTCTCAGCAGAGAAGCGGCACTTACTGAACTAGACGGAAAAATAACTAAATTTCGAAAAGAGGCCCTGTTGGGGATTGAGGGAGTCCGAGAAGACCACCAGGTGGACCTTGCGGAGGCTTATGATGCGTTGCGCTTAGAGGACTCTCTCAGCAGAGAAGCGACACTTACTGAACTAGACGGAAAAATAGCTGAATTTCTGAAAGAGACCAGGTTGGGGGTTGAGGGGGTCCGAGAAGACCACAAGGAGGCCATTGCGGAGGCTTATGGGATGTTGCGCTCAGAGGACTCTCTCAACAGAGAAGCGGCACTTACTGAACTAGACGAAAAAATAACCGAATTTCGAAAGGAGGCCCGGTTGGGGGTTGAGGGGGTCCGAACGGGTATCGATAAAGTCCGAGAAGACCACCAGGCGGACCTTACGGAGGTTTATGGGGTGTTGCGCTCAGAGGACTCTCATCAGAGAAGCGGCGGTTGCTGAACTAGACGGAAAAATAACTGAATTTCAAAAAGAGGCCCGGTTGGGTGTTGAAAAAGCCCTAGAAGGTCACCAGGCGACCATTACGGAGGCTTATGATGCGTTGCGCTTAGAGGACTCTCTCAGCAGAGAAGCGGCACTTACCGAACTAGACGGAAAAATAACTGAATTTCAAAAAGAGGCCGGTTGTTGTTGAAAAAAGCCCTAGAAGGCCACCAGGCGACCATTACGGCTATGATGCGTGCGCTTAGAGGACTCTCTCAGCAGAGAAGCTGCACTTACCGAACTAGAGCGGGAAAATAACCGAAGTTTCCGATAAACTGAAACATGATCGTAGAGCCGCGACCAAAGCTCTTGAGGAGGCCTCTTATAAGATTCGTACTGAGGCCCATACCTCTATCGGGGCGGTTGCTGGATTTTTGCAAACAATGAAAAACACAAAAAACGTGTCATAAACAGTTTGGGCTGAGAAGCGGGGCCCATTGGTTGAGGGGCTCTATGAATATTCGTTCGGTGCCAAAAAGCGAGTAATAAATGTGGGGGATACGCCATGACAGCTTACAGGTGGATAAGTTCTTTCCGAATGGTGGTGCTGCTCGGTTAATGCTAGTGGTAAACCTGTGGGCGCGGTCACGATAAATCTTGTAGTAGATGGGGAAGAACGGGGGGTTGGAGTCACTAAAATCGCTGGAGATAGTTCGTCGGTGGTTTCGTTCGCCGGTTATGATCTAATTAGACTTTCCGAAGGTAGTGTTATTAACTTTGTTTACGAAAATCGCTGACCCAGAGAGTTCTTCCACTATTGTCTCATTGTTAATTGAACTTCATTTGTAAATACTAATATATTGAAAATCATGAACGAATCACCACTTCCAATTGTCAATACCACTCCATCAACACTGTATCCAATTGTCAATACCACTCCATCAACACTGTATCCAATTAACGAAAGAAGTTCAGATTTTAGGTTGAATAATATTGTCGCTATGCAGGATATTTTAGTTAGAGAATATACAAATAGAAAAAGAAACGCTAAAAAATATAGGCGTGCGGTGAACATGGCTGAAGCATCTAGCACGGCTCTGGCGAGTGTTTCTGTGTTGTGTGGGGCGGGGACAGCTGCAACTATATCCACCATTATAACGGTTCCTGTAGCGGGGATTTTATGTGCGGTGTCGGCCGTTTCTGGGTTGTTGTGTATGGTAATTAGGGCGTCGGGTGGAAAACTCGAGAAAAAATGTAGAAAACATGATAGAATATCTGTTCTCGCCAGGTCGAAGAAAAATAGCATCGACTTATAGTGTCCAAAGCGCCGACCGATAAGAAAATATCAAATTTAGAGTTTGAATCCGTAGTGGAAGAAATGGGGAGATATGAAAAATTAAAAAATGATATTAGAATCAAAGCGCGCGCCACCATGCCCAAGATTGAGAGTACTGATTGGGATAAATTTAGGGAAAAAATTAGAGATAAAGTCGGAAGAAATTAATATTTTTATTAAATAATTTATTTTATAATTTTCTTTAAATTAATTATAAAATTAATTATATTGGTGCAGTAAACAATTTATTAATTAATTTTAGGAAAATTATTAACATTTTAAAAAAAAAAAAGAAAGAAAGTTTTAGGTCCCACCGAGGCTCAAACCCGTGCCAACAAAACCCTTCTGGGTCCACCCCGCTAAGCCACTCTCATTCATTCATTCATTATTTTTCTGTTTGGCTTAGCGAGGTGTAGCTACCCGTACTGCACATCCCCATCTCTCGGCTGATCTAGGAACCAGTATCGAAAGTCTAGGCAACCTTGGAAGTGTCAGCACGGGTGCACTGAGCGCTCATTTTTATCAAGGGGCGTCCCCCAAGACAAATTATTGTTGTTAATTTTACATATATTAAGCTAAAACCGTGTTGTGCAATGCCAAATATTTACTTATATTTTTTTATTTGTTTTTTATATAACAAGTTCGTTTTTTATTTAATAATGTAGGTTATAACGTTCTCAGTTATTAAAAGTAAAATTAAAAAATAAAAAACATGCCAACCAATCACAATGTAAGAAATACTTCCGGAATATCGATAGCGGGTTGTCGCTGTAATACACACCCTCGTGTGTGTAGTATATATTACAGTGTGTTTATTTTCCATCCCGTAAGACGTAATCGTGTAAATCTCTCTATAAAATGGACACTTAATATATGTGTAAGTTGGGACACCTAATTTGCATTTTCATAACACGTGTAATTGGAACATTGTCGTCTGCTTGGTGTTGTGATTACAACATAAATTAATTAGTTCTGTTCAATAATAATTTTTCAATATCTTTATAAGCGATATCGTATAAACATATATTCGTAAACGAATCGTTGGGTTTTAACAATTTTATATAATACACCCTAGTTTCATATCCGATACGCATTATCCGTCTTAATGTTTGTATTTGCCTCTTGTATAGTTCGCATAATTGTCGGTATAATATTGTAAATGCAACGTTTTTATCGGAGTGTAATAAATTACGCTGATATTTCATGTATTCGATATCGCCTAGTGTTTTCATTTTATAGAATTTATATATAGGATCATAACCCCCGTATTCTTCCTTCGTAAACTTCAACACAGGCATTAAAAGCTTTCAATTCCAATTGTATTGTATTATCCATTTTCTCTAATAATATTTTATTATAACCCATGAAATGTATCTGTTCAATTGGACGTGAAAAAAACATGATGTATTTATGGCACCAATATATTTTTTCAAAAGTCAATTACCAATATAATTGGGACTACAATACCACCACCAACTTTTGGTTGGAGGTGGTATCATTTTGACTCCCTCTTTTCAAAATTATTTTCTCCAAAAATTCATAAATTTGCTGTCGGGAGACAATTTTCCTCGTTAACCAATTTTTGATTTTTCTGGGGTGGTGGGGGTATTATAGAGGGTTATAAATGATATCACGGTAAGTGGTATCATTTTGACTCCCTTACTACTACTAATATAAATATAAAACAATAAAATTAGGGATTACAACATTTTACCGCAATATTATAATACCATATTATGAGCATTAATTGACAAAAAAATTGTCAATTTGCTCTCATTCTTGTCAATTCGTTCTCATTTTAAAAATATGAATGAATTGACCAAAATGAGAGCAAATTGATATCAGAACAAATAGACCAGGAAGCATGTGAACGGTGTTTTATTCAGGGGTAGAAATTAATGTTTTGGTCCGCCAACAAATACTTGCTGCCAGCTCCAATAAGCATACGGTAGGTTGCAAACAATAAATTTACCCATTTTTGCAATGAAAAAGTTGATCTTTTGGCACGTCACTGCACATAATATGACGATATGGCACACCCAAAATTCAAGTTATTCATAGCTTTGAGAGTTTAACTTGGCAACGACGATAATGTGGAAATCAGGGTAGTTTACTCGCTACTGAACTGAAATTGCTACTTTTCCAGATTACTGCCCTTTGTATGATCTTGGCTGTGTTGTGTTGTGTTGCTGTGATTAGAGAAATGGGGCTTATGCCGTTTGCAGCCAGTGTTGATCCAGATCAGCCTGTATATCTGCAGTCTGATCAGGATCTACACGGATCACGATTCAGTGAAACACCGGTCCTGCTTCTAACAGTATTGGTAATTTTCATGCTCCTGGAGTGTGCTAGCATATAAGGAGCTGCACTGCTCACAAATACAATGATCCCATTTCTCCAGTCACAGGTCGGGAGCTAGTCAGATTGATCACAAATGTCATAAGCCCCGTTTTTCGGTGACAGGTAGGGATGGGCTGTGGCATAGGGATCTGGCATTGATGAGACTTTAAACTATAGTCCTATCTCTATATGGTGGGTGGTTGGTCGGGTGAACACGATGGCATAAGTTAATGGTAGGGGTTCCTCCTTCTAGGAATCACAATTTGCCTGGTTTGGCCCTCAGGTACGTGTTTATCTTTGGCTCTTTTGTTACCTGGGAGTTGAATTGGGTTATTGCCCATTATAAAAGTAGTAAGATTAGTACTGATCCTACTGCTTTTGGGAGGGGGCCAAGTGATTCTGGTGTGGCGAGGATCTGGCATCAGATCAGGATTATTCTGATTTCAGGGCTGAATATATATTTTTTTTATTGTAAATATTAATTTTTGATTTTGGGATTTTGCCCCCATTTGTACATGTACTTGAACAGATAATATATGGGATTTAGTACTAAACCCATTGACTCGGCTTTAAATGACCTTAGCTGTTGATAGGTCGTTAAACCCCAACAGGGCTCCAGATAAGGAATTAGTAATTGAGTATTTTCACTCCATCATATCTGAAGCAATCTGAAGGGTATTTCAAAATGTTAATTGGGTAAAATAAAATCACACTACTGTTTACACATCCACAGACAGCAATTATTGAATAGTTTGCTTTGAAATTAAAACATGTCTTGGCATTTCATTAGAATTTTCTCTTAATGAAATACCAAGATGTGTTTTCCTGGAAAATAAGAAAAATGTGCTCTGTTTGTGGTCTGTTTATTGTTTTCTGCAGCATGATAAAGGTACCACAGAATTGTTATTGCTTTTTGATACTCGCTACTTCTGATTTGGCAATTTTTATTAGGTATTTAAGCAAATACGCAGCTTGTCTGGAGCTCTGCTTATAGCTGTAGGATTTTAGATATTTCTACAAAAGTTGATACATTGCTACACTACACACTTAGTTGTTCCAAAGTTTGAGAAAATGTAGGTCGAATTATACATGTACTTTAATAAGTCATTTATGGACTTGCTGGGGTGGGGGGGTAATTGTTTTCCACTGACCTCTTCAATTATTAAACAAATTAGCGCTAAAGATAGCACACACGCTTGAGAAAGCACACAATCGGCTTTCCCGTTTTCTGGGAATATATGTCTACAGCTATTTCATGGATGTCTTGCTTTAATTCCCCACTGTGCTATTGATCTTTCTAAATCCTGTCTATATAGTATATTGCCCAATTAAGATGTTTCTGGCTTTCCTGGGCATCCCAGTTAGGGAACAATTTACATATCGATTTTCGAAGATTATATTTCTGATAATCCCAAAACTCTATTTCCATGGAAACGATATTCATACAAGAGAAAACTCCAATTTGACATTTTATTGATGAAAAGAAATTGCATACACGCCACTTCTGATTATTCTTTATTTGCTGACTCGGGAAATTTTATGGAACACTTGTATTTTGAGCCTGCTCATGAAAGAACGCAGCTTGCACAAGAAATGCGGCTTGGGAACGGGTTACAGATGGGATATATATTAATATCTTATTATCTTTCTCTTTTCTTAAGCTTTTGGACGTTTCTGGATGAGTTGGGGTCACTTTCAGGAAGAAAGCATTAGTCAGGCGGGGGTTTGTAGTAGGTTAACAGAAACAAAAAACTGGTACAAGTTTTGTAGATGTTATGCTCCCACCAATTTATTTGCAGGTGGCGGGGTACATTGTGTCTTACCGTTGTCCGTCCATCCATCACATAATCCTTGTTGCTGATTTCAACAAAATTGCTAAGCATTCTTACCTGGCTAAGTAGACTTCAGGGGAGTATTCATTTATTTTTTCCGAAATGCATTATTTCATAAAGAACTAACGACTGCATATATTTGATGATTAAAAGATGCAGAATTATTATTCTGAATTTATTACATTATCACAGCCAAAATGGCTGCAAAATGGCTGTGATAATGTAATAAATTCAGTTTAATAAATTTATCTTTAATTTGAAAATTTCTCCCTCAAAGTGCACTTAGCAAGATAAGTATACTTTGCAATTTTGGTGAAATCGGCTACTGAGCATGAGTCCGAGCAGGGTTTTCAATAGTAACTTTGCAACATGCTACATTTGTATTTTAATCTTAAATTTAGTCTTTTGATCCGCCAGTTTGACGCTTGAATTCGGGTAGCAGGCATGCAACTGAACCCAATTGTACATTTTATAAATTGTGTTCAGCTGCATGCCTGTTGCCCGAATTCAAGCGTCAAACTGGCGGATCAAGACTAAATTTAAGATTAAAATACAAATTTAGCATGTTGCAATGGTTACTAAATTATTTTATTTAAATTAATTACACGAGCGTCTGTAAAAACTGGGAACTTCTAAATTTGGTATAGTACTATCACTTCACAACAAAAAGTAAAGCAATTTCACAATGTTTCCTTACTGGTACATGTATAGCGAAAATGCTAAATTATGTTGAGCCAAATTATCTCCCCTGATTATGACAGCTTCTGATAGCATGTAGTTGAATATAACGCATGCTTTTGGGAATATGATGAAACAAAACGATGCGATTAATTTATATGTGTCACTTACTGTGCATGAAGCACATGTTGGATATCTGAGACATCATCTGAGACACGGTCACTTTAAGGAGAATTTCTGCTGATAAAAGGTGATTTTCTGCATTACGCTGACACTAACTTAATACCACGGAATTCTGGCGTTGCGGTGGACCAACAAATCAATAGACTTGCCTGCCTCTACAATTTAGCGATATCATCTTCGTTGTTCTGCTATCCTGAAAATCCTATAATGCCGGCAAGTGACAAGTGATATATTAGTTTTCATCGTAAAAGACACGTTAAAAGATATTTCATCTTGACTACAGCCTTATAATGTAATTAACAGTAAACACATATTCATATCTGTGAGTTGAGCAAGAATGTAATTATTTTCTATCGGAAGCATTTTCAGTGGTGAATTATTTCCTCTGGCTACTCCAGTGGCTGCAATAAACAGCTGCAGTAGAACGTCTCTAAACTGAACTCCAAAAAGCCTATGTTCTTAACACTTTGGATTCTGGGAAACTTGTGGGCTATAAATTGTTCAAACATAACAGACGGAAATTCCTTACATTTTCTTTTATTTCTCCCTGTAATTATCATGAATATGTCTTGGAATTTCATCTAATAGTAAATCCTACATGTATAATGAAATTCCAAGACATATTTATAGAGAGAAATAATAAAAATACTTCTAAAATGTCGGCTGGTATTCTGGCTGTTATTCTGACCGCTAGAATGCAAAGAATTTCATTGCCATACCCTTTCAACCCTATAGGCGGGTGGTTGGTTGGGAGCATGCGAATGGTAATTTAGCGATGTGGTTCATCCTTACCTGAATCCCGATATATATCCTTGGTTTGGCCTTCAGGTATATGTATGTTTTTGACTTTCCTGTGCATGACAGTTGAATCCGTTTATACCCATTATAAAAGTAGTAGTATTAGTACTAATCCTATTACCGTTTGTGCCTGGGGTTAAGTGTTAAGTGACTCTGATGTGGTGGGGACCTGGCTCCAGATCAGGATATTTTAATTTCTGAGCTGAATATATATATATTTTTTTTTTTAAATATTCAGGGTTGTTTTGGGTAATGCTACGAGCCAGCTCATCAGGTTGCAAACATTGAAAAAGAGGTCTGTAGTGTTGAAAGGGTCAATGGACCAGACTACAATTAACCTAATACAATTACAATTAACAGACCTAGATATAATCATAGGGGTGCAAGAGTTAATTCAGGGTTTTCCTTATTTTTCACACTAGCAGGACAAATTTAAATAGTAGGCGGCAGACAACCATCGATGATCATGAAAACGTATGTCCATGCTCAAAAAACACACATCCATTCTCTGACTTAGTCTTCTGGGGCCCGTTTCACTAAACTTCGTACAACTAAAATTTTTGTAAGTACAAACTTATGATTCTCTAACTTTCACATTAACAATGTTTTCAAGTAAACAATTATTGGATTTACATTTATTGAGCTTAGGCTGCATATGCAGCCTATGCTCACTAAATGTAAATCCATCAATTGAAATTTCCAGACGATCCTAAATTTGCACTTACAAACATTTTAGTCGTACAAAGTTTAGTGAAACGGTCTCCAGAACCTGTGTGTGAATCATGTAATCTGGGACTTTGACTCATCAGTCGTATTCATGTTATAATCATAGGGGTGCAAGAGTTAATTCAGGGTCTTCCTTATTTTTAAGACTAGCATGGAAAAATTGAAATAGTAGGTGGCAGATAACCATCGATGATCATGAAAACGTATGTCCATGCTCAAAAAGCACACAAACATTCTCGGACTTAGTCTTTCAGAACCTGTGTGTGAATCATGTAAGCTGGGACTTTGACTCATCAGTGGCATTCATGTTATCTAACTCTTCAGTGGACTTAATTTCCTGTGCTATTGTTGTTAGCCTGGATTAATTCTATCATCATAATCGCCAACGTACCAATCGGGATTGCCACGCTGGTATCGTATTCAAATTAGCTACATTCATGTTGCATTGATTGGCGTACAGTTTATGATTGTAGACCAAGCACCCATTGGTGACTGATTCAGTTGCGTATCTTTACTCTCTTCTTCTGAATAGGAGGTAAAATTAACCCTTAGAATGCTGGAAACGTATGCTGTTGCTTAATATTTTGCCTTTTTTGTCAATAAACACATGGTTTGACAGCACTTTAGAATCATTTCCATTGGAAATGATTCTCAAGTGCTGTCAAAACATGTTTTTTACGAGAAAAATGGAAAATATAAAATAAACAGCAGCCGACAAAATTTAATTCAGCATTGTAAGGGTTAATGAATAGAAGTGGCACATTTGGACTGCTGGGTGTCAAATCATACTGTAGAAATTTGTAATCAGGGGGCATTTTGCTAAACTTCGTAAGACTAATATGTTCGTAAGTGCAAAATTATGATAGTCTGTAAATATCACATTAACAAAGGTTTCTTTCAATTATTTGATTTACATTTATTGAGCCTATGCTCAATAAATGTAAATCCATCGATTGAAATTTCCAGACGATCCTAAATTTGCATTTACGAACATTTTAGTCGTACGAAGTTTAGTGAAACGGGCCCCAGTTTAATCCCAGACCAGCCTGCGTGTCTACGCCAAATCTGTTATTACTGCATGAATACTGAATGGACACTGCTAGTTTTCATGCGATCTCTGTATGATGGATTAGAATTTTTTTAGACCGTAATAGATAGAGGTATGATAATTGATAAGAAGCTTCTGTATGTCATGTAGGTGTGTTTTCCATTTTTGATTCAATGCCTGTGTCATTTAATATGCTTCCCGCTACCGAATGGTATATAGTGCTACCGGGGTCCGAACATCCTGTCCGTACGTCCGTACATTACGAAACGCTCAGGTAAATGTCATAATTTCTGTTTTTCTTTAAAAGGATCTGCTTGATATTTCACATACGCATTGATTGAACCCACGATCGTCACGCCCCCAGGGTCAAGGTCACATACTTGGTGCTTTCAAAACCTTAACGCTCGGGTAAATGTCATATAATTTCTGTTTCCTTGCTCTCATCTGCTTGATATTTCACACCTGTATTGATTTAAAGGTACATGCCCACTCAGTAGGCACAACTATTATTTATATCAGAGACATCATCTGAGACATTTTCTGGCAAAGTAAACATTCATTCACCATTACCCCATGTATTGACTGGCATTATTATACATTTTATATCCAACGTAAATTTCCACACTGATATCCACACTGATACCGTGTTTCCTTAAATGTTAACGGACATTACTATTCATTCTTTGTATTTATTTTTTGATGTGCAATGATCATACTTTATCGTCTGTCGAATATATTATTTTTTCAGGTACCGGTAACGCATTTAATTGAATAGTATAATAATTAAAAAATGTCATGCCTCAGTTGCATATGAAAATATCATGATACCACCGCGCTTCACTATCAGTAAAATAAATATTACTAAGTGATTATACCTGTATAGCGGGCACTCGTAATTTTTAGATCTGGTGGAATAGTGACAGAACAGTTTGTGCCTACTGAGTGGGCATGTACTTTTAATGGTCCTTTACCGCCCTGTGTCAAATCCATGATCGTCCCGCCCTCGCTAAGCCAAGGGTCAAGGTTACATACTTGGTGCATCTGAAACTTTAACGCTTGGGTAAATGTCTTATAAATGTTTCCTTGCACAGATCTGGTTGATATTTCACACACACATTGCTCTAATGGTCCTCTGCCACCCTGTGAAAATTCCACGATCGTCCTGCCCACGTTAAGCCCAGGGTCAAGGTCACATAATTGGTACGTTCGAAATGCGGCGTAAGCGTCTTATGATGTCGTTTTCCTTGCATGGATCTGCTTGATATTTCACACACCCATTTTATTTTTTCAAATGTGCCACATTTTCTTTGGCTACCATGGGGGCATTCGTGTGCCGACAGGCCACATTTCTAGTTACCACAGAAGTGAAGTTAGAAATAAATTAAAAATACGGTTACAACAGATCGAATTGAAGTGTTTTACAGAGCTCTAGATAAGTTTTGTATCTAAAGAGTATTATACCCCCAGATTTCAAATTCAATGCGTATTTGACTTCAACAAGCGTATTATTGATTTTATTATTAAACAGAGACCAAATGATAAAAAATAAAACAAATTTAAAGATTCACTTATTTTAGCTGCAAAAAGCAATCACTGTTTTTGCAGCTCAACTAAGTAAATTTTCAACTTTATTACATACTTTCACTACTCAATTTGAAAATCAATGCGTATTTTCACATTGCTGTGAGTATTTTGTACTGCCACTTTTGATAATAACTGTGTATTCTGCTAAAATCAGTGCGTAAAATACGCCAATATACGCACGTTATCGGGAGCTCTGGTTATAAGGGCAACAGACCAATGAAAACGCAATTTGTGATGCTTGTGCAGTGCTCCACTCCACAATGTCAATCTTATTGCTAGAGACTCACTTTATCAGTTGCTTGTCAACTTACTGCAAGATATTGAGATATTGTTTTTTTCCCTCCCACTATTTACCCATCAAAATGACCAGGATTAAAATAATATTTAGGTCCTCAGGTAGGGTATTTTTCTTTTTATGCCCCCTATGCATCCATCCGTCTGTGTACATTTATGTCAAAACGTTTGTAAGAGTTTCTCCAACATGTAATATCTTCAATATTATGCAAAGCATTGCTTCAATACTTGGACATTTGAATCACCTGGACATTTGTCACACACTCGTGCCACCATTAACATGACCTTGACCTTTGTGACCTTCGAAATGTCGCTGAAACACTTCGCCATGTATTATACATAATGTATAGTTGCATAATGCACCTGCTACCATGTTTGTATTGTGTGCCAGCCAAAATAATAACTTTAAACGGAGCTCCAGATAAGCTGCGTATTTGCTTAAATACCCAATTAAAATTGCCAAAAACCCAATTGAAATCGGAAGTAGCGAGTATCAAAAAGCAATACAAAAATGTGGTACCTTTATCATGCTGCAGAAATCAATAAACAGACCACAAACATAGCATTTTATTTTTTTTCTATGAAAACACATCTTGGTATTTAATTCTAATGAAATGCCAAGACATGTTTTCATTTCGAAGCAAACCATTCAATAATTGCTGTCTGTTGATGTGTAAACAGTAATGTGATTTTATGTTACCCAATTAAAATATTGAAATACCCAATTGCTTCAGAAATGATGGAATGACAATACTCAATTACTAATTCCTTATCTGGAGCCCTGTTTAAATACTTGACAGTGTTTTTGTAACATATATGTTTTGTACAATTGCTGTTTGTCCACAGATTGCATTATGCAACAGTAATTGTACAAAATTATCAGTTTCACTTGATCTTTGTCACATGAGGTGAAACAGTAGTCGGCAGCAGTTTGTCACTACAATATTGAGACCAGAGCTGCTTATAAGAAATCTTTATTGTATTAAGAGCATTGCCCACTTCTAGTATCGCCCACACAGCACAGACATCTCAAGTTATATTAATATGAGAGTAACCTACTAAACCAGACTAGAATAAGAGTGTCCATCATTATTATGCCACCGCAACGATAGTTGTCGGTGGCATATAGTCGGACTTCGATGGGTCGAACCCTGGTAAACTCGTCAGCCATGCTTGCCTCGAACTAGCCTTTAGGTCCCGGCAGAATTCCTATATAAATACGTTAAAACTACCCGGTATAGGTCGAACTTGTGAAAGTCGAACAACCCTCAATGCCTCGAATCGCTGTCACGCCCGGTCGTGTATAAATCCACTATAAACACCACAAAAACTCGAACATGTCAGACGATTGTCTCCAGACTAGTTGATTGACTTTCACACCTATTGTTAACCGGTTGTCAAACAAATCTCAAGTGGTCATTTGAGCGTATACAATAACGGCAGTCGTGACCAGCATACGTGGTAATTATGCATTGACCAATGTCAGCGAAGTTGTTAGTTAATTAAAGTGGTAATGTATGGGACATGTGGAATTAAATAGCGCTCAGTTTTAATTAATGACCCAAGCATCTGGCCTTTTAAGTTGTAAATCAACATGAACTGTTTTTACTATGATCAGTAATGAGTGTGATGTGTCATCCGATTTATTCGCCATATAAGCAAAACATATTTTACAGATCATCAGACTCGTAATAATGTCTACCACAAATGCACTAGTTACGACCGAGCAATCCGAGGAAGGACCCGGTTCTGCCGGGGGGATATTCGGATCGGTTAGCGACACTGTGCTATCTGGATCGGCTACGGGGAAATCTGGCGTGAAACGTAAATTGACTACTAACACAATTGGAGAAAAATACCAGGAACATGGAAGTGGAGAAAGGCCACAAATCGAAAGCGGAGATCGCGAAAATGTACAACGTTCCGAGAAATGTGAATGTGGTTCCGGGTCTGAAGTAGCGATGGGGCGACTGGGCATGCATCTATTGATTTATCAGTGTATGACGAGCGATGTAATTTTATACCTACAAGCATGCGCATCATTTTATGGCAAATACATATTCACTCACAAAGATTTATATTTGATTAGATAAATATTTGTCATGAAATTACGCAAATGCCAATAGGTACAAAATCAGAGATGGTTTCACGTGATCGTATCGGACGGGGCAATCAAGTCCGCCAATTGTATTTCGTAATCATTTTCTGTTGTTCTCATGTTCTATTGCTGTATAATGGTTATGTAAATAAAAACACACATGAGTTTGCCGCTTTCTTTATTTTATTAAAGCCTATTTCTGTTAATAAACGACTGTGACAATCAACCGTAAATGCAAATGTAAGCGCATTTATATGAAACAACGTGTCGTAATGACGACTTGTTTCACTTAGTACACTGACCAACTCGTAGATCTGAAATGGTTACAGTAGAAAATCCCGATGGGTCGAACAACGGATGGGTCGAACTAAAACTTAACCCCGCAGGCTGTTCGACTTATTGAAGTTTGACTGTAGTAGTGTTTACCCACCGATCCATCCGCAGTTATGTTCCTTTTTTGACTCTGAAAATAATTTTTTCTCCAATCACTCACTCGGTGATTGCTGTTGTATTCATGAATGCTCAACAGTGGTGGCCTTATTTGCAAACAATTTTCTAGTTTTCAAATCCGTCTATTTTCTTAATTCACTCCGGGTGGTAGGGAGGGAATGCATATCTTAACGATGAACCAATCCTTAAAGTATAGAAATGAGGGGCGACTGAACACGTAGCTTTGGCGATGAGTTTATAGTCTAGTGGCAGAGTATTGGACTTCCTTAGCCTAGGTATGAACAAATAGTTTCATTGTATTTTGCTGTTGAGACTTGAAACTCAGGTCCTGTCTCTATAAGACCTTCTCTGTTGCTGGGACGTTACACAGTTTCACATATACATTTATAGTAGTTGCGTATATAATGTGCAATACTAGTTCAGAATCCCCTTAAAAAAAGATGAGAAACCAGACACTTTCCACTAATATGGGTGCGACAAAAATCTTTGTTTTTCCTTAGTAAAACAAAGATTTTTGTCTCACCTATATTAGTGGAAAGTGAGACATATCGGACACAATTCTGATGTATGCGTCGTAGTCGTAGGGGTAAAAATGTTGCACATCTCCTGACATGTTGGTCAAATCTTCACCAAGCTTCATCAATAGCCCAAATTGATGGCTATACACTCGGTGTCATTGGGGTGACCTTGACCTTCGATGGTGAGACAATTGCCGACAATCGCCTTGTACATGTTTATACCCATAAAGGTGTTTCTGTATGTAATGGGTTAAAGTTACTGTACTAACCCTAAATATTCGGACACAATTTATGCTAGGAAACACATTTACATATTTGGTTTTCCACAACAAAGTGTCCCAATATTTAGGGTTATTATGACTGCTGGTTTATTGCAATAACAGTATATTTGGATACAATATGTTTTGGGAAACCCCTATTCTATAGAGGTTTTCCAAAACAAATGGTGACCCAATATTTAGGGTTATTATGGTAGTTAAATCCATTTTCAATCAATTTTTCATAGTGATAAAATGTGTGAGGCAGCTAAAATGTTTCGGAGTGCCAGACAGTGCAGTCTTGGAAAATGTTCTTCAATAAATGGCATTTATAATTCATAGACACATTAGGCAAATGGGCAGAATGAACTCGATGTCACCTATTTGTGTCATATATAGATACACTTGGCTTCAATAATAATTGTTTCATAAGAGTGATGTGATACATGAATATAACATATGTCAATATTGTCTTGTTACTGTATACTATATGGTACATTGAGTTGCCATTTCCGCCATCTTTGTATGTTCAAGCCATCATACAGTTTCACCACTTCGTCTGTTTGACACATACAGCAAATAATATGACAGTAAACCAAATAAAATTTGGTGCAATACATCATAGACATATATGACAATGGCATGCTATAAATATTATGCCAGCAAATTTCTCCCATCAGCCTCAAAATAAATTTGTATGTGTAAACTTTTAAATCTGATGCACAGCCTATTGCTAGCGTACACGTTACCCATAGGTAAAGCCATATTTACGCGCATGTAGGTGAGTAGACACCGGGACAATACACTGAGGTAACTGCTTACATGTCATTGGATGTGTTAGCTAATAACAGAGTACAGTATGTCATTGGATTTGTTAGCTAATAACAGAGTACAGTAGTGGGTATATATAGTATGTGTTGTGTGGTTTGCCAGGTGAAAGTGATACACTGTGCGATTTTCTGTGTATGAAGCTATTTACAATGGTGGTTAATGTTGTTAAAAACACAGGCACAAACCTGTCCAGAAAAATGACATATTTTGCTGTTTGGTGTAATATAATTGATAGGAGTTCGTTGTCCTGGCTTTTCTACATGTAATGTGATTAACTACATTATACCATATGTTCTACTTCACATTTTGCATTTTGTGTCAAACGCCAATTGAGGTGAAAGTGGCTGATGGCTTGAACACACCAGGATCACAGAGTTCACCATGTATAGGATACAGTATTCACATATATGTCACACATATATTCTATCATGTTCACGAAGCAATTATCTTTGAATCAAAGGATGATCAGGTATAGAATAGGTCGTTACACCACCAACATTGTGTCTCGTTTCACCCTGACCCAGACTCATGTGGTAAATAATTTATCAGTTTCTTCTCTGTGCATTGACTGAATACACGGTGGCTGATAACAAAATCATGTATAAGGGATTGATTGACACTGATACATTGCATCACGGTCAATCCAAATTTGAAAACATACATTCGCTAATGTTTCCTTTGTTGAACAAGGTCATGGGATGTTACGAAAAGACAGTTTAGAAAATAGTATATAAAATGTTACCTGATAAATAGAATTTGAGCCTATGGTCATTTTATATCAAGTTTATCAGGCTTAGCTAGGAAATAGTAGGAAATTCTTGGCAAACCTCGGAATTACTATGTTTCATAGTCTCGCCTGATTAAATTTACATTAATCCTTTCATAACTACCGACCTCTATAGTGGTCTTTGTAAACGCTTAGCTAGGAAATAGTAGGAAATTCTTGGCAAACCTCGGAATTACTATGTTTCATAGTCTCGCCTGATTAAATTTACATTAATCCTTTCATAACTACCGACCTCTATAGTGGTCTTTGTAAACAGTATAGAATAGAGGTGCAACGATACGGTCAAACCCGTATTGCGATATATTGCGATACAACAAACCCATATTGCAATACGTATTGCGATATTATACCATGTATGAACAAATAATAATAAAAACAAACAGGAGATAAAGAACAGTCTTTATTGTTTATTATTGTCATTAGAACACATCAAAACACTGTGTGGGTCAGGACTTTGCCCAGAAACGGTTGACATTAATGATTATTTCTGGACGAGAGGAAATTAGGGAGAAGTGATCAAAATCATATTTTCCCTGATTTGTTCTCTTACTTATAGTTATCGCGTAACTGTATACATTAACTCTATGTTTTCAAAAGCATGCATATCTATTAGAGGGGTAGAGGCATGAACATGCTGAGCCACCCCATTGAGACGGTTTAAGCGAGCATTAACAACGTATACTTTCATTGAGAAATAAAGACACATTGGGTGGGGTGGAGGAGGGCTGTGAAGCAAATGTAGTAGATTGTAGAATTTGAAAATAGATTGTAGAATTTGAAGAAAAAAAAAAAAAGTTATTTCATCTCAAAAGTATATGTTGTTACCACCCATTTGAACCTCTTTAACTGTGTACATAAATATCGTTTATGAACTTGGATGTGCATAAATACTGTATATTTACTTAATACCAAACTGAATTATCATAAAAATCGGGTTACGTTAACATCGATTGGAAAAAGTTGCAAAAGGACGAAACTATGTAGGTACGAAATCGCCGAAATTGTCCGTGATATTTACAGACTTTTTCATGTTTTCTGACAATAGAGTTAGTCATATTTGGTTGAAATAAACAGTTAGTAATGTAATAAACAATACTTGTTTTCGGCATAAAAGGATTGCATTAGAATATATCGATTTCGTATTTAATTCTTTCACACTTTTCGGCGAAAAAGAAAGTTGCAATCATGGGTGGAAACATCCGCTGTGTAGGCCACGACTCGGTTCGTCAAGTGGCGCTTTCAGTGGGTATACCCACAATCGTATCTAACGATTGGATGCTATTTTTATTTCGGAAATGGTATCCCACAAAGCGTCACAAGCTGACAAAAATGTGTGTAGACAACTACGAAATTTGTTCGCCACCGGGCGACCCAGATTATAATTTTTACTAGCCCAACCCAGAAACGACTCGCATCCGTCGCCCGTTAGAACACGTGTTTGCATGTGTTTATTTGTCTGGTTGAGAGTATTCGGAGGGAGTTAACTCTACCTCGTTCATGATCAATCGCTGATAGATCTATTGCCGACGTCTTTCGCAACAGTAACCTGCCAATCATGCCACTAAGGGCTGCCTTTGTACTGTATAAATAACTTCGCCACGAGAAAAACACGTGTTTTGAACTGACATTTATAGTAGCCAGAAGCAATGTTTGGCTAGGGGATTATTGAAATTATCGACCCGTGACTTTTATTGTCACAGTGGGTAGGCATGATTTTAGTGATTCGCATGATGTGATGAAAATTTTGTTAAACAATCGGGTGTCGTAAAACAAATGGTATTGTAAAAAGTTTGACAGACCTGCAATTAGCGAGATTTAGGTCACTGGGTGGGAAATGAACCCAGGTAACAGTACGGTTTACAAACTTTACACACGGAATTTGCTGTAAAACTTCCAGATGTGTTGGACGTCCGAGATTACTCACTACATGTATTAGTCATCTAATTGTGGTGTGTTTATTACAAATATTGACTTCTGTCATATTAAAAATTATGTTTTGAATGATTTTGAATAATTTTACACAATTATTTTAACACAAGATGGCGACCGAGAATATGGTGTAAATATCGCGATACGCGAAAACCGTACCGCTATACGTATCGTCAGGATGACATATCGCAATATACCGGTATACCGGTATATCGTTGCACCACTAGTATAGAACCAGATGATCTGGCTCGTAACGAGCCATCTCATCAAGATCTGTGCACTGTTTGCAAGTAATTTTCATATTTCTTTTAGAAAAATAACACCCTCTTCTTATAATGGACTACCAGTAGTCTGAACATGGTTTTGTGACGATTGAATTGGTCATTAATCAATCACAGTCCAGCTTTTCCTCACATGCCACACTGTATATCATGATTGGTTGATTGATTGATTAATTAATTGATTGAATTGGGTTGCCATTCAACAAAGTTATACAGATGTGAATGCGCATGTTCAGGGGGAGCATGCCATATCTATACTCAATTTACAATAAAGTCAAACCTCCATGCAGGGCACCGCTACAACAACCCCCTCTCTGCAACAGCCACAGACGGGTGTTTCATTGATGGAATGGCGCACAGTGCAGATCCTGATCAGACTGTGCGGATGCACAGGCTGATCTGGATCTGCACTGGTAGCAAAACCCATAAGCCTCATTTCTCCAGTCACAGCCACATATTAATTGATTAGTCAATCAATCAATCAGTATTGAATTTCAGGTGACGATATGATCTCACTCAACACTCGCTGTATACCAGAATTGAAGGACAAGCAGATCTCGTTCTTACCAGTTACCACCCTGTCCGTCCAACATACACCTTCGGCACCATTTTGTGACCATGAGAACTCAAAAGGTTGAAACCCGATTTCCACCAAACTCTGTCAGCATCCAAATATATTGACGATATCTCCGATGAGTTCTCAAAACACGTATACAGAGCTCCAGATAAGGTTCGTATTGGCGTATTTTATGCAGTTATTTTAGCAGAATACGCATTGATTATCAAAAGTGGGAGTACAAAATACTCACAGCAATGCAAAAATATGCATTGATTTTCAAAGTGAGTAGTGAAAATATTGTAATGAAGTTGAAAATTTACTTAGTTGAGCTGCAAAGTGTTTGCTTTTTGCAGCTCAAATAAGTGAATTTTTAATTTGTTTTATTTTTAATCATTTGTTCAATAAGGAAGATTTGTAAAAGTAAAATACGAATTGAATTTGAAATCTGAGGGTATAATACTCTTTAGATACAAAACTTATCTGGAGCTCTGCGTATGTTACATGAGGCTCAGTTTCATCCAGCTGTACTCATTTTGTCATTTAGTTTGTACCGTGGAGCCTCTTACAAAAATTGCAGTAGAATTCGGTTTAGCATTACAATTATCAACATGTTCTAGTGAAAGGAGAACCTGTAACAGCACATATTTACCCATTATGTATCTTTGACCACATGTTTCTCCTGACAGATCTTAACTAAACTTGCTGTACATGTTTATCATGACAAGGGGAAGAGCCCTATTGATTTTCCAATTATCTGACGAGTTGTCTCCCTTTGTTTACTGACCGTGCCTCGACTTGCTTACCAAATATAATAATTTAGCAACATTTTCCTTAAATGTGGCTGTTACTGGAAAAGTAGGGCTTGTGGAATTTGTGACCAGTGTCGATCCAGCCCGTGCATCCGTAGTCTGATCAGGATCTGCACTGTTTGCCATTCCATCACTAAAACACCCATCATGCTTCTAACAAGCAATGTACATCGTTACCAGGCTACCTGAGAGAGTTATTGATCAGGAGCTACACTGGTCACAAAACCCATAAGCCCCCTTTCTCCAGTCACAGCCACAAATGACCATGAAATGTTGTAAAAAGGATGGGCTGACTTGTGTTTCCAGTGATGGAAAATGATACATTCTCTCCGAATGAAATATTTTCTATTCCCATCATTAACCCTTTCACCCCCAAGTAACTGGAATGGACTTTGATATATTAATGTTGCAACCAATCCAATTGTCAGACTAGTCCATTTATGAAAAGGTGTTCTTGTTCTCAAAAATATGAAAATTACAAAAAGTGCAGATCCTGATACCACATACCTACCTGTATAGAGGTATTGGCAAAAAGTGTATATCCAGATGAGACGGCTCGTCTCGCGCCATCTCTTCTGGATCTACACTTTTTGCCAATACCTCTATAGAGGCCTGTGGTGTTGAAAGGGTTCATTTACTGCAGAACTCGCAGAGAAGCTTCCCACCAATCAATGATAAAGTCATTAATGGCACAATTTAAAACTGAAAGCCTCGCCGAATGCTGAATGCCACATCGTGTTTGCAAACTCCCATTCAAGGTGATTGCGATGGCAATAAATGAAATTTTATTTTCTCTGTCAATCGATATACAGCACTTAGTAGGATTTATATGGTGCAATATTGCCGACTTATATCGCGGAAGAAATAAAAAATCTAGGTCGTCAGTGGATTGCAACCAATCAGCTTGTAGTATTACATTTCATGTCACAAACGAAAAGTATTATTGATGACATAATACCCAATTTCTGAGAACAGGAAGCCAGTAAATTTGCCGAGTGCAGTTTCGAGTACACCCATGTTTACCGTACAATTGCATTTATGAATAGAATTATGTACCGGGGAATCTCTCTGAACCGAACACATAGAATACCTCGGTGTATTTAAAGGTACATGCCCACTCGGTATCTTTATATCAGAGACATCATCTGAGACATTTTCTGGCAAAATATACGTTCATACCATTACCCCACATATTGATTGGCATTATTATACATTTTATATCAGAGGTAAATTTACACACTGATATCAGGGGCGATAACCATGTTTCCTTAAAATGTTAACAGACATTACTGTTTATTCTCTGTATTTATTTTTTGATGTGCTATGATCATACTTTATAATCTGTCAAAAATATTATTTTTGCAGGTGACGCATATAATTTGTATATTAAATAATTAAAAAAATATATGTGTCATTTGCATATGAAAATAGCATGATAACACCGCGAGTCACTATCAGTAAAATAAATATTATTAAATGATTATATCTGTATAGCGGGCACTTGTAATTTTTAGAACTGGTGGAATAGTGACACAATTATACACTTATTTAATTCCTATAAAGAACACTTTGTGCCTACGGAGTGGACATGTACCTTAAACAGGGATGGGAAGTTTCAGGATATATCCTGAAATCAGGATTTAAGGTTTTTGATTATTGTAAAAAAATACTGATGTTTCAAGCACACTACTCATTTGTGGATTCAAAAATAAAGAGGATTGGAACGAAAGATTGCAGTCTTGTAGAGTTCCTCTCCATAAGGATGAGACTTGAAATCAAGGTCCCGTCTCTTAGCTGTTGCAGGGACGTTAAACCCATTCACTTTCACAAGGTCTCGTCTTTATAATTATGACCTTGTTGTTGCTGGGTTATTTAGCCGTTTCAATTTCAGTGTACAGTAGGTCCCCCCCCCCCCCTCTCCCCCGCTGTAAGTAAATATTTTATTATTATTTTTGTTATTTATGACATGAATTAGCATGAAATGAGTTAAAACCCAATCACTTTCACTTCAGCCCTGTATTTCAGAGCTCCAGATAAGCTGCGTGTTTGCTTAAATACCCAATTAAAATTGCCAAAAACCCAATTGAAACCAGAAGTAGCGAGTATTAAAAAGCAATAACAATTTTGTTGCAGAAAACAATAAACAAACCACAAATTTTATTTCTTATTTTCCATGAAAACACATCTTGGTATTTCATTAGAATTGTCTCCTTAATGAAATGCCAAGACATGTTTTCATTTCGAAGCAAACTATTCAGTAATTGCTGTCTGTTGTTAAAACTGTAGTGTGATTTTATTTTACCCTATTCAAATTTTGAAATACCTAATTGCTTCAGAAATGATGGAGTGAAAATACTCAATTACTAATTCCTTATCTGGAGCCCTGAGTATTTCAATTCATCTTGGAGAATTTGACTGTTCTACAGACACAAGTCTTCTTCCCAAACTGCATTATTGATGTTGCATGATGCTCTACGCAGGAAAACATGGCAGCCGGTTTTGTTTTAGCAAATTGGCTAATTCCCAGCTGATCAGTTGAACTTTGCGGAAATTTGAATGTCTCGTAAACAATTGCGATATTGGCCATTCTTCGTGCATTAGCAGTTGGTTATAAAGGCATCGAGTAGCTAGCTGGCTTTAGACTGCATGAGCAAATGGGTTTTTGGCTGATTAAAACATTCGTAATGACGTTTCTGATAGCGAATTCTCAAATTTGAGCAGTCTGATCAAGGGATGCACTGTTCTGCGTTCATTCACTGATTTATCAGGTAAGCTGCCTTGTATTGACCGAATACGTACTGACTGATAACATATTGTTGTATCAGGCATTGACCGGATTCAAACATCCGGGTTACAACGACGAAGTGAAAACTGACGTTCCATTGGTTGGATGACAAATGACGATTATCGAATGACGCCAGTGTAATGACACAACGTAAACAAGTCTGCGTTCTGTCCGTAGATAATGACGTCATCTGTGGTCATTTTCGAGCATCAAATTTTACCTGAAAAATAGAATACCAGGCTACTGTCTTTTGATATCAAGTTTATCAGGCTCGGCTCGGAAACGGTAGGAATTCCTCGGCAAGCCTCGGACTTCCTACGCGTTTCCTAGCCTTGCCTGATAAACTTGATATCAAAAGACACTAGCCTGGAATTCTCTATTTATCCTTACAGTTGTTATCGAAAGTTGAGCCAGAACAGACTGAAAATATAAACATTATCCGGATGTAAAATACTGTCAATGTCCTAGTGGCCCTTTGTCTGCCGGCGAAATTTATTTGTCTCGAGGCGGAACTGTCACTTTCAGCAGCATTGTTAATTTGCATCTCACAGAATATATTTTGGTACTTTGCTGCAGCTGACCAAACCACAATCAGTGTTGCGCATGTCACTGAAATTTTCACTCAGGGGTTGAAATTTCACTCGCCCAGCTCGCCATTTTTTTTTAAGAAATTGCCAATTAATTCCATCGATAACGGCCAACAAATGGTATTAATTCAGCGACCATTTGTTGTTTACAGTTTACGTCAATTTGCGGGAAGTAAGATTCAAGCAGTGTCTATGTACACGGTTACGGGTAGAATCGCTAGCGATTTTGAACATGGTCCATATCGCGCAAGTTTAATTCACGGATTATTTGTCGGCTGTACGCGGCCGGGCTAACAAATAATATGACTGAGTATAGACTAGTGTATACGCGGCCACATATATCGTCTCATATACAGTTGGGTTAACGCGCATTTCAGACGCCGAACATAACGGCTTGGGACGAAACGGTTGGCGCCGGGTCCGAAACCATTGAATTTAGTAATTAAGGCAGCGCGCAGCGCATGCAAACATAGCCACTATAAATTAAACAAAATCTATGTCACTCAACGCTTATAGAAAATAAGAAGTGTGCAAGCCTCTGAGCAAATTCGCTGCTATTTGTTTGTTTATGTTCATTTAATACTTAAAATATAAATAACAATAATAGTGAATATGTCTCATACGTTTTGGTAATGATCATATGTAAAAGCTTTTTTTTGTACTCGCCCAGTTGGGCGAGTGGAAAAAATTGATTTTTACTAATAACAGCAGCAGAGGGCATATTTTTTTGCCAAATTGCCTCCCCTTTCCTCTTGTTATATCCCCAGTTATGAAGTATTCCAAGGTGTATATACATGTAGTTTTCACCTTTCAGTCCACTTGTCTGTCTGTCCGTCCATAACACATAGCTTAAGGACCCGTCCTACCCTAGTTCCGAGTACATAACTAATTACATTTCATTACACTGTGTTTAAAGCGTTCTTTGTTTAGTTTCTACTTCGTGCAGAGTGACTGAAGAATTTTGCTAATACATACTTTATTAACCCTTATGTGCCCAGATAGACTGGGCTAAATGTGGTCCAGAATAGGTAGCGTATGTAGATATGTGATCATTATTTAATTTATGGAATAAATGCCCATAAACCATATATATTCTGGAAGAGTATAGAATACTGAATACAGACATACCCTTTTTATGCCCCCGCCACCGAATGGTGAGGGGGGCATATAGTGTTACCGGCATCCGTACGTACGTAACGTACGTACGAAACCTTGCTCGGATCTGCTTGACATTTCACACACGCATTGCTCCAATGGTCCTCTACCGCCCTGTGACAAATCCACATTCGTCCCGCCCCCTGCTAAGCCCAGGGTCAAGGTCACAGACTTGGTGCATTCGAAACCTTAACGCTGGGTAAATGCCTTATAATTTCTGTTTCCTTGCTCGGATCTGCTTCACATTTCACACACGCATTGTGCCAATGGTCCTCTGCCACCCTGTGACAAATCCACATTCGTGCCGCCCCCGCTAAGCCCAGGGTCAAGGTCACAGACTTGGTGCGTTCAAAACCTTAACGCTGGGTAAATGCCTTATAATTTCTCTTCCCTTGCTCTGATCTGCTTCACATTTCACACACGCATTGCTCCAATGGTCCTCTGCCACCCAGTGACAAATCCACATTCGTGCCGCCCCCGCTAAGCCCAGGGTCAAGGTCACAGACTTTGTGCGTTCGAAACCTTAACGCTGGGTAAATGCCTTATAATTTCTGTTTCCTTGCTCGGATCTGCTTCACATTTCACACACACATTGCTCCAATGGTCCTCTGCCACCCTGTGACAAATCTACATTCGTGCCGCCCCCGCTAAGCCCAGGGTCAAGGTCACAGACTTGGTGCGTTCGAAACCTTAATGCTGGGTAAATGCCTTATAATTTCTGTTTCCTTGCTCGGATCTGCTTCACATTTCACACACGCATTGCTCCAATGGTCCTCTGCCACCCTGTGACAAATCTACATTCGTGCCGGCCCCCGCTAAGCCCAGGGTCAAGGTTACAGACTTGGTGCGTTCAAAACCTTAACGCTGGGTAAATGCCTTATAATTTCTGTTTCCTTGCTCGGATCTGATTCACATTTCACACACGCATTGCTCCAATGGTCCTCTGCCACCCTGTGACAAATCCACATTCGTCCCGTCCCCGCCAGGCCCCCGCCCCCGCCCCCGCCCCCGTCAAGCCCAGGTCAAGGTTACAGACTTGGTGCGTTTGAAGGTAAATGGCTTATAATTTATGTTTCCTTGCTCGGATCACGAATTACTCCAATGGTCCTCTGCCACCATGTGACAAATCCACATTCAAATATGCCTTGTTTTCTTTGGCTGCCAGCGGGGGCATTCGTGTGCCGATAGGCCACATTTCTAGTTTACATATAATTTGCATATTAATTAGCTCATTTGCATATGCAAATGAGCCAATTAGCTCATTTGCATATGCAAATGAGCCAATTTATGGCAAATAAAAGCCAATTTGTGGAAAATAATGAATAAAATTCCAGTTTTTGCATGAAATTTGTGACTATGAAGCCAAACCTGTTTACGTTGCCATGTTTTACTACCACAATTTATAGTAGCACCATAGTACAAGTCATATGATATGTTTTATGAATGTTGGATGACAAAATGTGTGTGACACAATCCTATTTCGATACATTGTAAATATCCTTCAAATGGCGAGAATTTTCAGAAATCATTCAAAACAATTCTACATTGCTGTCAGAATCCATTTCATTGTCAGAATTACTGACTAACCCACCTTCAGACCCGCTAAAATCCGGATCATCTGACAAAGCACCATCTCCAGGTACACAGAAAAGAATGTCAACTACTTCCTGAGTTGAAAACTTTTGTTTTACTGGCATCACTTCAAAAATAACTGAAAAAAACAACCAATTTTGTGTGGAAATGTCTCCCGGAAGTGAATTTCTTATAAATTTGTTGTTGTTGCTGATTATAGCGACCACACTTACCGCACTTACTTTTCAAGGCCTCACAGAAGTGTGTGGCGTACACTCGTGATTTTATTATTTTTTATGCCCCCGCCACCGAATGGTGAGGGGGGGCATATAGTGTTACCGGCGTCCGTACGTACCGTACGTACGTACGTACGTACGTACGTATCGTACGTCCGTACGTACGTACGTACGTACGTAGGTACGTACGACCTAGGTACGTACATACGTACGTACGTACGTCCCGAAACCTTAACGCTGGGTAGATGGCTTATAATTTCTGTTTCCTTGCTCGGATCTGCTTCATTTCACACACCGCATGCTCCATGGTCCGTCTCTCCGCCCTGTGGACAAATCCACATTCGTCTGCCCCTGCTAACTGTAGCCTAAGCCCGGGTCAAGGTCACAGACTTGGTGCTTTCGAAACCTTAACGCTGGGTAAATGGCTTATAATTTCTGTTTCCTTGCTCGGATCTGCTTCACATTTCACACACGCATTGCTCCAATGGTCCTCTACCGCCCTGTGACAAATCCACATTCGTCCTGCCCCTGCTAAGCCCAGGGTCAAGGTCACAGACTTGGTGCTTTCGAAACTTAACGCTGGGTAAATGACTTATAATTTCTGTTTCCTTGCTCGGATCGCTTCACATTTCACACACGCATTTGCTCCAATGGTCCTCTACCGCCCTGTGACAAATCCACATTCGTCCCGCCCCCGCTAAGCCCAGGGTCAAGGTCACAAACTTGGTGCTTTCGAAAACCTTAACGTGGGTAAATGATTATAATTTCTGTTTCCTTGCTCGGATCTGCTTCACATTTCACACACGCATTGCTCCAATGGTCCTCTTACCGCCCTGTGACAAATCCACATTCGTCCCGCCCCCGCTAAGCCCAGGGTCAAGGTCACAGACTTGGTGCTTTCGAAACCTAACGCCTGGGTAAATGGCTTATAATTTCTTGTTTCCTTGCTCGGATCTGCTTCACATTTCACACACGCATTGCTCCAATGGTCCTCTACCGCCCTGTGACAAATCCACATTCGTCCCGCCCCCGCTAAGCCCAGGGTCAAGGTCACAGACTTGGTGCTTTCGAAACCTTAACGCTGGGTAAATGGCTTATAATTTCTGTTTCCTTGCTCGGATCTGCTTCACATTTCACACACGCATTGCTCCAATGGTCCTTCTACCGCCCTGTGACAAATCCACATTCGTCCCGCCCCGCTAAGCCCAGGGTCAAGGTCACAGACTTGGTGCTTTCGAAACCTTAACGCTGGGTAAATGGCTTATAATTTCTGTTTCCTTGCTCGGATCGCTTCACATTTCACACACGCATTGCTCCAATGGTTCCTTCTACCGCCCTGTGACAAATCCACATTCGTCCCACCCTGCTTAAGCCCAGGGTCAAGGTCACAGACTTGGTGCTTTCGAAACCTAACGCTGGGTAAATGGCTTATAATTTCGTGTCCTTGCTCGGATCTGCTTCACATTTCACACACGCATTGCTCCAATGGTCCTCTACCGCCTGTGCAAATCCACATTCGTCCCGCCCCCGCTAAGCCCAGGGGTCAAGGTCACAGACTTGGTGCGTTCAAAACCTTAACGCTGGGTAAATAGGCTTATAATTTCTGTTTCTTGCTCGCATTCTGCTTCACATTTCACACACGCATTGCTCCAATGTACCTCTACCGCCCTGTGACAAATCCATATTCGTCCCGCCCCCGCTAAGCCCAGGGTCAAGGTCACAGACTTGGTGCGTTCGAACCTTAACGCTGGGTAAATGGCTTATAATTTCTGTTTCTTGCTCGGATCTGCTTCACATTTCAGACAGCATTGCTCCCAATCCCTCTACCGCCCTGTGACAAATCCACATTCGTCCCACCCTGCTAAGCCCGGGTCAAGGTCACAGCTTGGTGCTTTCGAAACCTTAACGCTGGGTAAATGGCTTATTTTTTCTGTGTCCTTGCTCGGATCTGCTTCACATTTCACACACGCATTGCTCCAATGGTCCTTCTACCGCCCTGTGACAAATCCACATTCGTCCGCCCCGCTAAGCCCAGGGTCAAGGTCACAGACTTGGTGCGTTCAAAACCTTAACGCTGGGTAAATGGCTTATAATTTCTGTTTCTTGCTCGCATCTGTTCACATTTCACACACGCATTGCTCCAATGTACCTCTTACCGCCCTGTGACAAATCCATATTCGTCCCGCCCCCGCTAAGCCCAGGGTCAAGGTCACAGACTTGGTGCGTTCGAAACCTTAACGCTGGGTAAATGGCTTATAATTTCTGTTTCCTTGCTCGGATCTGCTTCACATTTCACACACGCATTGCTCCAATGTACCTCTACGCCTGTGACAAATCCACATTCGTCCCGCCCCCGCTAAGCCCAGGGTCAAGGTCACAGGACTTGGTGCGTTCGAAACCTTAACGCTGGGTAAATGGCTTATACTTTCTGTTTCCTTGCTCGGATCTGCTTCACATTTCACACACACATTGCTCCAATGTTCCTCTACCGCCCTGTGACAAATCCACATTCATCCCGCCCCCGCTAAGCCCAGGGTCAAGGTCACATAATTGGTGCGTTTGAAACCTTAACGCTCGGGTAAATGGCTTATAAGTTCTGTTTCCTTGCTCGGATCTGCTTCACATTTCACACACACATTGCTCCAATGGTCCGCTACCGCCCTGTGACAAATTCACATTCGTCCCACCCCCGCTAAGCCCAGGGTCAAGGTCACAGACTTGGTGCGTTCGAAACCTTAACGCTCGGGTAAATGGCTTATAATTTCTGTTTCCTTGCTCGGATCTGCTTCTCATTTCACACACGCATTGCTCCAATGCTCCTCTGCCACCCTGTGACAAATCCACATTCAAATATGCTTTGTTTTCTTTGGCTGCCAGCGGGGGCATTCGTGTGCCGACAGGCCACATTTCTAGTTTTATTTTATTTTTTTGTTACTTCCGGGTTTCCTGGAAATTGGGTTCACTTCAAATGCGATGTTTGCATGCCAAACAATTTATATTGAGCTTTAAAACTGCACACATGCTTTGAATTATCCATTATGAAGCATATTAATGCAAAATTATGTGCAAAAATATATAAACCAATGACTGATCCCATACAGTATATCGTATATCGCCAATTGGCGCGGTTGGGCACATAAGGGTTAAGGTAGTTTATGTTAATATTTTTAGCCAGGTTTTTTTAAAAAAAATCCAGGCTATTGGATTGGCGAAAGCCGGGCGGGCGGGCGGGCGGGCGGGTGGGCAGGCGACGGGCGGGCGGCGTCCACAATCAATGTTAAGTTTTTGTGTTTGAGTCCATTTCTTTGTTACTGTACCACCTAGGACCACCAAACTTTCACAGCATCAAGGGGTGCCCACCACATATCACTATCCAACATGTTACTTTTTTTTTTAACTTGACCCATTTTTTCCGCGTAGTCGACTTAGCCATTTTCAATGTTAAGTTTTCGCGTTTACAATGTTAAGTTTTCGTGTTTAAGTCCATTTCTTTGGTACTGTACCACCTAGGACCACCAAACTTTCACAGCTTCGTAACCAAGGGGTGCCTACCACATACAACTATCCAACATGTGACCATTTTTTTACCTTCACCTATTATTTCTACGTAATTGACTTAGCCATTTTCAACGTTAACTTTTTAACGTACGTCTGGTTAGAGTTTTTTTGTTAAAGTTTTTTCGTGTACTATATCTCTGCAACTGCTTCACCCAATACCTTGATACTTCACATGGGTGTTTATCATCATTGTCACACCTGCTTGCGGAAAGCGCGATCCTGTGCCCAATGTGAAGGTCAAATTACTTTGAATTATTTTGTTAAAATTTTTTCGTGTACTATATCTCTGCAACTGCTTCACCCAATACCTTGATACTTCACATGGGTGTTTATCATCATTGTCGCACCTGCTTACGGAAAGCGCGATCCTGTGCCCAATGTCAAGGTCAAATTACTTTGAATTTTTTTGTTAAAGTTTTTTCGTGTACTATATCTTTGCAACTGCTTCACCCAATACCTTGATACTTCACATGGGTGTTTATCATCATTGTCACACCTGCTTGCGGAAAGCGCGATCCTGTGCCCAATGTGAAGGTCAAATTACTTTGAATTATTTTGTTAAAGTTTTTTCGTGTACTATATCTCTGCAACTGCTTCACCCAATACCTTGAGACTTCACATGGGTGTTTATCATCATTGTTGCACCTGCTTGCGGAAAGCGCGATATCGTCGGCATTTTGGCATACGTCCGTCCGTTCGTCTGTGTGTCCGGTTAAAGTTTCTATTTTTTTAGTGTCCATGCCTCGCCCCAAGGCGCGACATGCATGCCACGGCCATCTAGTCTACAAAAAGTGGGTATAATTATGTTATCCAAGTGTCTATGCTTGGAAAAAACCTGGCCTTCGTGGCTTTGCCTCGTTTCTTGTTACTGTGTAGCATGGTGTAGCAATATAGTGCAACATGTTGCCTATAAATGGGAAAATGCTCAGCTAGTCCTACCCTTATCATCATTTGGCTCAAACATGATTGCTTCATATGTATAGCATATATACATGAATATTACCTCGTTACTGTATACTATATGTTTATGGAGTGGCCGACTCGGCCATCTTTGTGTGTTCCAGACAGTTTCACCTCTTGTGTCGTTTGACATAGAACGGAAAGTGCAATGTAGAACATCGTCCATTGATATATATTTTGGAAAGAGACCTATTGAAAATGTAGTGTTTCAGCGCAAGTTCAAGGTCACCGGGGCTAAAAATATTATCAGGCATTCAGCAGAGGCATCTGTGTGCCGACAGGCCACATTTCTAGTTATGAAGAAAAACATAGTATGGCAGCACTTTAGAATCATTTGTTGCCAAACCATGTTTTTATTGAAGAAAAAAAATTGAAGCAACAGCAGACGGCAATTTCTGGTTCCTTCATTCCCCTTAGAGTGCGGGAAACCAAAATTTTCGTCTGCTGTTGTTTCATAATTTGTATTCTTTTTCTCAATAAAAACATAGTTTGGCAACACTTTAGAATCATTTCCTGTTCATTTGCATAGGAAATGATTCTAAAATGCTGCCAAACTATGTGTTGTTGACAAAATTTAATTCAGCATTGTAAAGGTTCACAATCTCTGGTAGATACTGAAACATGACGCGTAAATGTGAGAACAATGATCATGAGCTGTTTTCCCTGTATTGATCATTGCAATCCTGTTATTTTGTGCAACTCAATTTATTTAGACAATGGTCTCAAGTTCGCTGTGTAATTGAACATGTTTTCGAGCCAGTGGTACATTACATTGATTCCGACAAAATAGGCGAGATTTCTGCGCGACTACGACATGATGTATTGCATACAACCTAGCGGGGAAATCAAACTGATGATGTGGATGCCAGATTTTGTAAGCCTTTTATTGTCACTGGTGAAATGGGCTTCAGTGTTCCGTTTTGTCTGTTTTTGAGGTAGTTATTCGAACCAATTCCCAATTCTAAAAATGTAATTGTTTTTTCCCCTTTTCCTCAATTACGATATAAAAAGTCTGAAAACGCGAATAAAAATATGTTTTGTTTACTTTTGGGCTCATTCCATTCCCTATCCATGTATCTTTGTTGTTTTCTATAGTGTTTACTTACAACTTGTAATGATTGTAGATGTAATAACATTTGCTATTTTACTATCATGTACATTTTGTTCAATTTTCAACCCAGTGTAGCTCCTAGCATATTCCTGTAGCCTGATAATCTATATTGCTTGTCACAACATGTTTCATTGATGGAATGGCAAACAGTGCTCTACACTGGTCGCAAAGACCATAAGTCCCATTTCTCCAGAAACAGCCACATTTGTGTTTGATCACGAAGCAATCGCGTCATTGCCTTTCATTGAAATCAAGCCGCATTACATTGACACTATCGTGATGTCTTGGTTTAGCCCAGCAGCTGCGGTCAGAGATCGCCCGCTCGATATCCCATATTCCTGACATGTCCGCTAGCCCTGTACTTATCCGAATTGAGTAATCAGCCAAGTGTTCATAGATATTGGAAAATAATACGTTTGTCGGCCACTCCAGGAGAGAGTGCATTCACATGACATGGGCTCATTCACTAAAGTTTTTACAAAAAAAAACACACAACGGTTTTCTTTGGGCTGACCTGAGCCATAGGCTGATGTGAGCTATTGTTACCACTTTTTGTCTGTTTGCCGTCGTCCATCCACAAGCTCAAACGTCTTCTTCTCCTGAAACGCTGGGCCCATGTTGGTGAAACTCCACAGAAATGATCTATGGGAGAGGCCTTTTGTAGATTTGTTAAAATGGAAGTTGTCGCATAATCCCAAATGGCCACCATTGAACAGTAGGTCAAATTCTTAAAAAAAGTATTCTCACGAACTGCCTGACCGATTTTGACTAAACTTGGCAGGAATTATCAATAGTCTGCACTTTCAGATTTGTTAAACTACAATGTATGATAAAATAAAATGGGCGGGGCCCGGGGGTCAAATAGGGGTTAAATTTTACTTTTTACTGAATATGTCATATATCAAATCGAAGGTATCGATGAGACAATTTTCATGAATTTTGTCGAAATCAAATGTTTACATCATCCAAGATGGTCATCGAAAATGAAAAGGTGATCTTTTTATTAGAGATTTCAAACGTCTTCTCACGAACTGCTTCACCAATGCTGGCCGAACTTCACAAAATTTAGGTTGTCGCATAACCCAAGATGGCCACAGTCTAAAAATAGCTTATATTCTTTTAAAAAATCTTCTTTCTCAGGAACCACCAGATTTGGACGAAACTTGGCAGAGGAACGATCGATAGTCGATGCTGTTTCAGATTTAAATGTTCTACCTGGGTCATGATAATGTTCTAAGGTGAGCGATAATTGTCCAGTTAATCCTCTTATTGTCCACTGTGCTTCATTTGCTGCTAAAACTCAGTTGAAACGAAAGCACACGCCAACATTCATTCAATTCCCTCGTTCATAAGGATATTATTTTGCTTCTGGCCGCGTTTATGGTGCTCTTCAAACCAAATATATATGAACACAAATGACAGGCGTGTTATTCTGTATATTCTAGATAGATTGCTGTTTGTGTCAAACCCATAAGACAGTTCGGGCGACTGGCTGAGAAAAGCATAACATCATTCGCGAGCAGTGTATGCCCTGATCAGACTGCGCATCTGTGCAGTCTGATCAGGGCCTACGCTATTCGCCATTCCATCAGCGATATATCTCCAATCAGGAGAAAGTTCCCACCATGACTGTGCAATAATGATCAGGTTCAGCGTTTCCTTGCAGATGTCGTAAGCTCCATTTTGTCAGCCGGCAACCCATTTATCATGTGGCGGTTCCTGGAAATTTGTTCTGCCAATGATCGGCAATGGGGATTCTTACATAATTATTGGATATCCATAGTGGGCCAGACGATTGTATGACTCACTCGCAGAGATGTTGCCTGCTGGTCATGCAACGAGAATATTGTCTGCGATCTCTATAACTGTCCATTACACTATGCCTTTCCCCTGATGTAACTGACGTGGATTTTCCATGTTAATTTTCAGACTGTTCCATTAATACCCCTCTGATGTGTCACTCTGGCGATGGGCAGGCTTTTTGATAATTTTATGCATGCTCTTCAGAATCATTTCAATTGGAAAAGCATGTTGTAAATTATTCTAAAGTGCTGTCAAACCATGTTTTTGTTGATAAAAATGGAAAATAGAAAATAAACAGCAGACAACAAAAAATTAAGATAGCGTTAATTTCCATCACCATATTACTAAAGGCGTGTTTTGTCAATGCAAGATTTTGTGTGTTTGGAGTTAACTCCCTTGGCACAATGATCGCCTTGTTTAGGTCTTTGTTGTCTGGAACATAAGTCATATTCCACTTTGAATATATTCATAATACGTCACATCTGTGTACAATATAGCCTAAAGGTGTGAACCATACAAGAAAGACAGTTATGGATTTTGTATGGTTTGAATTATCGCCCTTGTACGCAATGTTTTCCTTGTTCGGTTAGGTCCTTGTCTGGAGCATAAGTTGTCTACTACTTGAAATATATTCATGATACTTCACACATGTGTAAATCATGAACTAAGTTATGCCTCGTTCAAGTTCAAGAACGACAACCCTGGATTTTTAGCTCGACTATTCGAAGAATAAGTAGAGCTTATGTTGTCACCCCGGCGTCGGCGTCACGCCTTGGTTAAGGTTTTTAGTCAACCTTGTATATGGAATACTACTGGCCCTACACCCACCATACTTGGACAACTTCATCTCCTAGTGATGTACATCAATAACCCCTGATCTATATTTGACCTTGACCTACATTTAACCTTGAATTACTTTGTTAATTCCCATTGGTTAAGGTTTTTAGTCAACCTTGGTTAAGGTTTTTAGTCAAGCTTTCTACATGGAATACTATTGTGCATACAGACACCATACTTGGACAACCTTTTCTCATAGTGATGTACATCAATAACCCCTGATCTATATTAGACCTTGACCTACATTTCCTCTTGAATTAGTTAGTTAATTCCCCTTGGTTAAGGTTTTTAGTCAACCTTGTAGATGGAATACTGGCCCTACACCAACTATACTTGGACAACTTTATCTCCTAGTGATGTACATCAACAACCCCTGACCTATATTTGACCTTAACCTACATTTAACCTTGAATTACCTAGTTAATTCCCCTTGGTTAAGGTTTTTAGTCAACCTTGGTTAAGGTTTTTAGTCAAGCTTGTATATGGAATACTATTGTGCATACAGACACCATACTTGGATAACTTTTTCTCATAGGGATGTACATCAATAACCCCTGACCAATATTTTACCTTCACCTACATTTAACCTTGAATTACTTGGTTAATGTTTATAGTCAAGCTTGTATATGGAATACTCCTGGGCCTACATCAACCATGCTTGCACAACTTCATCTCCTAGTGATGTACATCAATAATCCCTGACCCATATTTGACCTTGACCTACTTTTATCCTTGAATTACTTAGTTATTTCCCCTTGGTTAAGGTTGTTAGTCAAGCTTGTATATGGAATACTCCTGGGCCTACAGCAACCATACTTGGAAAACTTCATCTCCTAGTGATGTACATCAATAACCCCTGACCTATATCTGTCATTGACCTACATTTAACCTTGAATTACTTACTTAATTTCCCTTGGTTAAGTTTTTTAGTCAACCTTGGTTAAGGTTTTTATGCAGGCCGCAGCCACCTTGTTTGTCAAGCTATGTGTACATCGACAACCCTCATAGTTGAGCTATACTGTTCTCCTACAGCTCTTGTTTAATCATGATGGAGTTATCGTCATGTACCACATTGCTTGCCTTGTTGGTTTAGGTCCATGTCCAGAACATGACAGGCCCGTAGCTAGGGGGGGGGGGTCGGAGCGGTCGTCGACCCCCCCGCCCAGCCTCGAGGTACACTTTTTTAGCATCGAGGTCCACTTTTTTAGATCCCGTTATATACATCAGGCCCATTGGGCCTTCGAAACGACCCCCTCTTCAAACAGGTCTGGCTACGGGCCTGCATGATATAGTTATTTCTGTAATGTGTTGTTAAGTTTACATTGTTTTCGCTTCTTGGTCCAGGCGGCGACCAGGGGTATACATGAGCCCCTGCTCATTTGCTCATTTGCTATAGTTTTGCAAGACACAATTGAGAAGTTATTTGTGCCTTTGTGTCGTTTCATCACACACAGGCTCTCCTGACTTGGATGGAACTACCACTTCAGGCCATCATGAGTGTCTTGACCTTTAGCTTCAATACCGCCAAACATTATTGTGGCTGTGACTGAAGAAATGGGGTTTATGTGATGATTTGTGGCCAGTTTAGCTCCTGTTCAAATATCACTCATGTAGCCTGATAACAATCTATATTGCTTGTTCGAAGCATGACGGGTGTTTCATTGATGGAATGGCGAACAGTGCAGATCCTGATCAGACTGATCTGGATCTTCACTGGTAGCAAAGCCCATAAGCCCCAGTTCCCCAGTCACAGCCAGAATTGTACGTCAACAACTCATTAATTACTACAATTTAGAGTTGATTTGTGCAAAAATGTGTGTTTCTTCCTGATAATAGCAGGTATATAATATAGTGAGAAATACACTGGGTTCATGCCAATAGAATATAATAAGATTAGTCCATGATCAGGGCGAATACTATTTGCTTCTGTTGCATGTCTGGTCAGCACAATTGGCAATGAGTGTGTTGTCTTTGGGTACTTCAGTTTCCTCCCACATTAAAAATCACCTTTATGAATTGGTAGTATGAGAAATTATACGGAATCCATTGCTTGTGAGATATTGGAATTTTAAAGGTGGGGTCATTGTTGGCCGGGTTTTTTAGTTTCAATTGGCTAATTGTATTGATGAATGACGGTGGGTGGTGGTGTCCACACTGTTCAGTTACTGTGTTAAGAAAATTTGTAAGGTTCAATTTTAGGCGATATTTTAGTTTCACTGCATCATAATACAACTGCTTCTAAAACAATTCCGGGTAATATTTTTTTTCTTCACGTTTATGAGCCCTTTGAAAAAATGTTCAGTTGCTGCTGTGTTGCACATTTGTAAGGGTCCGCTTTCAGGCGATAATTTTGGTTTCCATTAACCAATTTAACGATATAGGTCACAGAAGATATATTTGGCTTCAATGATAATTGCTTCGTAAGAGTGATGTGATATATGAATATAAGATATGTGAATATTCTCTTTTCTCATTTTTGTATACTATACATAGAGTTTCACTACTTCGAATGTTTCACACATACAGCAAATATTATGGCAGAAAAACTAATGAAATTTGGTGTGTTGCATCATAGACAGATATGACAACAGTGTAGGGAGATATGACAACAGTGCGCAATAAATATTATACTAGCAAACTATGATACAACAGGCGAGATATTTCTCAAATAAATTGTAAACATTTCAATCTGATGCAGTTGCTTTAAAAATGCTAGTGGTGAACACCAGAAACTGCAGTATTGCCATATGACCTTCAGTTGCCTTTGCAAAAACCTGGCCTTCATGGCTTTGCCTTCTTTCTTCTGCTGTTGTATATTACGGACATACATTGTCATGCGTGGGTGGAATTGTCTCCGCTAATTCCACGAGACAAGTTGTGTCCATAAATACACAGATGGGACATTTCTATAAAAGAAATGTCATCCAGCATTGAATAATTAATAGCACGTTTGGTCTAAATATTTTATATGTGTCTGGCTACAAATGGTCAACATTGAGCTTTAACCCTTAGAATGTGGGAAACGTAAATTGTTGTCTGCTATCGATGTTTTGTCATTTTTGTCAATAATAACATAGTTTGACAACACTTTAGAATCATTTCCATTGGAAATGATTCTAGAGTGTTGTCAAAAACATATGGTTTTGATGAGAAAAATGGAAAATAAAAAATAAACAGCAGTTGACAAATTTTATGTGATCCCTCTTTACAGATGAAATACGGGATTTAACCAAGTTGATCAGTGCCTAAAATTATACAATTAATCAATCTATATAGCATTCTAGCGGTCCAAAATCACAAGTTTAATGTTCCATAATGTTTATACTTATTTTTGTTTCTCTTTTGTATACCGTAAAGTCATACGCCACATGTATGCATACCAGAACGAGTTGAACCTGTCTTATCTGATATATGTACTACGGCATAGGGTATTGGTCAAGTCGAATTTGGATTCATTTCCAATTGTGTATGTAAATAATGCATAGGCTATGTCTGCAAAAGCAGTCAATAAGTGCGACATTTGGCTCATATTCGACTTATGAGGCCATTTGCTTAAATTATATTTGAGCCGGTTACACTCGGTCCTGGGCAATACACACCAATTATATCAGCTATTCGTGTTTTGTCAATTTGGTAATTGGCAATGGGCTGTTCATTTTTACAACATTTGTGTCGGTTACCTATAGAAATTACGAATCGACGGACAAGGGTGCAAGAACCCGGATGCGATAGGCTGTTCTTTCAATAATGCGCCGACAGTTCGGGCAACACAATTTGCACCTGTGAAACATACCCTCTCAATATCGCCGACGCGGCGACATGTTTGGGTGTTTTAATTACCCGCATTGACTGCTGACATTGTTAATTGGGCTGATAATTAATTACCGCTGGCGCGTTAGACGAGTGACCATTGAATGAAAGCGTTTAATATAGCAAAAATGCACGGGAGGAATTTGAAGTGGCCGCTTAACGGCGGTGACCGCTGATTAAAGGTGACCGCCCGAGCAGGTTCGACTGTATTTATATTTTCATCGTCGGGTTACAATCTATGTTTTCCCCGATAGAACTTATATATAATGCTAAATCAGACGGGCAACAGAGTATACACTTATCAGAGCTGTCAGGTGCATAGATGGATCTGGTGCTATGCTTGTCAAACTGTCATAACGTCATTCTTGTAGGCCATTGTCGACTTACAATGAAACAATGCTTTAAAGGCACAGTACAGCTCAAGTTACCGAATTTGACCTCCTATTGGGTTTTCCCATGAATAAATCAAACAGTTTTCCATTTAGACACTCTTCCAAACTGTGTGCAGTCATTTTGGTACAAAAAATACTTTGTAGCCGATAAAAATATCAATGTTTGTTGATCAACAAACAGCAGGTGCGTGTTTCAGTACCCCGAGCTATTTTCCGAAAGCCGCTGGATAACTCCGTGACCAATCCCGATTCGCTCGGTAATTTCTCTGTAGTACTGTTTGTAACCCCGATATATGCACAACTTGATGACGTATTACACGTAGCGCATTCCGGAAGCATTTTGACATTTTTGTAAATAAAATAAATATTGGAAAATATCTCCTCGGATCACCTAACGACGACCGGCATTACTGTGTAATCAGGTAATTTTATGTTCCACTTCACATCCTCGGACACATACGAAAGTTTATTCGTTTATTTCACATAAAACTACTGTTTTATGGTGTCAGGGTCATTTCGTACCCATACCATTTCGTTCCGTGTTTGGTCAATTCGTACCCATAGGCGCATGTTTTCCGGTAATTTCGTAAATATACATGTAGGTACGAATCGACCATAATGTTTGGTCATTTCGTACGCATTCTTGTTTAATTTTTTATATATTCACATATATATTTGGGCATATATTTGCATATTTTAAATTTGTTTTGATGAAAAAGCTGGGTCATAACCTGAGATAAAATAAAATGAATGTTAGGTATAATTTAATCCTTTCACCCATAAGTAACTGGAAATTGGAATATATTTTTGGACCAATCCAATTGTCATCAAATTATGTTCAGACTACCTTAGTCCATTTATGAAAAGGGGGTATTTTTGTTGCCAAAAATAAGAAATTATTTGCAAAAAGTGCAGATCCTGATGAGCCGGCTCGTGATTGATTTTTATATGTTGATTTGCGGACCAATCCAATCGCCACAAAATGGTTTTCAGACTAGTCCATTTATGAAAAGGGGATATTTTTGTTGTAAAAAATAAGAAAATTATTTGCAAAAAGTGCAGATCCTGATGAGCCGGCTCGTGATGGATTTTTATATCGCCATGCACAAAATGGTTTTCAGACTAGTCCATTTATGAAAATGGGATATTTTTGTTGCAAAAAATAAGAAAATTATTTGCAAAAAGTGCAGATCCTGATGAGCCGGCTTGTGATGGATTTTTATATGTTGATTTCCGGACCAATTCAATCGCCACAAAATGGTTTTCAGACTAGTCCATTTATGAAAAGGGGATATTTTTTTTGTCAAAATAAGATGTTTTTGGCAAAAAGTGCAGATCCAGTAGTATATAAGAGTCACAATGATACCATCACCTCTGGAAGGCACCGGCTACGCGCGGCACCTTCCACCGCATGATGGTATCATTTGTGACTCTTATATACTACTACCGCGAGACCATATATTTATGACATGAGAAGATACACCCTATTAGAGATAAAAATCCCTATGTTATACTCAGTATATATATACAACAATCTGTCATACTTTTATTACAAATAAAATAACAACTGACACCCTATTAAAGATAAGAAATCCATAAGTTATACTCAGTATTTTACAGCAATCTGTCACAAATATTAAAATGACACCCTATTAAAGACAATTATCCATAAGTTATACTAAGTATATTACAACAATCTGTCATACTTTATTACGAATAAAATATAAACTGACACCCTATTAAAGATAAGAAATCCATAAGTTATACTCAGTATTTTACACCAATCTGTCACAAATATAAACTGACACCCTATTAAAGATAAGTTATCCATAAGTTATACTAAGTATATTACAACAATCTGTCATACTTTATTACGAATAAAATAACAACTGACACCCTATTAAAGATAAGAAATATATAAGTTATACTCATTATATTACAGCAATCTGTCACAAATATAAACTGACACCCTATTAAAGACAAGTTATCCATAAGTTATACTAAGTATATTACAACAATCTGTCATACATTTATTACAAATAAAATATAAACTTACACCCTATTGAAGATAAAAATCTATTGGTTATACTCAGTATAATGCCTACCATAAAGCAAATGAGAGAGCACGCTAAGAGTTGGGGAATTTCCCTAAGAGGTTTGAGACTCAAGAAAGATATAGCAAATAGGATAAGTGACGCGCGAGCCGTCGTCTACGAGGAGAGGCTGCGGCGTGCGGTTTCGACTGGACGACTGCCCGCCGACCCCGAAAAACGCTCCGAGAAATTGGAGAACGAGACGACGGCCAGTCTGCGCGCCACCGCTTACGCGCAGCAGGTAAAAGAAGATCACAGCGCACGTATAAAACCCCTATACAAGGCGTACTACAATAAGATTTATCAAGGGTTGGTGGGGAGACCTCCCAAGAAGAGGAGAGATATCGCCAGAGCTTTGTTGGAGGAGGAGGGTCCCAGGATTCTCGCCGAAGTTAGGGAAACTGTTGATAGGGGTAGGAGGAAGATAGTATGGACTTTCGAGAGGAGGGTAGACGGGGAGATCGCTAATCGTATAATGAATAAAATTCGCCCAGAGATGACCACGGCATGTTATCTGAGGTATTCGTGCTCGTATCGTATTAGGAACATAGAGACCGACGCTACTATGATCTATCACAAACAATCAAAGGGCAGTCCGTGGATAAACGAGATCGCCAAAGCCGAGAGTTGGATATCCGATAGAGAGAAAGGTCGAATGGACATCGACAAAGTCGATAGACCAAACACAAAATGGACCTTCGTTCGTTGGATATCGGTCGAGGTGAAGATGATCATCGACGCACAACAACTTCTCATGGGAGCGGGAAAAACTCCCAGACTGGTTAAGACAGAAAAAGGGAATGTATTCCGTCGACACGTACGACGACTACTTGTGTCTGTTTAGGTGCATAGCCATCCAACGTGGAGGGAGACCAGACCGCTGTTGTGAGAAGGCACGAGCTCTGGCTCGCGAATATCTCGGGCATGATAACGGACCGGGTAGCCAGGGAATTCCCCTGGACGATATTAAGAAGGTCGAAGAGCATTTCAAGCTGGGTATTCGCATTTACGAGCCCACCGCCGATGGAGTGGTGGTACCTCAATGAAGGTTCCGGTCAAATTTACGACGTGGTTGGGGGAAACAAGCCCCTGAACTGATAGGCAATGTTTGGTAGGTCACTCAGCTTCCTCATAACGAATCTCCGCAAGATGACGAACGAATACGGGTTCACCGGATGTCAACAACGGTTCACAAAGTCGTGTAACATGCACAGGCACGCGACCACCTGCATGGGTGGGAAGACCGTGGTGACATGTCCAGGTAAGAGGGTAGAGAGACCGCAGTCGGCCTACGAGAAGGCGTTCTATCCTAAGGGGTCAGCGAGTGTGAGGTCGATTCAATGGTTGAGTGGAGAAGAGGAGAGGGTGGGAAAGCACATACATCACGCCGACTGCGGTCACGGTGGTGAGAGGTGGGTGGCCGGTGATCCGGTCGACGGTTACTGTCACGAGACCGAGACCGTGTTTCAGTTTCACGGATGCTACTGGCACGGGTGTCCGAGGCATTGCATGAGAGGTAACGCAAGATCGCTGTACAAGAGGACGAAAATTCAAGACGCCAAGATAAGGAAGGCGGGTTACGAGCTGGTGGTGATGTGGGAGTGGGAGTGGTTGAATGAGGTGAATACCTACTATCCACAATCGCCACGCGAGGAGGAGACGACTCTGTACCCCCACCAGATAGTCTTAGACTTCGAGGCGTATCTCGACAAGTCAAAAAACCACGCGACCACCAAAGACCTGACCTTCGAGGTCGAGCACGTTCCTATATCGGTGTCGTTGGGGGATACGATGCATGAAGGGATCACACACCTATGCGAACGAGATCCCGACACGCTAGTTGAGAAGTTCGTGACCGAGCTGCAGATGAGAGGCAAGGCAATCAGGAGGGGGTTAGGAAGAAGTATCTGCCGGCCGACATAGATATGTTATCGAAGTCTCAGCAAGCAAAGATTATCTCTTGGATTGACCAAGTCCCGGTGGTGGGGTTCAACTGTAGCAGGTACGACCTGAACCTCATCAAGCAGTACTTTGTAGAGAAGTTGGCGGCCACCGTGAATAAGGTGATGGTCGGAAAGAGAGCCAGCACGACGATGTTTCTGTTTACCCCGGAGTTTAGATTTCTCGACATCATCCAGTATCTGGGACCCGGTACCACGTACGACCGGTGGGTTAAGGCGTACGACTGTAAAACGGTAAAGTCTCACTTTCCGTACGAGTGGTTCGATAGCGCGGACAAGCTCGACCATCCGGGGCTGCCAGACTATCCCAAGTGGTACTCGAAGTTGAAGGGTGAGTTCCTACTGTCGTTGTCCGAGTGGAAAGAGTGTAAGAAGGTATTCCGAGAACAGGGGATGAAGACGTTCAAGGAATGGTTGCAACACTACAACGACTTGGATGTAGGACCGTTCCTGGAGGCTCTGACTAAAATGACGGAGTTCTACAGGGGAAGAGGCGTGGACATACTCAAGGATGCTGTGTCTCTGCCCGGTGTTTCCCTTCAGTACCTACTCCGCGGGTCGATCGATGGGAAGGCGGACACGCCCATGCTGTGGTCACCGAAGTCTGAAACTTACGAGATGATGAAGCAGGGATTGGTCGGTGGTCCGTCCATAGTATTCTCCAGATACGCCGAGGCTGGAAGGTCAACGATCAGGGGTCAGGTGGGGAGTCGGGAGGAGAAGATGTGCAAGGCGGTGCTGGGGTACGATGCCAATGCTCTGTACCTATACTCTGTCGAAGGACTTAGCCGTGTGGTGAGGAGCAGATATGGACGTGTGACGACCGGAAAGACAGTCGTATATAGACTGTTTCGTGAGGAAGGTCAGGAGTGAAAAGTGGTTCGGATTTGCGGAGTTGGATATAGAGGTCCCGGAAACGTTGAGAGACAAGTTCTCGGAAATGTCACCGCTGTTCGTTAATCGAGAAGTCGATGAGAACGAGGTTCCACAGCACATGAAGGACTACCTGGCCGTGACCGGGAGGAAAAGAGTCGAAGGACAGAGAAAGCTCGTGGGGACAATGTCCGCCAAGAAGATGATCATATACTCCCCACTGCTAAAGTGGTATCTGGAGCACGGTCTGATCGTCAAGGCGGTGTATAGGGTGATTGACTACACGCCCGGCAAACCGTTTCAATGGTTCGTTAAAGAGGTCACCGCTGCTAGACGGATGGGGGACGTCGACAAGAGCAAGGCGGTGTTGGCGGAGATATTCAAACTGGTTGGCAACACGTGTTGTGGCAAGCTGATAGAGGCACAAGAGAGACACCTGAACACCACATATACGAAGGATGAGAAGACTGTCGATCGGGCACTGAGGTCAGCGTGGTTCGAAGACCTGGAGGAGATTGGGGAGGCTTACGAGATATCGAGCAGGAAGACTCGAGTGGTGATCAACAGACCGTTTCAGTGTGGCATAGCGGTCTACCAGTTGGCCAAGCTCCGGATGCTGGAGTTCTACTACGATTTCTTGGACAAGTACGTGGATCGCGGAGATTTCGAACTGATACAGATGGACACTGACAGCATGTACTTCGCGCTGTCGGAGAAGACGCTGGCGGCGGTGGTGAGAAAGAATATGAAGAGAAAGTTTAATAAGGAGAAGACCGAGTGGTTGGCGTGGGACGTGTGGAGCAACAGAACTCTGGGACTGTTCAAGCTGGAATTCGAAGGGGATAGAGCCATCGCTCTGTGTAGCAAGTGTTACTACGTGAGTGGTGATGGAAAATCTAAGCACTCGGCCAAGGGGATGTCGAAGAGATCTAACGATCTGACTTGGGGAAGGTATAAGAGTGCTCTCGAAGGGGTTAGGGATATGGCGGAGAACAGGGGATTCCGAATGATTAACGGGGTGATGAAGACGTACAAGCAGGAACAGTTGGGGTTGTCGGCGTACTACGATAAGAGGAGTGATGAAAGACGGGTTACACACCGAGCCTATAGGATAGGTAAAAAAAAAAAACTCTAAAAAAAAGGAGAGAATACTAAAGACTGACGATCCGGGGGTAGCTGGGTGTCAGAAGGCACCATAAGAAGTTCTTCGCGAACAAACCCTCGAGATGGCTCATCATCCAAATAGTAGAGCACGGGCTCATCAGGCTTGGTAATAGATCGATCTAGATGATATACATTGAGAGACCACACGGGATCAGTCGCGCGGCGGCTGCCACCTTCGAGCTCTCCCTGTTGATAGAGGTACCGGACGTCAATATCCGATGGAAGCCGTTGCTCCTCTAAACCAACGGGTCACCCGCGCGAGACGGCAGAGGGCTTGCTCGTCACCCTTTTAAACTTGATAGCATCTACAGGCTTCTTACCTATCAATCTGGTCACCTCTCCATTCAGTGCGGAGACCACGGCGGGCAGTCTGGCCACCCACTCGGTCGATCGCGAATGAGGGTCTACAAGTTCTTTAGCGTATTGGTGACCGAACAGTCTCTCAGCCAAGGTTCGATTGAAGCGCTCCACGATCCCCTGGTCCCGGTGGATGTTGACGCGGCCGCGTCTGACAGAAACGTCGTGCTTAGACAATAGATTAGAGACCGCGCCCATGAACTCGCGGCCGGGATCGACCTGGAGAAGATTCGGCCATTTGAGAGGACCCCTCTTATATATTCGGGAGAGAGCCTCGGCCACCTCCTTAGACTCTTTTAGTGTCCAACGGCTCAGCCCCCTTATAACGACTCGCTACGTCAACGATTGTCACTGCGTACTTGTACGTCTTGCGACCGACGCGATCGTGAGGGAGAAACAGGAGATCCGCTTGGTTAACTTGGTTCGGTACCCGGCACGGCCTCTGAATTTCGGGCGCGGAATATTGTGAGGCGCGGGTAAATAGATCTGCCATATGGCCTGCTTCTTGAGCCATTCCTTTACAGTGTTTTCTGAAACCTTGGTCACCGCCGCGAGGTTCTTGATGGCCGCGAGTCCCTTCCAGTACCCGCGGGGGCTATAGTACATGTTCGCTAGCTTGCGCGTTAGGCGAACCGATAGTTTGGTATTAAGTTTGCGCGTGTTCATCGTATGAGATGTATTCTAATATATCGGACAATCTCCAACATGCCCTCGCCAGATCGTCCGGTAACTGCGTCGATAATAATAAACCTTTGTTGGAAGTACAATCGCGATTGGGGGTTAAGTTCTGAAGGAACTTGGGAAAATCCAATCCCCCAGGATTGGTGGAGGAATATAACATCCGCTTTGCGAAAAGTGTGGCCGCTTTTTCGTCCTCGCGCCACGTCTCGAGAGAATCTCGGGCCAGACGAATCATACCCCCTGCGCCAGCTATGCGGTGTTTAAGGGCAGTGTAGCCTACATCAATCATAGCAAAATAAAGTTCGTCAACTGACATCGTTCTATATATATATATATATTTATAAAAAAAGTTATTTAAAATAATTAATTTAAAATCTCGATTGAATATAGTAGCCGACGAGACCCACCACACCCATTCCCACGACGATGAACGCGATCTCGCGGTCTTTTTGGGGCTCTGACGGTACATAGAAATCTGAAAGTTGGGGCTCACGATCCAGCGGCGCGAGACTTTTCTGCGGATATGCCAGCGCGTACTCGCGGTTGGCTTCTTCAACGTTCTGAAAAGTTTGTGCGGCGTGATTTTCGCGGCGAAGCTCTTCATTGACCCAGTCCAGATGGGCGGTTCGTTTTTTCAACCACGCTTCCTTTGCGCTATTGAGTTGTTCTACAGCTAAATCGTGACGCTTGCGCTCCTCATCCACGTTCGAGCTTCTCATTTTAGAGAATATAAAGTTGCTACCGCTGAACGCCAATGCGTTTACAAGCGCACCACCTACTATTACTGCGATTGAAGCCATTTATTTCCATATATTAACTGGTAGAATTCCAGCTTTAACTAGATAATCTCGGGTCCAAACTGCGGCCGCTACATCTAAGGTCGCGAGCCCTACGTCTCTCACAGTAAAGTCCAATTTGGGAGCGGACCCTCCTAAGGCCATCTTTGATAGTCGAGCATACCCGATACTGAAACCCGATATCACCACGGCGTGATAAAGCGCATTCACTAACATTTTACCATCTTGTTCAGCCATTATAATTATTGTATATAAAAAGGGTCGCGATCAATGTTTAAATGCGGCGCATCCAATCGCGATTGGTGTTTCGTAACTGTTTTTGGATGAATTGATGGGGTTTGTTTTTCCGATAAGGATTGGTGTAATAGGGGGTATTTCCACACGCACAGGGCACCAACAACTGCCAGACCACCACCAACAACCCAACTCCAATTCACGAATTTGGGTTCAATCGGATTCGCCCAACCTCGATTGGGTGTTGAGTGTGCTTCCAATTCGTGAATTGGGGGTGTTGTTGTACTCAACTCTGTCTTCAGATGTTTTGCTGTCTCCGTCCCCGATTGCAACGACTGTTTAGCCTCTCGAAGCTCGGCGAGTAATTTTATCTTGTTTAAACTTTTCGGGTGGCAGCCGCCGCCGCCCTCCCAGCTGCCTGCCTTTTTGGGTTTTTATGTCGTGCAACCCCCAACTCCAATCGCGATTGGGTTGGAGGATCAATCGGAGTTGGAAGTGCTGCAATCGGGTTCGATTGGGTTGGAGCAATCCCCAACGCTGTTGGAGATTGCTGTTAAGTCACTCTCGCGGGTGTGTCTTGTGTCATCATTTATGATATTAATATTAGGGCTTATAGTTCGTGGGCATATATGTCCAAATTGACAGTGTTTACCCGTGGTCAACGCGGTTGTCAGAGGAGCTAAGTACATTCCAAACTTGTGATAAATTGAGCAGCAGGCTGTTCTAAGAGTGTGACCTATAAAAGGGTCAGTCTCTAGATCTTCAATCAATCCCGCGGTGTTTGGTATAGGGAGAAGTATACTAACGACAGTTGCGTACAAATGAATAGTCGCCGATCCGAGAGTTTTTGTCATCTCCGCACCTAACCTAGATTCGTATCGCGCATACATTTTATCGATCTCCGCATCTGACATCTTATCCACCTGAAAAACTGAGAGACGCCTACCGAGATAATGCTCCGATTGTCCCCCAGCAACCAGCGCAGCTAGCCGCTCTCGTCGCGCCGCATTTTCATTTTCATTCGGAGTCGTTGCTCTCAACCCAATACCAACCGCCGTTGGAGTTGGGAGTTGATTCCGATTGCTCTGTCGGATCATTATCTTTCAGGATGTTGGCAGTCGGAGTTGAGGTTTCTTCTATTAGCTGATCGAGAAGTTCGTCGCAGTTCATTATTGCTAATTTTCTTAAAATTAATTTAACTATTCTAACAAGTCTCATCACTTTAACATATTGCCAAGCGCTCCACCCGATACTTATGATCACCATTATGCTCGCAACAAAGCTCGCAGCGGAGCACCAAATTGTTAACATTGTTAACCATTGTTCAGCATTTGTTCAACATTTGTTAAGCATTTGTTCAGCATTGTTCAGCATTTGTTCAGTAATTGCTAAGTATTGTTAAGCATTTACTCGGCAATTACTAACGAGCGTTAAGTAATTGCTAATTAATTATAAAATTAATTGATAACTTCGTAAGCAGTTGGTTGATCAGTCTTTAGCAAAAGCTTGGCGTGCTTGGTTTCCGAAAGCATCTGTCGAACCTCCAGGCGCTCCTCGCGCGTTGGGATAACGTCATTCTCTCGAAGACAGTCATCGAATGAGTCTCGGTCCATGCAGTGAAAGAGGGCGACCCATTTCGTTTGCTCGTGCAGATCCTTGAGGACGGCGTTGTACTTTTGAGTGGATATCCATACGCTTTGCCTAGCATGGCGGCCAGAAAATGCGAGCTCAGAGAGCATGTCCTTCTTCTTGGTCATCGCCGCCTTGGCCGAGCAATCATCAATCACGTATAGGGTGGGCTCACCCTGGAATCTTTGGTATAAACCACGCAGCCAATCATGAAGCCTATCACCGGGGTCAATAACGTATACCTCAGGGTCGGTCCATATCCACGGGCGCCGTTGATAAGTATCGTTGTGCCGCACAGTGGGACACAGGATCACAATGTGACGAAAGGCATCGCGGTAGGAGCCCTCGAGCAAGTCTAGGATGAAAACCGTTTTTCCACATCCTGTCTGCCCACATATTATGGCAGAGTGGGCATCTCCAATCGTGAATTGGTATTGATTGCTAATTTTCTTATTTTTTTCAAATTTATTAATTAATAAATCGTTAGAATGATTGCTAATTTTCTTAAAATTAATTAAATCAGTAGATCGCTGAGACGTATCAGGCATCTTCGATGTTCAGTTGTGCGTCTGTAATTATATATAAGTACACGTTCAATGTGCCAGCTCCATCCGCCTCTTTGGTTATCTGGATCGTCACACCCTCACTAGCGTTCTCAACTTGGCGTCCGCTGCCGTGTATTTGGTCGTCGTCGCTGGCTCGCATGTCTAACCATAACGCGTATTTGGTATTCAGGAACTCCGCGAGGGAGACGGCCGAGAGATGCAGGTCTTTGGCAACTGCTGCAACCTCCGGAGAGCGCTTAGAGCCGGCAGCAAACTGCTTTCTTACTTCATCCCACTGCTGGTGCGCGCGAAGACCCGCGCTGTAGAGTTGATTGGGTACTCCCTCGATCGTCACCTCTACTTCGTAATTTTGGGGTTATAGAATTTGTCGGTTTTTCTAGCACCGAACGCGAACCGAGCATCCTCGAACAACATCAGTATACCTTTCATCGAGCGGGCGGGTACGTTGACATTAATATTCCACAATGTGTCGCCTTTGTCTTTCGTCATCTTGCGATGGCGAAGAACTCGGTCGTAAAGTATGACAACGCGCCCGGCGTACTGGGTTCTGATCAATCGCGCGAGTTCGGGCATCGTGACCATGTCGTACTCCAGCGAAACATTATCGATCGTATACGTCGATAACATGTCGCTGGCTATGAGAACTCGGCCGTAGTCGTTGAACGTTAGTTCGTATTCGAGGCGGTCAGCCAAAGCGCTCTGATAGTAGGGCATGTGACTCTCCAGCAACTCAAAGTCGAGCGGGATGTAAAAGCGGTTGCCGTAAGCGCCCGCGACCGCATTGTCGCTCGCGTTGTTATCTGCCTTGTTAGCAGCCCCGATTCTAAGTTTGGTTACGTTCTTATTTTTGCTGGTGTCAATACCCTGATAGACAGCGTTTTCGCGCTCTTGCTCCGTCTTCCATAGGTCCTGATAACAATGGTAGACGTCGCTGTCATCGATCGACATCATCTCATTACCAGAAATATTTATCATGGTCTTCTTGACTATGGCGCGACCCAGGTTCTGAACGACGGTTCGGTCCTCGTCCGTCGACGTCAGCGAAATAGTGAAAGCGAGGCGAACAGTCCCCGGCACAATGACGTCGTTAGCTCCGAGGTTGGGGAAGCGGACCAAGAGCTGCTGGTTCTGGTCGATCGTCGATGGGTTGTTCGTAATAACGACACTGTCTCACGCCTTTTGCCCCGAGGGGCTCACGCAGTCTGCGGTATGGATTGAGTTTGCGACCGTATTGACTCGAAGACATAATTTAGTGAAACTATATTAAACCCGTGTGGTTTTGTCTTTAATACATAATTAATTTTAAGAAAATTAGATGGCTGATTACGATATTGACATGGATGAAATCGGCAGAGACGATTTCCGCGATGATGATGACATCGATAACTATGACGATACGACCTTCATAGAGACGCCAGCACCCCAAAATACACCTTTGTTTGTTCCAGGCGAACCACAAAATAAGCCTTTGGTTAATCCAGGCGCATCTTTGTTTGGTCCAGACGCACCAGGAACTTCATCTGCTGGTGTTCCTATGTGGGAGGCCCCACCCGAAACTCCGGCATGGGCGGGTGGTGTCGAGATTCCTGCGGGGATCTCCAAGGATGAGCTGGCGCCTCTCACGGAAACGGAGTCTCGGGTGAAACGGTGGGAGAGTGAGGTGTCTAAACACGGCATCAATGCCACGTTGGAGTTCCGCAGCACTAAAAGAGGAGATTTGTGGGTTAAATGGGGTAATAGCTGGAAGTTGCTGACGTACAAGAACGACCCGACCCAGTTCCTCAGCCCCTCTTCCTTGAACCGATATGGAGTACTCTTCGCTCGAGCTCTCGGAGTGATCGATGATCGGGCGCAGCTGCCTCAACAAATGGTAAAAACCCTACAGTCTACCGACGAAACGCTGGTGAAGACGGCCGCCGCTATAGAAACGAGCGATATCAGCGAGGTCCCTCGTATAGCCACCGACGCTATTAACACAGTGGAAACTACGGTCAACGAAATAAACGGCACTAAGTATGACCCACCATTACCTCTTCGCGAACTCCTGGGACTCGATAAGGTTCTGCAAACGGTCCGGGGCGAACTGGTCAATAACCTCTCCAAACTCACGGTGCTGGACGAACATATCGCGCTAGAAGAAAGAAAACTTGGGGAAGTCCGTGACGATAGAGAATCTACCGAGCAGATCAACAAACTCCTGCGGTTGTTGCGGGACGAAAGAGAAGCTCGCTTGGAGGTTGTCTCGACTAACCGTGAGGCACTTTCCGGCCAATTAAGTCGGAGCCACGAAACAATCTCGAGGGTCCTGCACGAGGACACGACACTCGGTGAGCGTCTTCGCACTCTGTTCAGTGAGAAGGGCGTCACGATAGTAACCATCATCGCAGCTTTCAGCATGATTATATCGACCCTAATTCTATCTATATCGTCTCTATTTGTAGCTGTCAATGCTGGTGCCGCACCAGCACCAGCACCAGCACCAGCACCAGCACCAGCACCAGCACCAGCACCAGCACCCGCACCCGCACCAGCACCCGCACCATCCGGCGGAGCCAAGGAGTGGGTAAAAAAACAACTAAAAGCCCTCGCCAGTATCCTGGCTAAATTAGCAGGAAAGGTGGCTGCCGCGCTGCCTGAGTTGATAGGAGGTCTCCTCTCCTTCTTGTTATCTATATTATCAAAAACGGTCGGATGGCTCGCCGAGAATGCTTGGGCTTTAATCGTGGCGATCGCCGGTCTCCTACTAGTCTTCGCCAGAGAGTTCCTAAAACCAAAGCGTAAATAGTCCGATCGCCACGAGGGCGACGACGAGCGCTAATTTCTCCTCCTCGATTGGTGTTTCAACATTGTTGATGATTGGATTGGGGAAACTGGATGGTGCATCCAATTTACTAATTGGGGGTACTGGGTTCAATTGTGTTGAGGGATGTGTATCCATTTTGTGTTTTGGGGGTTTTATGAAATCGGTTCCACTTACAACACTGTTGAACCCGATCATGTTGGGGGTGCGCTTGATGATATCCGTGTTCACGTTACCGTTGTGGCCGATTTTTTGATTGGCGGTGGCGATTACGATCTGATTATTGTAACCGTCAACTGGGTCGTCTCGTAGTATCATATTGCTCGGCGCCATATAAAGACCTATTCCAAATACATGGTCTACTGGAGTGCTGGCATTCTGAAAAACGTCTTGATAATTCTGGATCGCCTTCTCCAGATCCACCCTAGCTGAGATGGCGTCCTCTACAAGTGCCAAGAATTGTTTTTGTGCATCAAACGCTGTTCCCGTGCCCAGTATAGAATTGCGAGTTTGCTTCTGTGCGCCGAGGATGGCCCAGACGTACGTGCGAATGGAGTCGTTGACGCGAGTAACCCCGGCCTGCGTGAACCCTAGACCCTTATCTAACATAAATGTACCCCACGCGTTCTGAACCTCAGCAGCCTGCTGTATGTAATCTACGTGAGCCCGTTTCGGAGGTAACATTTTACAAGAAAACACGCCACAGTGCCGACCTCCAGATACTTCCGGCCCGAAAGTCATAGTCGCGGGATCAAAATTCCCGGCGTTCCGACTGACGATGTGGTCACCGGAGTGATCGTGTCTAAAATCAGTCTGCGTCCAATTCCCGGACTGGCCCCGAATGAGAACGTTCCCGAGGCCGTTGCTGGTAGGCAATGCTTTCTGTCTCCAGTCCGCGTCTTTTGAAACGTTAAATTCGTTACACAGTCTTTCAAACGCCATACGGTCGTATGCGTTGGAAATGGGATCCCAGGCGTCGTCTTGAGGTAGTGAAATACCTAGTTCTTTGAGAATCCTCCTAATAGTATAATATGCGTGAAAGTTGTAAACACTTCGGAGCATGACATTCTTGGATGTCAGATGGTCTTTATGTGAAACTCCACACCCGGCTGTTGCGCACCATACAGCGAAATTTATTTGGTTCTGCCAAAACTGCATCGGTGTTGCTTTCCACCAGTTTACCGCCTCCATCGTAGTAATCTTGGGCAGCCTATATTGTTCAAAGATGTTAGGGAAATTGGTGGCAAAGCCACTGTCCGGTCTAACCGTTACGGTTGGGTGTACAAGGCGGTTAACAACGTCTTTTTGCGTGTATTTACCACCGACCGCGTACCGTATTCTTGCGATTATAAGTCGCATTTTTTTACTCAGATTTGTATCCCAGAAAGCCCCTGCGTCTTATAAATACATGTAGATACATTAGCATTTTTTTCCACCCGAAATATTGACATAAACGACCAAAAATAAAAAAAATAAAATGCGTTCCTATATTTGTTGTTGTTGTTGTTAGTCTTTGGGGTAAAATCCGGTATTGGAATATTCTAAACAGTTAGCGCCTTACTCGCACCTTACTCGTTCCGGCCCTGTGTCACATTCGGTACACATTTGCTATACCGAAGGCGAACAGTGTATACCAAGATCAGATCCGGTCGACATTTTCTCTGCCGAATCACAATCTTGCCTCTATCATTTTAATTACCTTTTGAAAACATTTACCGGGCCCATATCGGTCGGTGTCATTTTGCCGTGAAAAATATTGCATGACGCCATTAACGGTAAATCCCAATATGCATAATGCAATTCCACGAAAGTTTATAAAACTGATGAAAGTGGCAAGCCTAAGTCAGCTGGCCGACATCAAACACACCGCGTGTCAAGATTTACAACACAAAGCCATATCAAATATAACACACGCGGTTGTTGACGTCAGTTTCGTATTCGTCACTAAACTGGTAACCTGTCTGATGCGTCCCAAGTGAAACAATACTACCGAGAACCAGACTCTATGACACGGCAAACGTGTTTATGTGAATTGGGTCTCTATCTCTGACAAATCCCGGCTTATTGAATTAGCGACCAGACCAGGCGGTGGATTCGCGTAGTCTGCACATGGTGTACAATGTTCGCCAATCTCTAATTAAAAACATTATAATTAAGTCAGCGGACAATGCAAATTCGTCATAGCTATAGGCTGCTTTCAGCGTCATTTACGGAAGATACAACTGATTTTTGAAATATTACATACTGTAGGCGAAAGTTGTGTGTTGCTTTGTGGAAAAAAAACAGGCGCTTATCTGATGTCATCATTCAGCACGAGATTGTAAACTGTGTGACCTTTAGGCTATGTTTTGAAATTGCACTGATTGGTCAACACGCTTTTTGATGTGTGCCGCAGATGTGGCGAACGTGCAGCTTTCATCCTCACATCAAGGGGGCAATCAGTAACCCATTTCATGCTCAGGATATGCTTATGTTTGCGGAAAATCCTAAATATTTTCCTTCTATGCACTCGGAAGCATATGCCGCGATCACCATTTAAACCGTTTCGTCGAGACGGTTCAAATGAGTGGTGACAACATATACTTTCAGTGAGAAATAACACAAATAAAAATAAAATATTTCATATCCGTGAATGTGTATTCAGAAAGGAACGGGTTAAAAAAACACTGGATTATACGCACGCAGATCTGTCGCCATATTTCGCCGATATTGATTTCGAAAATAGTTTCCGTAAATGGTGTTGAAAAGAGGTAATACATACCGCAATCAATAATTAACAATATAATACCACTTTCGGCAGCAATATGATCGCAAATATAACACGATTTATGACAATAGTCTGTTACACATTTAACACGATTTTGATATACAAATAGGCAAACAAATCGGAGCCAATGCACAAACGTGTACTAACCGAGCACGTGTTATAGTGAAGCGTGTACTACCGAGTTCACGGTGTAATTGAAGATACTAGAAAACGGTGAAATACGGACCGGGTAATCACGGACATAGAGTCGGCAAATTACGGACATAGCAAACTATGATGGGGAAAATACAGACAAAAACGTCCAAGGTACGAATAAAAAAACAATGTGGGGGAATAAATAACAACAACTTGGCGAGTTTTTTTCATTTTTTTGTTTCATTTTTTTAGGAAAATTGGGTGCGTCTTATAATCTCATGTAGACATTTTCCCCCAGATTTTGGACTGAAAATAGGGGTGCGTCTTATGCACTCTTGCGACCTATAATCGCAAGAATACGGTACTTTGCATTTGAGTTAAAGCTAAATGCTTTTGTATCCATTGAAAGATATTATTATGTTTGCTACTATCACTAATGTTCAAAAAGGGAGTTGTGAACTTCAAAAGTCAATCGACAACTGCTGCGGAAAACGCCGGGTAGGCCTCAGATCAATCACGTTCACGGTTGGATGGCAGAATGTGGGGAAGAGCGAAGGGTTTTACTATGTGAAGGATGGACAACAATTAGGTGTAAAGCTGCCTCACGGACTGTGGGGAATAAGACAGCTCAAAGACTTTGTCAACTCAGAGCTTGACGGTATAATCAACCTCACAGTATCGAATGCTACCGGGCTCACAACAATGACCATCAGCACTGATAATAAGGTAGTGGTCTCCCCGGGGTTGGGTATTCAACTCGGTTTTAGAGAGACATACTCCTCAAACAAAGGAGTGTTTACCCGGGTGAGTACGTCGGTGATAACCCGGTGGACTTCGCCTTCACGAAAACTCTCAGGGTGCACCTGGATCGGGTGAACACATCGTACAACACGGTAGACGGCACTCCCAGCACATTACTGAAAACCGTGCAAGCCAGCGACTGTTTCTATGGCGAGACTGTGACCTTAGACTTCCCACACCCAGAGATGAAAGTTTTGGAATCGGGACATATCCACGAATTTACGGTCTCTATTCTCGATGATCAAGCGAGAAAGTTGAAAAACGATTACCCGATTTCGGTATTTCTCGAAATTTCCAATTGAGTATAGGTGCCCAATATTATAATTAATTTTATTATGAGTATATACGGACCAGGTAGTTCTTCCGATTGGGTGACAAATTCAAAGAATTTGGAACCGGCAGAAGGTGGATTCATCCCGACAGAGGGCGACTTTTTAACTACTGGAAAAACCAAGGCCCTGATCAATAAAACTATATCGAAGGTCACAAACGGGATTCACAGGAGTATATCAGATGTTAGAGTAGAAGTGCTGACGGCGACTGCACAAATTGAGGGAGTCCGAACGGATATTGAGAAAGATCAGGCGGCTTATAAGGTGTAAGGACTCTCTCATCAGAGAAACGGAACTAAACGAACTAGGTAAAAAAATAACCAAATTTCGAAAACAGAGCAGGTCGGATATTGATAAAGTCCGAGAAGACCACCAGGCGGCCCTTACGGAGGGTTATGATACGTTGCGCTTAGAGGACTCTCTCATTAGAGATGCGGCACTTACCGAACTAGATAAAAAAATAACCAAATTTCGAAAAGAGGCCACGTCGGATATTGAGAAAGCCCGAGAAGACCACCAGGCGGACCTTACGGAGGCTTATGAGGTGTTGCGCTCAGAGGACTCTCTCGTCAGAGAAGCGGCGGTTGCCGAACTAGATAAAAAAATAACCAAATTTCGAAAAGAGACGGTTGGGTATTGATAAAGTCTGAGAAGACCACCAGGCGAACCTTGCGGAGGCCATTGCGGAGGCTTATGATGCGTTGCGCTTAGAGGACTCTCTCAGCAAAGAAGCTACACTTACTGAACTAGACGGGAAAATAGCCGAATTTCTGAAAGAGACCCGGTTGGGGGTTTAGGGGGTCCGAGAAGACCACAAGGAGGCCATTGAGGAGGCTTATGGGGCGTTGCGCTCAGAGGACTCTCTCAACAGAGAAGCGGCACTTACTGAACTAGACAAAAAAATAACCGAATTTCAAAAAGAGACCCGGTTGGATCTTGATGGAGTCCGAACGGGTATTGAGAAAGCCCGAGAAGACCACCAGGCGGATATTACGGAGGCTTATCGGGTGTTGCTGTCAGAGGACTCTCTCAACAGAGAAGCGGCACTTACTGAACTAGGAGAAAAAATAACAGAATTTCAAAAAGAGACCCGGTCGGGTATTGAGAAAGCCCGAGAAGACCACCAGGCGCCCCTTACGGAGGCTTATAGGGTGTTGCGCTCAGAGGACTCTCCCAACGGAGAAGCAGCACTTACTGAACTAGGAGAAAAAATAACAGAATTTCGGGAAGAGGCCCGAACGGTTATTGAGAAAGTCCGAGAAGACCACCAGGCGGCCCTTACGGAGGCTTATAGGGTGTTGCGCTCAGAGGATCGGACGGGGATTGCGGGATTAGGAGCCCGAGTGGTTGAATCTATCCGCGGTTGATGATAAAGTAAATCGAGTTCGTACTGAGGCATATAACTCAAACAGTGTGCTTGCCGGAATAGTGCGAACAATGAAAACGCCAAAACGTGTCATAACAGTTTGGGCTGAGAAGCGGGGCCCATTGGTTGAGGGGCACTATGAATATTCGTTCGGTGCCAAAGCGAGTAATAAATGTGGGGGATACGCTATGACAGCTGCAGGTGAAGTTATCCAAATGGCGGTCTGCTCGGTTAATGCTAGTGGTAAACCTGTGGGCGCGGTCGCGATAAATATTGTAGTAGATGGGGAAGAACGGGGGTTTGGAGTCACTAAAATCTCTGGAGATAGTTCGACGGTGGTTTCGTTCTCCGGTTATGATCGAATTAGACTTTCCAAAGGTAGTGTTATTAACTTTGTTACGAAAATCGGTGACCCAGAGAGTTCTTCCACTATTGTCTCATTGTTAATTGAACTTATTTTGTAAATACTAATATATTGAAAATCATGAACGAATCAACGCTTCCAATTGTCAATACCACTCCATCAACACTGTGTACAATTAACGAAAGAAGTTCAGATTTTAGGTTGAATAATATCGTCGCTATGCAGGATATTTTAGTTAGAGAATATACAAATAGAAAAAGAAACGCTAAAAAATATAGACGCGCGGTGAACATGGCTGAAGCATCTAGCACGGGTCTGGCGAGTGTTTCTGTGTTGTGTGGGGCGGGGACAGCTGCAACTATATCCACCATTATAACGGTTCCTGTAGCGGGGATTTTATGTGCGTGTCGGCCGTTTCTGGGTTGTTGTGTATGGTAATTAGGGCGTCGGGTGGAAAACTCGAGAAAAAATGTAGAAAACATGATAGAATATCTGTTCTCGCCAGGTCGAAGAAAAATACCATCGACGTTATGGTGTCCAAAGCGTTGGCTGATAAGAAAATATCAAATTTAGAGTCTGAATCCGTGGTGGAAGAAATGGGGAGATATGAAAAATTAAAAAATGATATTAGAATCAAAGCGCGCGATAAAGTCGGAGGAAATTAATATTTTTATTAAATAATTAATTTTATAATTAATTTAAAGAAAATTATAAAATTAATTATATTGGTGCAGTAAACAATTTATTAATTAATTTTAGGAAAATTATTAACAATTTAAAAAGAAAAAAAAGAAAAAAAGTTTTAGGTTCCACCGAGGCTCGAACCCGCGCCAGCAAAACCCTTCTGGGTCCACCCCGCTAAGCCTTCGCTTAAATTTCTTCTATTTTTTTATTTTTTCGGCTTAGCGAGGTGTGTTACACTCACATCTCCTACACCCCATCATTGGACCGATACCGCGGACCCACCTCATCGTTACCTCCATCCGCTATAATGTGCAGAGCGGCCAGGGTGAAGTACATGTGGCGAAACTTATCTCACTGTTGAGATATTAATGCTGGCGTCCCGACACCGAACTGTGTTTATTTCTTGTATATAAACTTAACTTTGCTGGTGAAATAAAAAAAATTGTTATTTATTATTAATTAATTATTTTATTATATTAATTAATATGTTTACTATATAATAGGGGGTGTTCAGCTTTAAATTAATATATTTTTATAATTTTATTAAAATTAATTAAATAACGAACCATCCCGGAAATTCGTGAACTATATAACCCTCACTAAGTGTTTATAAACTGTGTACACCACCTGTGTAAATCGATAGCCCGTTTACATACCATCGATAAGGCTATAAATAACCGTGTGTGTAATATATTACAATGTGTTTATTTTCCATCCCGGAAGACGTAATCGTGTAAACCTCTCTATAAATGGACAACTTAAATATACGTGTAAGGTGGGACACCTAATTTACATTTTCATAACGCGTGTAATTGGAACATTGTCGTCTGCTTGGTGTTGTGATAACACATATTTATAAGCGATATCGTAGAAATGTACATTCGTAAACGAATTGTTGGGTTTTAATAGTTTTATATAATACACCTTAGTTTCATATCCGATACGCATTATCCGTCTTAATGTTTGTATTTGCCTCTTGTATAGTTGACATAATTGCCGGTATAATATTGTAAATGCAACGTTTTTATCGAGTGTAATAAATTACGCTGGTATTTCATGTATTCGATATCGCCTAGTGTTCTCATTTTATAGAATTTATATATAGGACTATAACCCCCGTATTCTTCGTAAACTTCTTCAACACAGCCATTAAAAACTTTCAATTCCAATTGTATTGTATTATCCATTTTCTCTAATAATATTGGTACTTGTTTTTTCTGTTCAATTTCCAATTAGAATTTTCAAATCCATTACAATATGATTGTAGAAACGCATATCCGTAAACGAATCGTTGATTTTAAACGGTTTTATAAAATTAGTTTTCCGGTAGTTGTTCTCCGATCCTATTTAGTCGCTTCGTTTCACGAATTTGATCCTTGTACCGGCGACATAATTGCCGGTATAATATTGTAAATGCAACGCTTTTATCGGAGCGTAATAAATTACGCTGATATTTCATGTATTCGATTTTGCATAGTGTTTTCAATTTATAGTAATATTAGTAACATTACAAAATTCCAATTCCCATTCTATTTTATTATCCATTTTGTTATAATATTTATATTGTTTTTTCTATTCAATTTTCAATTTTATAAAATTAGTTTGATATGTTATAGTTTTACGGCGTTTATGTGTTGGAACACCGTGACTTATTAGATCGATTCTATTTTTCTAACTGACTTTCCGATTTCAATTATTACTAAACGATAATACTTGCGAGCACGTAATCCCCTGTTAACCATTCGATGAGTAGCCTGAGTGCCACCGCATGGTGGACATAGCAGTGACTCGGCTTTGGTCCCTACCCCACAATGCCGACATGGGCGAGGCGAAACGGAACCTCTTCGCATCCATGCACGGTGATGTTTGCAATATTCGTAAATACCGGTGCGATAACACCTCTCGTGACTACCTGTCTTCAACCACGCACACTTAACTAGAACCATTATGTTATTATATATACTGAGTATAACATAGGGATTTTTATCTCTAATAGGGTGTATCTTCTCATGTCATAAATATATGGTCTCGCGGTAGTAGTATATAAGAGTCACAAATGATACCATCATGCGGTGGAAGGTGCCGCGCGTAGCCGGTGCCTTCCAGAGGTGATGGTATCATTGTGACTCTTATATACTACTGATCCTGATGAGCCGGCTCGTGATGGATTTTTATATGTTGATTTCCGGATCAATCCAATCGCCACAAAATGGTTTTCAGACTAGTCCATTTATGAAAAGGGGATATTTTTGTTGTCAAAAAAAGTTTTTTTTTTGCAAAAAGTGCAGATCCTGATGAGCCGGCTCGTGATGGATTTTTATATGTTGATTTCCGGACCAATCCAATCGCCTCAAAATGGTTTTCAGACTAGTCGATTTATGAAAAGGGGATATTTTTGTTGTAAAAAATATGAAAATTATTTGCAAAAAGTGCAGATCCTGATGAGACGGCTCATCACGAGCCGGCTCATTTGGATCTACACCATTTGGTAATACCACTATACAGGTAGTGTTGAAACGGTCAAATAGATGTTAGTTGGCCAGCTAACAGAGAATTAGCAATCTACTCATATCGTGATGTACATATGTAGCTGTGACTGGAGAAATGGGGCTTAGTAATTTGTGGCCAGTGTAGCCCCTGATCAAATAGAACACTCGTGTAGCCTAATAGCGATCTATATTACATGCTACCCAGTGATTTACCATATTTCTGGTAGCATTTATTTCCTTGAAGGAAATATTTCCTTCTGGACATTATATATAGCGAAACGTCATTTCCGGCGAAGAAGAAACAATTCATACGCGAACGTCAAAATTGTCAATTTTGATATTATAAGCTGGTGTAAGAGCAAATTTCACATTTTTCGAAAAGCATGTAATATACACTACCATTTTGAAATACCAGCTTTATTTCCCTTGATATCTGTAAATCAGACAAAGAAACTTGTGCTCTGCACTCGCTCGTTTCTTTATAAGACTTCCAGATGTCTCGTGATATAAATCCGGTACATGTATTTCAAAATGGTAGTTGAATAAACTCTACATATTGCTTGTTAGACGCACGACGGGCGTTTCATTAATGGAATGACAAACAGTCCAGTTCCTGATCAGACTGGATGCACATGCTTATCTGGATATACACTGGTCGCAAAACCCATAAGCCCCATTTCTCCAGTCACATATATGTTTGACACTAAAAAGTCTTTGGGGTTAATTACTTGTATTTTGTAATCAGATATTTCGATGCATATCTGTTGATGTCATTTTATTATATTTTGTGTTGTTAATTAATTGGCAATTAACCTGAGGTACGAAATAGCGATTCCCGGGTGATGGAACAGGACCCACCACTTTCATAGGATTTATATACAATGTACATGTATGGGCCACCAAATCGCCAACCGTCATCAATAGCTTCCTTACATTGATCAGGGCTCCAGATAAGGAATTATTAATTGAGTATTTTCATTCCATCATTTCTGAAGCAATTGGGTGTTTCAAAATTTTAATTGAGTAAAATAAAATCACATTACTGTTTACACATCAACAGGCAGCAAGAATAAGAAAAATATGTTATATTTGTGGTCTGTTTATTGTTTTCTGCAGCATGCTACATGTACCACCGAACTGTAATTGCTTTTAGATACTCGCTACTTCTGATTTCAATTGGGTTTTGGGCAATTTTAATTGGGTATTTAAGCAAATATGCAGCTTATCTGGAGCCCTGATTGATATATAACCGCTCCGTGTAATTTAGGTGACATTGACCTACTTTCACGAAATACAAATCACATCCGTCAAGTTGTATACATTGTACATCTCCTGATGTGTTGGATGTTCGACAACCTTTATCAGTTGCTTCCTTACATTGATACCTAACCACCTTGGGTCATTCAAGTGAACATAGAAATCGCATATCAGTTGTCGTCGTCCAAAATTTTGGACATAGGTCCATTGTAGGTCCAAATAGTTGGATGTTCGCCAAACTTCATCAGTAGCTTCCTTACATTGATAGAAACCATTCTGGGTCCTTTGGGTGACACTGACCTACTTTTCTCAAAATATAGGTCACATCCGTCAAAACTTGGACGTACGTCCCTATTTCGCATATATCCGGATACGTTTGTTGGATATATGCCAAACTTCATCAATATCTTTTGTCTCACTCATGCTAGATTGGCGGTAAAATTTAAAATTAGTAGCCGAAATTAACTGTCACAGTAAAATACTAAAATAAACAATACAATGTACTATTTTATATTACATATAGAGTATAATTTCTGACATATCAGTAGCAAAAATGGCCATCTGAATGATTTCTGAAAATATTGGTAGCCAAATGGCCATTTGAGTAGCCAAATTGCGACCATCCTAGCTCATGATACTGGAAAGTGAGACAGCGGTCACAATTCTGGTGTCGTCTTCATCAACAATTTTGGACAAAGTCCAAATTTCGCATATCTCTTGATCTGTTAGGCGGATAATTACCAAACTTCATCAATATCTTCTCACATTGATAGCTATCCATCCGGTGTCAGAACCTTAATCATGACCATAATTTCATCAATAGCAGTGTATTTCGACTGACCGTGACCATGGTCACTGTATCAACAACTTTCGACATAAAAAATATGTTGTTTTTTCTTCTTCAGGAAAACAGCAATGCATCAAGCTTGGACTCGAACTGGGCCATGTGAACACCGGATTGTCCACTGCATCTGGATCGATCGATATCAACAATCAGCAGGGAGGGTGAAGAAGAGAAGACACCATGTACACAAGACCCTTGGCCAGATAGAGAACAGCCGACGGACACTTATTTTATGACCAGTGTTTACAGACTTTATGCAGTTAATTTGGCTACCAGTATAGATGTGAATATGTTTGTTCAAACACAGTGGGTATAGTTTGTCATAGGCACCTGCTATTGGGATGGGGTGGACGTGAATCAGGCAAGGAAGGGAAAACCCTCCAATTCAGACGATACTTTTTTTTTACATTCGCGATTTTGACGCGATTAAGCACAGCTATCGCAGAAAATTGATAAGCAAACCTGCCATTGCCCCTTTTTTGCTGGAAATAAGGACTGATGGGGTTCACTCCGATATGCCCCAAAATCGTTCGAAAATGCAGTTTATAGCCACGAAAAGAGATGCACGAACACGCATGTAATAATATTGCACATTCACCAGTCAGGAAAACTTGAATTTTATACCCTAGTGCACCCCATCTTTCCTTAATTCCAGCCAAATGTATATGTAGATTTTCTCTAAATAACTCGTAAATGGCTGAATCTACGGGGACTAGAACATCGACAGGTGTTGCTGATCAATTTTCCGGGTTATCTGCGCATAATTGCGTTAAAATGTTCTTACCTGATTCAGTGCATCCCATCCAAATAGCAGGTGCATGTGACGTACTATACCCACTGTGTAAAAGTATGCTAGACATTCATATTCCATTGTTAAATAACATAGGTTGGTGCTACTGGTAGCTGCAGAAACCATTTGGTTACTGTAACAGTGATTTGGCTACTAAATATTTCAAAATTTGGCTACTGAAAGGTTGGTTTCGATTGGAAAAAGTAGTTTTGCAAATATTGGAGCTACTGGTATTGTAAAATTTTGTTCAAGGTAACCTTTAATTTTAACTATTTAAATTTCATAATCCTTGCGCTAACCTAGAGTTATAACAAACAGTGTAGACCCGGATCAGCCTGCTCGACTGTGACTGGTGATCCGAGTCTACTACATCTATCACACGGTCAGAAGATCCATTTTGTCAGTACATGTCATCTCAAAAACTATACATTTTTCAGCATTATACTGATGACAACATATACTTAAATACATGTAGATACATGTACATGAATATAATGAGACACAAACTATAACAGTTGCTGCTGCTTTTATTTTCCTCATTTAAATGATTGTACATGTAATGTTGAGCCTACACACTGTAGCACATATGATAACTCTTACATTAAAGGTACTGTGTCTCGGGATAGATTCAGTGGAGGGCACATTTAGTGTTGCCCTTGTCCGTCCGTCCCCAACCTTGTAACTTGTAAAACTTTTAAACAGTAATAGCTACAGACCTGAAACCTGGTATGTAGCTTTCTTATGAGTAGATGCACAAAGTTTATTTTGATTCTTTCAACCCCGGGTCATGGATTATCTCCCCCCCATTTTCGACTTAGAATTTTGCCTCGTTTTACAGACGACTTGGAAATATAATTTGGTTCCAGAAATACGATCTAAATTAACCTATTTTGACCTAATCTGTTTCATCACATTCTAGGCATATCAGAGACCCAGTGCCTTTAATGCACCCGTTACAGATATTTTGTGAACAGTTCAGAAATTATCCGTAAAAAACACGAAAATCGGATTGATTTCATGATTCATCTGAAATCTACATGTGCTGTTTTTTTATAATTATGCAGATAACCATTACGATATCAGATAACACTACTTGTATCTGACCAGGCTACTCATTGTTCACAAATTCACAATTTGATCAATAAATGCCGTCGATGCTACAGATATTGAAAAGTGTGGGTTATTGGGAATATTATGAGCTACCGGCTGAGAAAAGGAACCCTAGAACATGTGCAATCAGCATGGTGAGTGCATAGATCTGATCATGACCTACATTGTTTGAATTACTGTCATCAGCAAAACAATTATATTTTATACTGCGAAGTGGACCTCTATCTACAATTGTTGGACATGTTGTCAGGTCCATTTTCTCGGCTGGGGGCTATATGTGGCTATGACTGGAGAAATGGGGCTTATGGGATTTGTGACCAGTGTAGCTCCTGATTCAATAGCACACTCTGATAGCCTGGTGGTCTATATAGCTTGGTAGAAGCATGACATGTGTATCATTCACGGAATGGCGAACAGTGCAGATCCTGATCAGACTGCAGTCTGATCTGAAGCTATAGTGGTCGCAAAACCCATAAGCCCTATTTCTCCAGTCACAGCCACATATGTGATCTGTGTGAATGTTACATTATTTCTTCGTAACGATAGCTTTTACTCGTTTGTTCTGTATAAGCTTACAAAAGCCATGACAGAACCATTTGCCCTTTCAGGGTATGGGGTCACGTGATTTCAGAACGACCCTAGATAATGTGTGATGTCGTTTTTACATTAGATTTTCTTTACAATGTAATAAACCAATAATTTTCACGAAAAATAGAGTACATTTTATTTTGACATTTCTTGATACTTGATTGTGGAGTCCGGTGATACCCATTATGAAAGTAAGAAGATTAGTACTAATCCTTTTACTTTTAGGAAGTGGAGTTAAATTATTCTGGTGAGCTGAGGATATATATTTGTACATATTCAATTCGAGAACACAACTATGAGAACTGCCCTGATCAACAGGCCTTTGTGACATTTGTGGCAAGTGTAGATCCTAATCATTATGCACAGCAGTAATAAGCATATGCTCAACTGTCAGAATAGCGACAATAGCCGGGGGAGGGGGGGATGCTGGTCACTAATGTTGTTTAGGTGTGAATTTTCACCGCTGGGGTGAGGGGACATGCAATTGTATATGATGTACATAAAAAACGTACTTCTATAAGTAAGTTGAGGAACCGTTCTATACCTGATCATGTTTGATTCAAAGATAATTGCTTCGTAAATACATTTACATTTACTCTTTGTTATTAGAGACTATGACAATAGTGCAGTGGAGCTTCATAAATGTGAGAGTATATCTGGCCCATGTGTATTTACATATATCACAGTACAGTGTCTCGGAAAAGTGTACACGTTAGTTTATGTACATATTGAGAATGTTCGCAAAAGTACACCAATATCTCACTTGCAGTACATCTTGATGTAGTATAACTTATAGGAGTCCGTTGTCCTGGCTTTTCTATGTATGATTGGCCACATTATATCATATGTTCTACTTCTCATTGTCAGTTCTTTGTCAAATGCCGGAAGACGTGAAACTAGCTGATGGCTGGCACACACACAAAGATGGCTGACTTGGCCACTCCATGTGCCGTATATGATACAGTAACGAGTGTTCATATATATGTTAAACATATATTCCATAACTTTTACGAAGCAATTGTTTGAATCATATGATGATCAGGGGTCCCATAATTATGTCCTCATCATGACATTAGTGTCTTGCAACTCGAAACTCCATGTTCTCAACTTGAAACTCGAAAATATTAACTTGAAGCTTTCAACTGGAAACTGAAGAATTCTGACTCGAAAGTCAAGAATGTCAACTTTCCTTAGTCTTTTGACCTTCAAAAAAAAACAGTGAAAGTGAAAGGGTTAACGTCCCAGCAATAGCTAAGGTCATTGTGAGACAGGACAACAGTTTAAAGTCTCATCAGACAGACAAGTGGCAAGGAAATACTACGAAAGTATTTTTGGATGCCCTAGGCAAGGTTTGAACCCACAACCTCCGGATTGGAGTCAGGTGTTCTAACCCCTATACCACAACCCATCCCTCATTTGACTTGAACACAAGGTGAATAATGGGCGGGCGATAGAAACCTTTAATGCTTAAATTTTGCCAAAACTTGGCGTTGACATTGGCCATTTAAGCCACATGGGTGGTGAAAGAGAATGGGTTTTATGTCCCAGCAACAGCCAAGGTCATGTAGGAATGGTAGATCGGTTTCAAATCTCATCTGGTGGGATTTTGGGATTTACCCCCATCACAACAAGTCTTTAACCTGGCCTAAAATGACCTTAGCTGTTGACAGGCCATTAAACACCATTCGATCAAATCATCCTTACTGGAATCCCAATATCCCTGGTTTGACCCTCAGGTGCATGATTGCCTTTCTTGTTACTTGAGAGTTGAATCAGGTTATACCCATCATAAAAGTAGTAGGATTAATACTAATCCCATTACTTTTAGGAGCTGGGGCTAAGTGACTGGTGTGGCGAGAACCTGGCACCCGATCAGGTTCTTTTCTTATTTCACACTGAATATATATATTTCAGTGACTTTCTCCCCATCGATGAATTGAAATATGGGATTTGACTGTTAACCTGGCCTAAAATGCCCATAGCTGTTAACAGGCCGTTAAACTCCATTAATTAAACTGGCAAAGTATTTCCTGTCCCATTTCCCACTAAACTCCATTAATTAAACAGGCAATTAGTCCCGTCCTATTTCACACGTCCCAAGGACATCAAAGTCTTCTGCGGAGTTGACGGTTATGGCTCGTGAAGAAACTCAACACCAGTTAAAACTTGACTTTAGACATCATTAGGTCGATGACACTATGTTGACACCTCAGTGGCACCAAATACTCCTGCAAATACACAAGAACAACATTTTATATTTCTTTGCTAGGAGTAACCATTATGATTACAACATGCACATTTTCAAGATCCCCTGACTGGCAGCCTTGACAATAATAACATGTGCCCTCAGTGACCTTGACATTGTCGAAAGACATGTAGCGGTAATACATGTTAGCAACACCTTTCATTTTCTTAAATAACTTCTGATCCACTTTATCGATTTTAATAATATTTGGCCATAACGTGTGTCTAGGTATAGTAATTGGTTTTGCAAGCACCACACGTATGAATTAAGACACAAAGTTACGGTCACTGAGAACCTCGGGGGTGGGGGGGGGGGGGCAAACTGGCTACAAATGCCATATGCCCCAATCCTCCAGCCACACATATATATCAAGAGTCCGACTGGTCACAAATGCCATAAGCCCCAATCCTCCAGCCACATATAGAGACCAGGAGCCAGATAGGCCACAATTCATATAAGCCACATTCACAAAGGCCACATACATGTACAGAGATCTGTACCCGATTTCATCAAAATTGCAAAGTATAATTTTCTAGCAAAGTATACTTTGAGGGAGTAATCATTTATTTTTCCCGAAATGCATTATTTCATATAGAACTAACGACTGCATATATTTGATGATTACAAGTATGCAGAATTATTATACTGAATTTATTACATTATCACAGCCATTTTGGCTGTGATAATGTAATACATTCAGTATGATAAAAATTAATAAATTTATCCTGAAATTGAAAATTTCTCCCTCAAAGTATACTTTGCTAGATAAGTATACATGTACTTTGCAATGTTGGTGAAATAGGCTACAGGAGTCAGACTGGCCACAATTTCCATAAGCGCCAATTCTCCAGCCACAGTGACATATAGAGATCAGCAGACTGGCCACACAATATAGAGATTAGCAGACTGGCCACACTTGCCATAATCATGATAAGCACCAATTCTGCAGTGACATATACAGATCCTGAGTCAGACTGGCCACAATTGACATAAGCCGTAATTTTCCAGCCATATATAGAGATCAGGAGTCAGACTGGCCACAATTGCCGGAATCCCCAATCCACCTCCAATCAGATTCAATCTTCCATCCACATATAAAGATCAGGAGTCAGACTGTCAATCTTCCAGTCACACAAATGACATACCCTAAGCTTCAATCCTCCACCCATATATCAAGATTGGTAGCCGATTTCACCAACATTGCTAAGTAAACTTATCTATACTTAGCACTTTGTGGGAGTAATTATTATTTGTACTGAAATGCATTATTTCATATATAACAACTAACTTTGTACTTGATTATTAAAAATTATGCAGAAGTACATGTATTATACTGTATTTATTCCATTATCATTAAATAAAAAAATTAATTTATGCATAATTTGAAAATTGCTCCCTCAAAGTACACTTAGCAAGATAAATGTAGTTAGAGATTTTGATGATGAAATCAGCTACAAGCGTCAGACTGCCCACATATGCCATAAGTGCATTGCTATCACTAAGCTAATCCCATGGCAGGCAGCTTTGATAATACAAGGTGATCGCTGGCGAGAAACAAATCACCTGATGACGTTTACAAGGCGAACGCCAGGAAGTGTCTCGCCCACTAAACAAGGCGATCACCACAAAGGTCAAGGTCGGTCAAGATGAGGAATTCCAAAATTATTGATATGAAGGTCAAGGTCACACAATGACACTGGGTGAATAGCCATCAATGTGAGGAAGCTATTGATAAAATTTGGTAATGATCCATCAACGTTAAGAATCTACTGATGAGGGGGTATTCAATATTTGGACGTACGTCTAAAATTATTGACACAAAGGTGAAGGTCACCTGTGAGAAAGTTAGTGATAAGTTTGCAAATTAATGATCCGACTAACGGATCGAGAGATATGCACATTTTTTTTACTTACATGTACGTCCAAAATGTTGTTTTTCTGGACGACGGAATTGCGACTGCTAGGTCTTATTTTCAACTTTCGTGGGCGAGACAAAAAGTGGTTTTATGGTAAGAAATTGCATTGAAATCAACGATATTATTCTGCTGTCTACATTGGTAAATTGAAACAAACAGGATGGGGGTGGGGGCATTTGTTAGTATAATCAACTTACCCTTCCAAGAACTTCAATGACTGCTACATCCCGGACCGAGTTACGAACAAACTGATTGTTGATGGCGCCGACCGTCGATTGTATCATAGAGTGGGACTGTCACAGCACACAACTTCACAAAGACTGAAAGAGTTCACAATACCTGGTTATACCCTTTGCTATAGCTGCACATTTTTCGCTTTATAGGCAATAGGTTGCACTATATCGCAACACCAGTCAACGGTATAAATTATGCGGAATAACGTTTCACTAAAATATAGCAATAATCTGCAGGGCATTGACATTCATAGCTATATAGTTATTGAGAGACAAATGTACAATATGAGAAAAAAAATATTATCATGAACTTTGTCGAAAATCTAAATAACTGTTCCGCATCGATTAATCATAAGGAAGCTACATACCAAGTTTCAGGTCAGGTGTGATAGTTAGTTACGGTTTAAAACGTTTTACGACTTGCAAACCAAAATTGGAAAATTCTAAGTCGAAAAGGGGGAGGTAATCCATGACCCCGGGGTCAAATAAAAAATCAAAATAAACTTTGTGCATCTACTCATCAGAAGGAAGATACATACCAAAAGGGGGAGATAATTCATGACCCCGGGGTCAAATAAAAAATCGAAATAAATGTTGCGCATCGACTCATCAGAAGCAAGCTACATACCAAGTTTCAGGTGTGTAGCTAGTACAATTTAAAAAAATTACGACTTACAAGCCAACATTGGAAAATTCTAATTTGAAAGAGGCAGATAATCCATGACCCGAGGATCAAATAAAAAATGGAAATAAACTTTGCGCAAATACTCATCATAAGGAAGCTACATACCTAGTTTCAGGTGTGTAGCTAGTACGGTTTAAAAGTTTTAAGACTTACAAGCCAAAATTAAAACATTCTAAATAAAAAAGGGGGAGATAATTCATGACCCGGGGGTCGAATCAAAAATCAAAATAAACTTTGCGCATCGACTCATAATAAGGAAGCTCAATACCAAGTTTCAGGTGTGTCGCTAGTACAATTTAAAAAATTTACGACTTACAAGTCAAAATTGGAAAATTCAAGGAAAGTCGATAAGGGGGAGATAATCCATGACCCCGGGGTCATAAATAAAAAATCGAAATAAATTTTGCGCATCACATCATCATAAGCAAGCTACATACCAAGTTTCAGGTGTGTAGTTATAGTACGGTTTTTAAAGGTTTTACGACTCGCAAGCCAAAATTGGAAAGTCGAAAAAGGGGAGATAATCCAGGACCCGGTATTTAGCTATTACGGTTTAAAAAAATTACAAGTTACAAGGCAAAATATTCTAAGTGGAAAAGGGGGAGTTAATTAATCCATGACCCGAAAAAGTTTAGGTCCAAAAATGGCTTATCTGATGGGGATAAAGGAAAACGGTCCTATAGATCGTGCTGTCAAGTTGAGTTAATAAAAGTGTGCAGCGAGTTGAAAATGCTATTATGACCATCTCATCTGCACGTCCTTAAATATAGCTTAGAAAATCTCAGCTCTACGGATGTGTTTTACTATTTCACTGTCTTTTATATTTTCTGTATCCGTTAGAGCCGAGACCCTTATAAATACTTACAGTGTAAAATTTATTCACAATAACAGCCCAATTTGTCCTGGTGTTTTGCTACAAAAATGGGAATAAAAGGATAACCAATGTCAGGGCTCCAGATAAGGAATTAGTAATTGAGCATTGTCACTCCATCATTTCTGAAGCAATTGGGTATTTCGAAATTTTAATCGGGTAGGGTAAAATAAAATGACACTAATGTTTACACATCAACAGACAGCAATTATTGAATAGTTTGCTTCGAAATGAAAACACGTCTTGGCATCCAAGGAGACAATTCTAATGAAAATTGTCTCCTTGGAGACAATTCTAATGAAATACCAAGATGTGTTTTCATGGAAAATAAGAAAACTATGCTATAGTTGTGGTCTGTTTATTGTTTTCTGCAGCATGATAAATGAACCACAAAATTGTAATTTCTTTTTGATACTTGCTACTTCTGATTTCAATTGGGTTTTTTGGCCATTTTAATTGGGTATTTACGCAAATACGCAGCTTATCTGGAGCTCTGAATGTCAAACTATGTATACCTACATGTGTATTATTAGTCTATGAATGTTTTTAACATGACATGATGACTGCATGTGAAGTGTTAAAATTAAAAACTTCTCACTCGTCAGACTGTGTAGCAAAACGCCAGGACAAATTGGCTTGTTATTGTGACAAAATTGTACACTATAAGTGTCTCGGCTCTCACGGATACAGGAAATACAAGACAGATGAAATAGTAAAACACATCCGTAGAGCTGAGATTTTCTAAGCTACCTTAAATATTGCATTAAAAGGATAAGAAGCCCAAGAATAGCATCCGGCCACACTTTTGCCCCTTTCTTCCAAGTTCCACTGACTCGGTCATGACACAGGGCTACTAAAATAAGTCCACTGTAATGCAAGTCAATACTCATTGTAACATCATTACTTACAAGTGGGTGGGGTAATATTCAATGCTGACTGATTCACGAATACGTACTCGGGTACAGTACTGTAACTGGTGTCATGAGATCGTGAGAGTCGCTCGGCTGTTCTTGTTCGATTGTGTATAATGTCAATGTCATTGATGCAAATTGTAGTTAAATAATATCGTCTTCGCGAGTCTGAAGAAACAAATGTTTACTTTCTTGTTGTTGTTGTTCCCCTTCAATTTAGCGCACGTGCTTGTGACGTCATGGTTTTGTGTGTAATGCAGTTTTCCGACATGTCTCCGAGTAGTAGCGAGAGCTACGCGGAAACGCTGGGATTCCGAAAATGAAAAGTGTCAACATTGACATTATGCGCTTTTTGGTACACCAAGTTTGTTTACCGTTTGTTGTCTTCACATTTGCGATTATGATATGAATCACAAGACATGGGATATATATTAGGCAGTATATGTAGTTTTGGTGTAACTAAATCAGTTGCCAAACATGTTTTTGTGTTTGAAAAAATCTGAAATTGGAATACTGAGCCGTTCTGTGCCTTTAATTGCCACAGGGGGGGGGGGGGGGGGGGTGGGGGGGGGGGGGGGGGGGGGGGGGGGGGGGGGGGGGGGGGGGGGGGGGGGGGGGTTGTTTGAAGATTGTGTCAACATCCGCTGTACACTGCGACTGAGAAGGTGCAATAAGCCAAACACAACACGGGGCTTATAGGGCATTTGCGACCAGTGTAGATCCAGTTCAGCTTGTACATCCGCACGGTCTGAACAGGATCTGCACTTTTCAGCATTCCTTCAATAAAACACACTATCATGCAATCCAGATCGTAATTAGAATACAGGAGTGTTATATTTGATTAGGACCTACACTGGTCACAAATCACACAAACCCCATTTCTCCAGTCACAGCCACATATAGGCCCAAGCTTCTATGTAACCCCCATCTTTAGTTTTTAACATCAAGTCCAAACATTTTCTATTTATTTGAAACAAGTCAGTACGAAAATAGATTAGAAATAGTAAAGAATTTACTGTACATGTGAACATTGAATATATACTTTTAATTGTATCCCCCGGACTCCGTGGGGGGATACTATGGATTTGACAGCGGGCCGCGGACGCGGACCCCCCATCTTTAGTTTTTAACATCAAGTCCAAACATTTTCTATTTATTTGAAACAAGTCAGTACGAAAATAGATTAGAAATAGTAAAGAATTTACTGTACATGTGAACATTGAATATATACTTTTAATTGTATCCCCCGGACTCCGTGGGGGGATACTATGGATTTGACAGCGGGCCGCGTCCGCGTCCGCGTCCGCCGCAGACACTTCTTGTCCGGAGCATAACTCAACCACACTTTGGAATAATTTCATGAAACTTCACACATGCATAGACCACGACCAGAAGGTGTGTCGCGCACAATAATGACAACTCTTGCATAGCTAATTTTTTAGTTATCTCCCTTTTTTGTTTCGTGCACTGATTGAGCATAACTGGACCACCCTTTGGAATATTTTTATGAAACTTCACACATTCAATTAGACCACGAACCGAAGGTGTGTCGTGCACAAGAATGACAACTCTTGCATAGCTAATTTTTTAGTTATCTCCCTTTTTATTTTCGCGCACTGTCCGGAGCATAACTCGACCACCCTTTGGAATATTTTCATGAAACTTCACACATGCATAGACCACGACCCGGAGGTGTGTCGCGCACAAGAATGACAACTCTTGCGTAGCTAATTTTTGAGTTATCTCCCTTTTTTGTTTTGCGCACTCTACAAACTGGACAATAATGCATGAAGACCCGTTTTCTCGTGTGCTCTGTACACCTTACCTGTAGAGAGAACAATAGCCTTCTCCGGTTGAACAATAGAGACTGGGAGAACCATTCACCTGTGCATGTGCTAGCATGTGCAAATGTCCAGTCTTGACCACTATCTGACCACAGGTAATTTATACAGGTAAATTACTACATTGTATATTACATTTCCGTAAACTGTGTTGAAAATATTGTGGCATTATGTGGACCTGTGCAGATATATGTAGATAAATATAGGACTATTAAAAAAAAAATCTGGGCTCCAGTAGCAAGCATTATTATTTTTAATTTTTAAACTTTTTTTTTCCATTTTTTTTCTCCTTTTTTTTTTTCATTTTTTTTCTTCAAATTCTTTTAAAAAATTTGTCTAGTAGCATAAGGTCGTAAGTGCTATATACAGATATTATCATATAATAAAACAATTATTGACTAGTGAGCCATAGAATATAATCTGATATTCCATGGCTCACTAGTCAATAATTGTATAATATGTTCGGGCCAGTGAAAATTGCTTTCGGGCCCAGGCTCGAGGTCAAGGCGGGACAAGGCGAGGCATTTGATTCTGCGGAATTCTTGTTTACTTATCTCCCTTTGTTGTTTCATGCTCTGATTTCGTATCCAGATCATAACTCGAACACCCTTTGGAATATTTTTATGCCCCACCACGATAGTGGAGGGGGCATTTAGTGTTACCCTTGTCCGTCCGTCCGCACACACGAATTGGGTACTCTTGGGTATTTTTATAGAGTAAAAACCCAACAAGTATTCATTCGTAAGAACATGCATCCCGTCCTCCCGTCCGTCCGTCCGTCCGTCCGTCACAAAACTTTAACACTCAGGTAAATGTCTCATAATTTCTTCATCCTTCGACCGATCTGCTTCATATTTCATATACACATTGCTCTGATGGTTCACTACCGCCCTGTGCCAAATCCACGTTTGTCCTGCCCCCGCCAAGCCCAGGGTCAAGGTCACATACTTGGTGCTTCAAAAACTTTAACGCTCAGGTAAATAACTTATAATTTCTGTTTTCTTTCACAGATCAGTTTCATATTTCATATACACATTGCTCTAATGGTCCTCTACCGCCCTGTGCCAAATCCACGTTTGTCCTGCCTCCCCCGCCAAGCCCAGGGTCAAGGTCACATACTTGGTGCTTCAAAAACTTTAACGCTCGGGTAAATATCTTATAATTTCTGTTTTCTTTCACGGATCAGCTTCATATTTCATATACGCATTGCTCTAATGGTCCTCTACCGCCCTGTGCCAAATCCACGTTCGTCCTGCCCCCGCCAAGCCCAGGGTCAAGGTCACATACTTGGTGCTTCAAAAACTTTAACGCTCGGGTAAATATCTTATAATTTCTGTTTGCTTTCACGGATCAGCTTCATATTTCATATACGCATTGCTCTAATGGTCCTCTACCGCCCGTGCCAAAGCCACGTGGCGTCCGCCCCCCCCGCCAAGCCCAGGGTCAAGGTCACATACTTGGTCTCAAAAACTACGCTCGTAAATATCTAATTTCGTGCTACGGATCACTTCATATTTCCATATACGCATTGCTCTGATGGTCTCTACGCCTTGCCCCCAAATCCACTTCGTCCTGCCCCCACCAAGGGCCCAGGTCAAGGTCACATACTTAGTGCTTCAAAAACAAATTTAATGCTCAGGTAAATATCTTATAATTTCTGTTGTCTTTCACGGATCATCTTCATACTTCATATACGCATTGCTGTAATGGCCCTCTACCGCCCTGTGCCAAATCCACATTCGTCCTCCCCCGCTGAGCCCAGGGTCAAGGTCACATACTTAGTGCTTCAAAAACTTTAACGCTCAGTAAATATCTTATAATTTCTGTTTTTTCTCTCACGGATCAGCTTCATTCTTCATATACGCATTCCCAAATCCACGTTTCTCCTGCGTCTAATGGTCCTTCTACCGCCCTGTGCCAAATCAGTGGTTTCTCCTGCGCCAAGCCCAGGGTCAAGGTACATACTTGGTTCTTCAAAAACTTTAACGCTCGGGTAAAAAAATATTTTGACTTGTAATTTGGCCTCATTTATTATCAAAGCGGGGGGCATCCGTGTTCTATGAACACATTTTCTTGTTTCAAACTACTTGTGTATCTGGGGAGGGGGATACACATGCGCTTGTCGACAAGCATCCATTTCTAGTTCTTTTTATCTGTCAACGAACAAAATGTGATTTAGTTATATTTTAGTATTCAAAAACAGTATTTACGGAAAAGTAAGTGAGTTGACATTCAAGTTACACAATTTTAGTCCTGCAATACAACATTCATCCATGTGTAAAAACAAACACATCAAGATTGGATTTTTGGAACTGTAGAAAGCACCCGGATGTGCACAGTTTATCTATTCTACCATGTCTGTCAAATTGAACTCAACCAATCAGCTTGGCATAGGTGTGACCTCATGGATTCAATATACACCTGCCGCGTTATTGTTGACATCCGTTTGAATGTAGCTTCACACGTCTGTCACTGACGAGGACAGATAAACAAAATGGATCAACCAATCAGCATAGAATATGTGTGGCTTCATTGAATTCAGAATACACCTGTCCAAAGATCCACTTCCCTATTTGCCTGCGGTCAAATCATCGGATAAGTTGTTTGCATTGCCAAACTATTAATGACCTCCGGCGGCATCCGTTTGAACATAGCTACACACGCATGTCACTGATTATTTCAACTCGAAATTGTCAAAGCACAAGTAAGCTGTAGTTTAAACATTCTGCAAAGCAGTGCAGAATCAATTTACGAAATGTCGGAGATTATGTCAGCATTGTGTAAAAAAAATAGTAATAACATTTAATTTCACATTTTTTTCTGATTCTGGCTCTGCTGTCTGTTTGACCGTGAATTACAACCGACTTCCGCACAGATAGTCGTCGCCGACGATTGCAACCAACATATAAATAATCCAAGTATAACTAAATAACGATTAACGTATATATTAAACAACAAAAACAAAGAAATTATGCAACAAATACATGATGTCCGTAAATCCGAACGATATTATATAAGAAACCTTCATCCACCAATCAGGTAAGCTGTACTACTGCTACGTCATAGCGGTTATTTTTACAGCGCCACTTCGCGCCAGTAGGTCACAGTAACAGGAGAGATAAGCGATGACCAATTCATTACATGGCTCTGTATAGGTGTCAGATAAGGTGCGATATGAGAAATCTCAATATCACGAAAAAATACAAACGAACCGGAAATCGGTTATTAGGGTCGCCTTTGTTGTTTTTAGAACATTTTGAAGAAAATAAGTGATAGTTTGTAATGTGACCTTTACTTACTTAATACAATATATAAAATATGTATTAAATCTATTGTATAGTTGGAATATGTCTCCTAATAACCCCATTATTACATTCAAATATAGTTATTCCAAATGTTCCACATGTTTGCTCAGTTTAGAGAGTTATGAGATGTTGGCGGCCATCTTGGACGCCATTTTTATTGTATTACTTTTGGAAATTTACTCTTCGCCTAGTTATAGTACAATTCAGCTTGTTTGTTATGTCCCCTATGAAGTAGTAGTCCAGGCTAGAGCCCATGCAAAAGTGGTCCAACCTTGTTTTTGTCGCGCCTGCTTTAGCAGAGGCGCGACTATAGTCGGCGCTTTTTTCGTCGTCGTTCGTCGTCGTCGTCGTCGCGCTCGTCGCGTCGTCGCGTGTCTGTCCGCGTCGGCGTCGTCGTCGTTCGTCGTCGTTCTGTCGTCGTCGTCCGCGTCGTCCGCGTCATCCGGTTTTTTTGTAAGGCAAATACGTTAAAGTTATTGTTTTTTCACAATATCTCTTTAACCCCTTGCCAGACTTTGATAATATTTCATATCAATGTTTGTCATGGGATGATGCTTCATTACGCACACCCCCACATCCAAATTCTCAAGGTCAAGCTCATATATTTACTTTTTATGTTCACCGGTTTTGTAACAGAAATGCGTTAAAGTTATTGTTTTTTCACAATATCTCTTTAACCCCTTGCAAGACTTTGATAATATTTCACAACAATGTTTGTCTAGGGATGATGCTTCATTACACACACCCCCACATCCAAATTCTGAAGGTCAAGGTCATTTATTTACTTGTAATGTTCACCGGTTTTGTAACAGAAATGCGTTAAAGTTATTGTTTTTTCACAAGATCTCTTTAACCCCTTGCCAGACTTTGATAATATTTCACATCAATGTTTATCTAGGGATTATGCTTCATTACGCACACCCCCACATCCAAATTCTGAAGGTCAAGGTCATTTATTTACTTGTAATGTTCACCGGTTTTGTAACAGAAATGCGTTAAAGTTATTGTTTTTTCACAATATCTCTTTAACCACTTGCCAGACTTTGATAATATTTCACATCAATGTTTGTCTAGGGATGATACTTCATTACACACACCCCCACATCCAAATCAAATCTAAGGTCAAGGTCATTTATTTACTTGTAATGTTCACGGTTTTGTAACAGAAATGCGTTAAAGTTATTGTTTTTTCACAATATCTCTTTAACCACTTGCCAGACTTTGATAATATTTCACATCAATGTTTGTCTATGGATGATGCTTCATTACGCACACCCCCACATCCAAATTCTGAAGGTCAAGGTCATATATTTACTTGTATGTTCACGGTTTTTGTAAACAGAAATGCGTTAAAGTTATTGTTTTTTCACAATATCTCTTTAACCCCATTCCAGCCAGACTTTGATAATTTATTTCACATCAATGTTTGTCTAGGGATGATGCTTCATTACGCACACCCCCACATCCCAATTCTTAAGGTCAAGGTCATTTATTTACTTGTAATGTTCACGGTCAAATGCCTCGGCAGGCGCGACACCGCTTCCGTGGCGGAATTCTTGTGTTATATATACAACGTTTTTTTGCAGTTCCTATATGTCTATCATGCGCTGAATCCGAATCCGTTGAGTGCCACTCGCGAAACCTTGAGCATTTTTGTAGAAATGCATAAATCCAAAATGGCCATACAATGTGCCATATATTGGCACACATAATTATGTTCTATTTTAATGATTTAGTTTTCAGGATCAGAAATGGCTAGGTAAATTTATTAATTAATTCGATATATATATCTTCAGCAGAAATTTAAAATGGTCGCCAAAAACATTTTTTTTATATGTAAATGCGATCAGATTAAATGTTTTGCAATTTAATTTCTGGAACTGGGATATGTTTGGAGAGCAAATCGCATTGATAACTTCATAAAGTAAATACAAACATGAATACATTATATACATCATATACAAAAACTAAACATTGCCGCCAAATATCATTATGTGATATATAGCAGGTAGAATAGTAATTGATATCATCAGTAATAATATATAAATATTATACATTGAACGAGCCTAGATGGCAATTGTAAACAATCAAATACAATTTACATGGTGAATTTCAGATGTATGTCATGATATTTAAACAAACATGTAATCCAAGATGGCCCACAAATACTATACAATGTGATATATATTGATATCTATTGACGTGACGTAGCTTCAAATCAGGATATCATGTTACATTTAAAACTGTTGGATCACTCATTGCTATTATAATACTATATGAGTAATTATCTGACAAAACCGGAGTCATTGCTTTGATGCCAGTATAGACCCAGACCAACCTGCCCATCTTCGTCATATCCGGGTTTGCACTCATCGTATATTCTGTCTCTAGTAAATAATGAGAACTGATCTGACTGAATGAGTGTGTTAACTGATAAGGTTCGGTTGATTGGTGAAAAATAAAATATTCCCAGCTCTTTCAGATTGTGGCTCATATATATTATAGACATGTATATATATGTCAACAGTTCTTTATAATCTAGCGACCGGTAGTTATATGGTACGGGCAGATGATTCCCTCAAATCCTGTGAATCTAACCAGTATGCAAGTTTCGTTGAACATAGCATGAACACAGTTCGCATACTCTGACATCGTCATTTTCACTGTTGCTATTACCAATGTCCTCATCCCTGCACCCCTGCACCCCTGCACCCCTGCACGAGAGCGAAAATGTATCACAACTGCAGAGTATTGATTTGCACCTAAATCCACACTGATGCATCCACATTAAGAACCTCCTCAGACACAACTCGTCACTCCCCCTCGAGGCATACAGGTCGAATCATACATGATTTCGTCTCCCATCCATACTTCAGTGGGTCCAGCACTGGAGGTGCAGAACTCATCAATGGATGTTGTTGAGTCTCCTAGTTTCAATGTCGCTGTATATGCCTCCAGTTTCTTCAAGACAGTGGCATTTCCTATACAGGCAAATCATGACACACTGTCACATCCTGACAATTTGTTCATGAGCTGCCATGAGGTTTGCCATTATTTTCGCTTGTGTTCAAACGACGTGGTTAACATCGATAACATATCGACTTCTTGCACATAACTATTATTACCTTTACCCTCTGTAGCATATCATTCGTTTCTGCGAGTAGGTGATGGGCAAGTATGACAAGTACATCTGTGTCCACACTCACTACTTCAATCGGCGAGTAGCATTGATGATATGGTACGCCATAAGGACGTCAGCTGGGCCACTTACGATCATCCGCTTGTAACAGAAACGTTTATGGAACACAGGTCATCCACAATCAGCTTCATGATCTGCACTTTATTTGCAGTAACTGTCAATTCGATAGCTTGTTTTGGTAGTGGAGATTCTCTAGTAAGCTGGTACACATGGCTGAATCCCTTTCAAAGTGTAATGCTGACTTTATGCTGTTCGCATAGTACTTGTCAGACAACTTGCAGAACGTTACATGTCTGCAGTTGATGCATAACTGTGTTTGCAGCTGCACTGCTAATTGTGGATACCGTTGCAGGTGATGATGCCCAGGGGATGATCCATATAATAGCACACATGTTGAGAATAACAACTGCAGGGCTTTCAGCGCTGACTTGCTTGTTGATCGCATTTCACCACCTTCGTCGAGCAGAGCAGACGGATAAGGAGCTAACTCATAAAAAAACAGAGTTGCAGTGTCCCTGGATGATGCCATGATCCAAATGACTCCTGCATATATGAGTTCGGTGTTAACGACCTTATTCCTCTCATGAACTTTTGCATTTTGTCTTGTTGCAAACGCGAAATTTTGCCATACGTTTTCAGCTTGTTGTGAAAGCTCTTTGGCCACTTACGTTTCGTTCATAGTCCATCCACTGATCAGTTCCAATCGTGATTGTTTCATCAGCATTTACAGCTTAGTCATCAATGACCTGTCGTGTAAATATGTTCACAATGCCTGGTGGATGACAACTGCTGTCAAATACGTCTTATGTATGTAGTGAGTGCTGCACGTATTTTCTCTTGAATCTGCTTTGATTCATATAACCTGCTCTTCATTGTAAGACATGATCGCTGTTTGTGTGGCACCTTCCTGCATTGCCTCTATGTTACTCTTCAGTTTGCCAAAGATTCTGAGAGTGGGTCCAGATGCCAAGAGTTGATTCATGCAGTGTGGAGCCTCTACTGCCGGATGGTCCTTTGTCATATCTCATGTAGGGGTACTCTCAATGAATATATCATGCCAGATGCCGTTCCAAATGCCATCTTGGTGGTGCATCACATGTTGCAGAACTGCGGAGCGAAATGAAGGCAATTCATACTACGTAGCTAACAGCTAAAGCGGCTATTCTTCCTCGCGCTCTGCCCTCACGAAGGCAAGCATGAGCAACATAGGTCTGACAAGACAGTCAACCCATAGCCTGGTTGTTATACTCTTCTGACTGCTTGAGCATGATAGTTACATGGATAGCTGTACTGTAACACCATTTATACCTATTGACTTTACATTTACATATCAGTTTAAACACTATACAATTACTTATTCATGGCAGCCATCTTGATGTTCGCCTTTCTACAGGTATGTACATAACAGGTTTCAAATATGTTACCACGATAGTCAATATAAGTGTGTATATTGGAAAGAAAACAAGAACACCATAATGCACGATTGAGTAATATGTACATCAACAAATACGTGACATATTATATATATGTGTCTATATTTATCATAATCATTTACATTTTGCGGCCATCTTTAAAAAAGTGAGCTCATGAATTTCATTGGCATATGCTGTCTATCCAAAATATCTGAAAAAAAATCTAAAAACGGAGACCATTTTGATTTTTTCCAGATGATGCTTGTGTCGTATGCAATTAGAATTTCTCACAAATATTTATTGTTCCCATAAGCTAAACATTTACATCACCGAAATGCAGCATATATACATTTGCCTAAATAAGAAATATCGGTGAAAACTGGCGGCCATCTTGGATTTATGCAATTCTACAAAAATGCTCAAGGTTTCCGAAGTGGCACTCAACGGATTCGGAATCAGCACGGCAAAGAAATGTAGAAACAGCAAAAACATGTATATATAACAAAACAAGGTTCGGTGCCTTGTAGCTCGGACTATAGCAAGGGAGGCAACTTGTTTTGCTCTTGAGGTTGCGTCAGTGCAAATGTACGTACGGAAAAGTGGGTGGCAGGTGGGAGCATGCGATGGCTAATTTAATGATCGGGATTTGTCCTCAACTGAATCCCAACAAGAGACCTGGTTTGGCCCTCATGTACATCTTTGGCATTCTTGTTTACTCGTAATCCTATAGGCCATTATTTTTTTTATGCGGAAGGGGCCAAGTGGCTTTGATGTGGTATGGACCTGGTACTAGGTCAGGTTCTTCTCATTTCAGGGCTGAATATATATTTTTTTTTTTTTTGTAAATATTCAGTTCTGATTTTGGTATTTTCCCCCAAATGCATCATGTTGAATATGGGATCAAACTCGTTGGCCCGGATTTAAATGACCTTAGCTGTTGATATGCCATTAAACACCACCACCACGTACGGACATACATCCTTGTACTACATCAGTGTACTACGTCCATGGTCATTTGTGTCAAAAAGGTTGTTTCATTGTTTCATATTTCGTAACGAAAAACATAATTGAAAACACATCGATAAATCGTTTCCATTGAAGACAATTCTTATGAGCTGTTTAAAATGAAAAATAACAATTATAACAGCAGACGACAAAATTAAATTCAGCGTGATAAGGGTTATTACACGGCGTGTAACATTGATTTACGCATCCTAACACAATTTGTCATTTGTGGTTGTGACTGGAGAAATGGGGCTTCTGGGTTTTGTGACCAGTGTAGATCCAGATCAGCCTGTGCATCCGCACAATCTTGTCAGGATCTGCATTGTTCGCCATTCCATCCACCCGTCGTACTTCTATCAAACAATATAGATCTTTATCAGGATGGGATGGGTCGTGGCCTAGGGGATATGACATTGGTCTCCAATACCGGAGGTTATGAGTTCAATCCCCAACCTAGGCGTGATGTCGGATGAGACTTTAAACTGTTGTCCTGTCTCTATAATACCTTATCTGTTGCTGGGACATTAAACCTATTCACTTTCACTTTAACAGGCTACAGGATTAAGCTATTTTATCAGGAGCTACACTGGTCGCAAATCCCATAAGCCCTATTTCTCCCGTCAGAGCAACATTTTCACTCTATTTTCCCATTGATTTCCGCCTCTTCAGCTAAGAGACAATCAGTCAATTCTACCCACTGCTTTTAGCATCCATTCCCGGGCAACTTAGCACGATACGTCATTTTGGCAATAACAGACGCGTGGGATGTTTCTGACATCTGACTCTGCATCATTTTGCGTAATTTATTAACCCTTTCACCCCTAAGTAGCTTAAAATGGACAGTCCCATGTCCTTTTTCAGACTGTTCCATTTATCAGAAAGAGGAATATTAGAACATGAAAATATCCACAAACGGTGCAGATCCTGATGAGATGGCTCATTATGAGCCATCTCATCTGGATCTACACTGTTTGCAAACATTGTGATAGAGATATGTGTGTTGAAAGGGTTAACATTATAGATGGGCTCTTGTCCACTTTGTGATCTGAGGAAATTAATTTTTCACTACAGTATCAGACACCATACTTTGGTATGACAAGTCTCCGTGAAACTGCCAAAACTTTACAGGACATTCGTTCGGTCTGGTAAACTTTAAATTTTTACCAGATGTACAAAAATTTACTAGACCGAAAAAACATTTATAAAATAAAACTTATTTTATGTGATTCCATGAACACAATTTCTATAGTTTCCATTCTACATAAATGTAATATGAAGAAAACATCGGATGACAATATTCGCTCCCGTCTTTTAAGGGTCAGAGACGGAGTATGTCTGGAGTATATTATTTACTGCCGGACATGATACAGTCTACTATTGATTACGACACAGTCGCACACGCGGCAGGAAAAGTACGTCACGAGCACCCAATATTTTGGCACGCTTCAACATACATTTTCCTGGAGAAATTTTCATGTGATAATTATAGGTTATTTGATTTGTATGTGGATAATGCACGAGTTCCGCAGCATGCGATATTGCGCGACTAGGAGCACAATATCATTGAGCTGCGGAACAAGTGGAATATATCCTCATACAAATCAAATAACCAATTTATTATATACGTACATCATTCGCAATTTATATTTGTTTCCAAAAAAATATACAAAATGTAAACAAAATAAACAAATTAGTGATGATTTAGAAAATATGGAGAAATACTGACGTCTTACATTGCATTGTGTTTCAATGGGAAATGAAAGTATGTCGGACAATTGCACAGTGTAACCCGACAATGACTGACCACTTAGTTGTTTTGAGAAAACTTACATACATGTAAATGTAAGTTTTCTTGAAATAACTGAAACGGATATACAGTCTACGCTCGTTTACTCGAAGTCCGTCGGACTGTGATAAATACTTCGAGTAAACCGAAGTTTGACGTAACGAAATCTGAACAGGACCGAAATATTGCTATACACGATATGGGACGCATACTCCCATACGACCTGTGACGCTCAGAGTTACACTTTTGCAACTCTAATGTGTTTACTTGCGTTTGCCTATACACGCATTAATCAGTTATTGATCACTGGCGATTAAATCAGATGAGCTAAGTTAAATTGGTGTCGAGTAAATCACCTTTAACACTTATTCAAAGTTTGTTTACATAGGTTTACACCGTGGGTAAACAAGTCCAGTCTTTGATCCGGTAAATTGGCGCAAATTGACACTTTGACTTAACGAGAGTGAAATACCACACATTTCTGTTTTCGGGACCTAACAATTAGTTCGAATTGGCGAAAATTTGACGTAACAAAATTCGACGTAACGGTAGCCAGTTACATTGAAAATAATAGGATCTGAAACGGGACTTGGACACAAATTCGACGTAACGAGGGAATTCGACTTTGAGTAAACGAATGTAGACTGTAGATATGAAAATGACGCTATCTTAGTAGCTATAACTGTTTCAGAGTTATTTTGGGAAAACTTACAAAATATAATTTTTCTCAAAATAATTCAGAAACAAGACTGCTACGAGGACAGCACCATCAGCGGCCTACAGATGTCCTACAATTACCCGGGGAGGCGGCTCTCTTTCCGATCAATATTGTTGTTTCAGAAATTTCTGAGAGTCTGTCTGGTACGTGAGAGTTGAATCCGGTTATACCCATTATAAAAGTAATAATATTAGTACTACTCTTATTACTTTTGGGGAGTGGGGCTAAGTGACTGGTGTGGTGTGGACCTGTCACCAGGGCAGGTTAAGTATTCTAATTTCAGGGCTCAATATATATATTTTCTGTAAATATTTGATTCTGATTTTGGCATGTAGCCCCCATCACAACAGATAATATATGGGATTCAGCCCTGTTAACCCGGCCTAAAATGACCTTAGCTGTTGACAGGCCTTTCAACACCATTAAATAAATAAATACCAAGATATTTAGAAAAATTCCGGTAAAAGCGGACTCAGTTTTAATGAAATATCAAGACATATTTACAGAGAGAAATAGGAAAAATAATCCTAATTTATTGGCAGTTATTTTCACCGCTAGCATAAAAAGAGATAAGTTTCTTCAACATGTTAATACTTCTACATCTTGAAGGATTACCTCAATGTCCAGATCCTGTCTGTATAAAACCTTCCTGTTGAACGGACATTAACCCTAATCAATCAATCAATATTCGGATACCTGATACAGTCATGTGCTCCTGACCTTGACATTTTGACTATCACAAGGTTGTTCACACATTTTTTACAAAATCTGCTAAACCCTTTCACCCCTAAATAACTGGAATGGATTTTGATATGTTAATTTTGCAAACAATCCAATCGTCACAAAATGTCCATTTATGAAAAGGGGGTATTTTTTTGTTTTAAAAAATATGAAAATTACTTTAAAAAAGTGAAGATCCTGATGAGACGGCTCGTTACGAGCAGGCTCATCTGGATCTGCACTGTTTTCATAAACCGCTATAGCAGCCTTTCGAGTTCAAAGGGTTAATGGGTTGTTTTAAACTGGTGATGAGGTCAGCAAAAAAATGAATACAGGAATGCAGAGTGCTCATTGCCATGTGTCACTTCTTATTGTGTCACCGGAACCCAAAGTGGCGAGTGAAGTCCATTAGTGCAATGGAATTATTGTGAAACAGAGGTAACAGCTAAAAGTTGAGTAACAACTTTTATTACGATCGGAACTTCAAGAGCAAAGTGATATGCCCGTTCTTGCTATCGCAAGTTACAAAACAACTGTTAGTATGTCCCTATGTGATAGCTTTGCTCTTGAAGTGCCGTCCGTTCATCTATATGTATGTCAATGGTCATATGTGGCTGTGACTGGAGAAATGGGCTAAAATGTGATTTGTGACCAGTGTATCTCCTGGTCAAATACCACACTCCTGTAACGTGATAACAATCTATATTTGCTTGTTAGAAGCATGATGGGTGTTTCATTGATGGAATGTCGAACAATGTAGATCCTCATCCACAGACTGATCTGGATCTACACTGGTCGCAAAACCATAAGCCCCGATATGTCAAAATGCTTGTTTACTTGAGTATCGCCATAATGTCATAACATTCATGTAAGTTGAATTATTATTTTCGTCTTTGGGCGCTTGCTATGTGTGTACATATGTGACTCGCTCACCACTGTCTTGATCTTTTTCACCTTCAGTGTCGCTGAAACACATTTATTTGTGTCAAATAGTTTCTTCATCACATCATAACTTCATGTTGTAAATTATTCTAAAGTGCTGTCAAAGCATGTTTTTGATGATAAAAAATGGAAAATAGAATATAAATTGCAGACGACAAAACAATTAAGATAGCGGTGTAAGGGTTAAGGACTGATTATTTCAGTTATCATCGTGGCATGAGTAGTAGTAAGGGAGTCAAAATGATACCACTTACCGTGATATCATTTATAACCCTCTATAATACCCCCACCACCCCCGAAAAATCAAAAATTGGTTAACGAGGAAAATTGTCTCCCGACAGCAAATTTATGAATTTTTGGAGAAAATAATTTTGAAAAGAGGGAGTCAAAATGATACCACCTCCAACCAAAAGTTGGTGGTGGTATTGTAGTCCCAATCATATTGGTAATTGACTTTTGAAAAAAGTCGAAATCATTAATGCAAGTACAATAGTTTATATTACAACACCCCATTTTTCTCCTCCGATATAGCTAATTTATTTCGCAGATCAGCAACTAATTCTACCAGCTCTAGTCTACCACGTTCACCTTTAGCCACCTGACAGCGTAGTTGCTTATGTCTACAAAGAGTTTGGGCACCAACGAATTTACAAGGGCATCTGGGGCATTGAAATTGTGGGGGGACACAAGGAAACTTTCTACGTCTCGCTAGATGCCTTTGTAGATAGTCTTTACACGTAAACGTCTTACAACAAGTCACACACTCCATTATATATGTATATAACATATGAAATTTATCTGTTCAATTGGACGTGAAAAAAACATGATGTAAATTTTTCACGTCCAATTGAACAGATAAATTTTATAGGTTATACAAAAGTATATACAGAAAAAAAGATAACGCTAGAAACTAGAGCAGAAATAGAAAGTTTGAGAAGAGAAGCCGAATCTCTAAGGATTACTTATAGTAAACGGTTGAGAGTTAGGGGGTTGACAAAGCTGATAAACGCCACAAAGAATAAGGTGTTTATGAAGCGGTTTACCCGTGCCTATAAAAGAGGGGCATTTAATGATATATCCAAAGCGGAGGAAGTTGGTAACAGAATTAAAAAAGAAAGTATTGCGGAGTTAAGGGCTAGTGTAATAAAACCTTCAAGCACCAATAATTTGTCTCAAATTAGACACACAGGTGACCACCAAATACCAAATAATAAGAAAAGATCTATAGTTCGCGCGATAGTGGAAAAAGGTGAAGAAATATTGGGGGCTCACGATGAAACATTGGAAAAGGTAGAAAATGGAAGACGGGTAGTTACATTATCCTTTCGTAAAAACATTGGCATTAACGGGTTTGAACGCATGTCCGATAAACTCGCTCCTTATATAACAACCAATTTTTATTTGAGATATTCATATTCTTACAAGCTAGAACATATGGAGGAAACTAAAAATGGAAAACCTGTAACTATAATAATGCACAAAAATCTCGGTAGCGAACCACTATCATCAATGAAAACCGTTAAAAAATGGCTGTCAGATAAGGAGCAAACACGAATAATGTCCGATAAAATAGACAGACCGAATACAAAGTGGAAGTTTGTAAGATGGGTAGAGGTTTTCGTAAAGCTAATACAGGGCAGTAGGGGAATAGATTTGGGACTACAATCCAAAGAAGCAGCAGGAGGAGAACTTCCAGAATGGTTGAAGAATAAAAAAGGTATGTATTCTTTAGATAAGTATAATGACGACCTTTGTCTGTTCAGGTGTCTAGCTATGCATATGACAGATAAAAGACCCGACAGATGTACAGAAAAGGCGAAAGAACTTAGTAAGCAATATTTTGGTAGTAATGTGGTTTCACCAATTCCTTTTTCAGATCTGAAAAAGGTTGAAGAGTTTTTTAACATCGGTATAGAAGTATATCAACCCACCGAATGTAACGTATGGTGGTTGAAAAAGGTACCAGCACACTATAAGGCAATAGGTAATAAACCAATGACAATAGGACTGTTTAATAATCACGCATTTCTGATAAAAAAACCTTAAAAACCTATCTAAAATTTACGCCTGCGATAATTGCAAGCAGAAATTCACGAAAGCGAGTAATATGAAGAGACACGGACCAACATGTATGAAAGGTGAGACAAAAGTAATATGTGATGGTAATTATTTAGAGCGCCCGCGTTCGTCGTTCGAGAAAGCGTTCTACCCAAAATGTTCTAATAGTTATGGGGCGATCGATTGGATGTACTCTGTGGAAAAGTGGGAGGGAATTCACATTCACCACGAACAGTGTGGACACGGGGGTGAAAGATGGGTTTTAGGAGCTCCAGTAGATGGATACTGTACGGAAACCAATACCGTATATCAATATCACGGCTGTTACTGGCACGGGTGTGAGATTCATGCAAAGCATAGAAAAGAAGAACGCGCATCCACTATGAGAAGAGATACATTTATTAGAAGAAGCAAAGAATTCAACCTAGTAGTTATGTGGGAATGCGAATTTCAAAGAACGGGAAAAGACATAAAGATCGGTTGCGACACTACTCTTTATCCATATCAGATAGTATACGATTTTGAGGCATATCTCAACCCAGAATTTGAAACTCTCAGTGATAATCTAGAGTACGAAGCCGAGCACGTTCCGGTAAGCGTTAGTATAGGAGATAATTTCTCAGGAACAGTAACTCATATTTGTGATAAAGATCCCGCAAAACTTATAGAAAAATTTGTAGAAGATTTGAAAGTCAGGGGAAAAGCTATAAGAGAAGAAGTGTGGTCAAGATATGGGTTTAATACAGAACATTTACTTAAAAACCAAATCGCCAAGATCGAACAGTGGATAGAGCAAGTACCGGTTATAGGTTTTAACAGCAGTAAGTACGATATAAACTTAATAAAGAAATACCTAGTAGGCGAACTGGCATCAACAACAAAGAAAGTAATGGTCGAAAACGTGCAAACGCAACAATATTTCTATTTACTCCAGAGTTTAGATTTCTTGATGTAATACTTTATCTAGGACCCGGTGTAAGTTACGATAGTTGGATAAAAGCCTACGAATGCAAAGGACAGAAATCTTTCTTTCCTTATGAGTGGTTCGTTTCTCCAGACAAACTGGATTACCCAGGACTACCGGATATAGAGAATTGGTATTCCAAACTATCTGGGAAAATGTTAATAGATGAAACAGAATTAAGTAAATGTCGTAGAATTTTCGAAGAAAATAATATGAAAACTTTCAGAGATTGGTTGAAATATTATAACGATTTTAGATGTAGCACCGTTCCTAGAAGCGGTGGATGAAATATTATAACGATTTAGATGTAGCACCGTTCCTAGAAGCGGTGGAAAAAATGTGTGAATTTTATAAACACAGAGGTGTGGATATTTTCAAAGATGCGGTAACACTACCTGGAGTAGCTATACAATATTTATTGAGAGGAACCATTAAAGAACAAAAATCTTCAAAGACGATTATACCGGAGGATGCTCTATATGCACCAAAAGAAGAAACATACGAAATGATGAAGGACGCTCTAGTTGGCGGTCCATCAATAGTATTTACACGATATGCAGAAGCTGGTGTTTCAAATATTAGAGTGGGTTCCAAACCTTGCAAGGCTGTTTTGGGGTCCAAACTGCGGCCGCTACATCTAAGGTCGCGAGCCCTATGTCTCTCACAGTAAAGTCCACTTTGGGAGCGGACCCTCCTAGGGCCATCTTTGATATTCGAGCATACCCGATACTGAAACCAGATATCACCACGGCGTGATAAAGCGCATTCACTATCATTTTACCATCTTGTTCAGCCATTGTTGATAATTATAATTATTGCATATAAAAGGGATCGCGATCAATGTTTAAATGGGGCGCATCCAATCGCGATTGATGTTTCGTAACTGTTTTTGGATGAATTGATGGGGGTTGTTTTCTCGATAAGGATTGGTGTAATAGGGGGTATTTCCACACGCACAGGGCACCAACAACTGCCAGACCACCACCAACAACTCAACTCCAATGTGTGAATTGGGGTTCAATCGGATTCGTCCAACCTCGATTGGGTGTTGAGTGTGCTTCCAATTCGTGAATTGGGGGTGTTGTTGTACTCAACACTGTTGAACCTGATTGCTCTGTCTTCAGATGTTTTGCTGTCTCCGTCCCCGATTGCAACGACTGTTTAGCCTCTCAAAGCTCGGCGAGTATTTTATCTTGTTTAACTTTTCGGGTGGCAGCCGCCGCCCTCCCAGCTGCCTGCCTTTTTGGGTTTTTATGTCGTGCAACCCCCAACTCCAATCGCGATTGGGTTGGAGGATCAATCGGAGTTGGAAGTGCTGCAATCTGGTTCGATTGGGTGGAGCAATCCCCAACGCTGTTGGAGATTGCTGTTCCGTCACTCTCGCAGGTGTGTCTTGTGTCATCATTTATGATATTAATATTAGGGCTTATAGTTTGTGGACATATATGTCCAAATTGACAGTGTTTACCAGTGGTCAACGCGGTTGTCAGCGGAGCTAAGTACATTCCAAACTTGTGATAAATTAAGCAGCAGGGTCGGTCTCTAGATCGTCAATCAATCCCGCGGTGTTTGGTATAGGGAGAAGTATACTAACGGCGGTTGCGTACAAATGAATAGCCGCCGATCCAAGAGTTTTTGTCATCTCCGCACCTAACCTAGATTCGTATCGCGCATACATTTTATCGATCTCCACATCTGACATCTTGTCCACCTGAAAAACTGAGAAACGCCTACCGAGATAATGCTCCGATTGTCCCCCAGCAACCAGCGCAGCTAGCCGCTCTCGTCGCGCCGCATTTTCATTTTCATTCCGAGTCGTTGCACTCAACCCAATACCAACCGCCGTTGGAGTTGGAGTTGATCCCGATTGCTCTGTCGGAGTTGATGTTTCATTATCTTTCAGGATGTTGGCAGTCGGAGTTGAGGTTTCTTCCATTAGCTGATCGAGAAGTTCGTCGCAGTTGATTATTGCTAATTTTCTTAAAATTAATTTAACTATTCTAACAAGTCTCATCACTTTAACATATTGCCAAGCGCACCACCCGATACTTATGATCACCATTATGCTCGCAATAAAGCTCGCAGCGGAGCACCAAATTGTTAACATTGTTAACCATTGTTCAGCATTTGTTCAACATTTGTTAAGCATTTGTTCAGCATTGTTCAGCATTTGTTCAGCATAGTTCAGCAATTGCTAATTTTCTTAAAATTAATTGTTAAGCATTTACTCAGCAATTACTAAACGAGCGTTACTAATTACTAATTAATTATAAAATTAATTAATTGATAACTTCGTAAGCAGTTGGTTGATCAGTCTTTAGCAGAAGCTTGGCGTGCTTAGTTTCCGAAAGCATCTGTCGAACCTCCAGGCGCTCCTCGCGCGTTGGGATAACGTCATTCTCTCGAAGACAGTCATCGAATGAGTCTCGGTCCTTGCAGTGAAAGAGGGCTACCCATTTCGTTTGCTCGCGCAGATCCTTGAGGACGGCGTTGTACTTTTGAGTGGAGATCCATACGCTTTGCCTAGCATGGCGGCCAGAAAATGCGAGCTCGGAGAGCATGTCCTTCTTTTTGGTCATCGCCGCCTTGGCTGAGCAATCGTCAATCACGTATAGGGTGGGATCACCCTGGAATCTTTGGTATAAACCACGCAACCAATCGTGAAGTCTGTCGCCGGGGTCAATAACGTATATCTCAGGGTCGTCCCATATCCACTGGCGCCGCTGATAAGTCTCGTTGTGCCGCACAGTGGGACACAGGATCACAATGTGTTGAAAGGCACCGCGGTAGGACCCCTCGAGCAAGTCTAGGATGAAAACCGTTTTTCCACATCCTGTCTGCCCATATATTATGGCAGAGTGAGCATCTCCAATCGTGAATTGGTATTGATTGCCAATTTTCTTAATTTTTTCAAATTTATTAATTAATAAATCGTTAGATGATTTTTTTATTAAATCAGTAGAGTGCTGAGACGTATCTACCATCTTCGATGTTGAGTTGTGCGTCTGTAATTATATATAAGTACACGTTCAATGGCCCATTTCCATCCGCCTCTTTGGTTATCTGGATCGTCACACCCTCGCTAGCGTTCTCAACTTGGCGTCCGCTGCCGTGTATTTGGTCGTCGTCGCTGGCTCGCATGTCTAGCCATAACGCGTATTTGGTATTCAGGAAATCCGCGAGGGAGACGGCCGAGAGATGCAGGTCTTTGGCAACTGCTGCAACCTCCGGAGAGCGCTTAGACCCGGCAGCAAACTGCTTTCTTACTTCATCCCACTGCTGGTGCGCGCGAAGACCCGCGCTGTAGAGTTGATTGGGGACTCCCTCGATCGTCACCTCTACCTTCGTGATTTTGGGGTTATAGAATTTGTCGGTTTTTCTAACACCGAGCGCTAACCGAGCCTCCTCGAACAACATCAGTATACCTTTCATCGAGCAGGCGGGTACGTTGACATTAATATTCCACAATGTGTCGCCTTTGTCTTTCGTCATCTTGCGATGGCGAAGAACTCGGTCGTAAAGTATGGCAACGCGCCCAGCGTACTGGGTTCTTATCAATCGCGCGAGTTCGGGCATCGTGACCATGTCGTACTCCAGCGAAACATTATCGATCGTATACGTCGATAACATGTCGGTGGCTATAAGAACTCAGCCGTAGTCGTTGAACGTTAGTTCGTATTCGAGGCGGTCAGCCAAAGCACTCTGATAGTAGGGCATGTGACTCTCCAGCAACTCAAAGTCGAGCGGGATGTAGAAGCGGTTGCCGTAAGTGCCCGCGACCGCGTTGTCGCTCACATTGTTATCTGCCTTGTTACCAGCCCCGATTCTTAGTTTGGTTACGTTCTTATTTTTGCTGGTGTCAATACCCTGATAGACAGCGTTTTCGCGCTCTTGCGCCGTCTTCCATAGGTCCTGATAACAATGGTAGACGTCGCTGTCGTCGATCGACATCACCTCATTACCAGAAATCTTTATCATGGTCTTCTTGACTATGGCGCGACCCAGGTTCTGAACGATGGTTCGGTTCGCGTCCGTCAATGTTAGCGAAACAGTACCCGGCACAATGACGTCGTGAGTTCCGAGGTTGGGGAAGTGGACTAAGAGCTGCTGGTTCTGGTCGATCGTCAATGGGTTGTTCGTAATAACGACACTCTGTCTCACGCCTTTTGCCCCGAGGGGCTCCCGCAGTCTGCGGTATGGATTGAGTTTGCGACCGTATTGACTCGAAGACATAATTTAGTGAATCTATATTAAACCCGTATGGTTTTGTCTTTAATACATAATTAATTTTAAGAAAATTATAAATATGGCTGATTACGATATGGCTGATTACTATAATGACATGTATGAAATCGGTAGAGACGATTACCTCGATGGTGATGATGATGATTATAATGACGAAACACCCTTGATACAGCCTCCAGTTCCAATCCAATCGCAATCGGGGGAATTAGGTGGCGCTACCAACACCATTAGTCAAAGTCGGGAATTACTCGAGGGAGCTGTAGACGACTACTACAACCGTTTTGCAGAAATCGGTCTGGTCCCGTCTGTCGGTCGCGAATACTCCAAGTTCGAATTTGATCTGAACGGTAGATTGCGACTAAAAGCAGCATCAAATCTCCCATTAGTCAACACGAGGACCGGTAAACCCCTAGCACTGAGCACAATTGCAGGAAACCGGGGCGGTGGTGAAATCATAAGGAGCGAACTAGGATTCGTAGATTGGAAGAAGGGTAAAAAAATTATGACGACCCGCGCTGTAGAGGCCCTACAGTCTACCGACGAAACCATGGCGAAGACGGCCGCCGATATAGAAACTGTTGAGCTCAGCGAACTCCCTCGAGTAGCCACCGACGCTATTAACACGATGGAGACCACGTTCAGCGAAAACGAAATACTCAACGATGACCCACCGTTACCTCTTCACGAACTTGGGGGCCTCGATAAGGTTATGCAAACGGTCAGGGGCGAATTGGTCCATAACCTCGCCAAACTCTAGTCGCTGGATGAACATATCGCGCTAGAAGAAAGAAAACTGGAGGAAGCCGGTGGCGATAGAGAATCTACCGAGCGGATCACCGAACGCCTGCGGTCGTTGCGGGACGAAAGAGAAGCTCGCTTGCAGGCTGCATCGACTAACCGTGAGGCTCTCCGCACCCAAATAAGTCGGATCCGCGAAACAATCTCGAGGGTCCTGCACGAGGAGACAACACTCGGTGAGCGTCTTCGCACTCTGTTCAGAGAGCAGGGTGTCACGATAGCAAGCATCCTCGTTGCTATCGGTATGACTATATCGACCATAGTTCTAGCTTTCACTGGTGGTGCGGCGCCACCACCTGCGCCAGCACCCACACCACCACCCGCGCCATCCGGCAGAGCCAAGGAGTGGGTAAAAAAACAACTAAAAGCCCTCGCCAGTCTCCTGGCTAAATTAGCCGAAAAGGCGGCTGCCGCACTACCTGGACTGATCGGAAGTATCGTTTTTTCTTGCTATCTATATTATCAAAAACGGCCGGATGGCTAGCCAAAAATACCTGGGCTCTAATAGTGGCAATCGCCGGTCTCCTACTATTCTTTGCCAGAGAGTTCCTAAAACCAAAGCATAAATAATCCGATCGTCACGAGGGCGACGACGAGCCCTAATTTCTCCTCCTCGTGTGTTGTGCTTCCAATCTCGATTGGTGTTTCCGCTCCAATTTCAACATTGTTGATGATTGAATTGGGGGAACTCGATGGTGCATCCAATTTACGAATTGGGGGTATTGGGTTCAACTTAAATCCCGATTGTGTTGAGGGAGGTGTATCCATTTTGTGTTTTGGGGGTTTTATGAAATCGGTTCCACTTACAACTCCTCGCCCGATCATGTTGGGGGTGCGCTTGATGATATCCGTGTTCACGTTACCGTTGTGGCCGATTTTTTGATTGGCGGTGGCGATTACGATCTGATTATTGTAACCGTCAACCGGGTCGTCTCGTAGTATCATATTGCTCGGCGCCATATAAAGACCTATTCCAAATACATAGTCTACCGGAGTGCTGGCATTCTGCAAAACGTCTCGATAATTCTGGATCGCCTTCTCCAGATCCACCCTAGCTGAGATGGCGTCCTCTACAAATGCCAAGAATTGTTTTTGTGCATCAAACGCTGTTCCCGTGCCCAGTATAGAACTGCGAGTTTGCTTCTGTGCGCCGAGGATGGCCCAGACGTACGTGCGAATGGAGTCGTTGACGCGACTAACCCCGGCCTGCGTGAACCCTAGACCCTTATCTAACATAAATGTACCCCACGCGTTCTGAACCTCAGCAACCTGCTGTATGTAATCGACGTGAGCCCGTTTCGGAGGTAACATTTTATAAGAAAACACGCCACAGTGCCGACCTCCAGACACTTCCGGCCCGAAAGTCATAGTCGCGGGGTCAAAATTCCCGGCGTTCCGACTGACGATGTGGTCACCGAAGTGATCGTGTCTAAAATCAGTCTGCGTCCAATTCCCGGACTGGCCCCGAATGAGAACGTCCCCGAGGCCGGTGCTGGTAGGAAATGCTTTCTGTCTCCAGTCCGCGTCTTTTGAAACGTTAAATTCGTTACACAGTCTTTCAAACGCCATACGGTCGTATGCGTTGGAAATGGGATCCCAGGCGTCGTCTTGAGGTAGTGAAATACCTAGTTCTTTGAGAATCCTCCTAATAGTATAATACGTGTGAAAGTTGTAGACACTTCGGAGCATGACATTCTTGGATGTCAGAATGGTCTTTATGTGAAACTCCACACCCGGCTGTTGCGCACCATACAGCAAAATTTAGCTGGTTCTGCCAAAACTGCATCGGTGTTGCTTTCCACCCGTTTACCGCCTCCATCGTAGTAATCTTGGGCAGCCTATATTTCTCAAACGTGTTAGGGAAATTGGTGGCAAAGCCACTGTCCGGTCTAACCGTTACGGTTGGGTGTACAAGGCGGTTAACAACGTCTTTTTGCGTGTATTTACCTCCGACCGCATACTTTGCATTAGAATTAAAGCTAAATGCTTTGGTATCCATTGAAAGATATTATTATGTTTGCTACTATCACTAATGTTCAAAAAGGGAGTTGTGAACTTCAAAAATTAATAGACAACTGCTGCGGACAACGCCGGGTAGGCCTTAGATCAATCACGTTCACGGTCGGGTGGCGAAACATCGAAACATTAGAGTTTTTCCTTGACCATAGTGGAGATATCGACGTAGGAACTTTCTTTGTACCTCATGGCCTTTGGAGTTTCGGGGCACTCCAAGCTTTTGTCGCGTCGAATCTTGGTGATATGGCCACTCTCACAGTCTCGAAAGCCACGGGGCTTGCGACAGTGTCCGTTAAGAAGACTATAAGGATCTCACCGGGGTTGGGCTCACTGTTAGGCTTTAAAATATCATCCCGCCCTGTCAACGATACTGGAGTGTTTGATCCGGGCGAGCACGTCGGCATGACCCCAGTAAACTTCGCCGTCACGAAAACTCTCGGGGTGCACCTGGATCGTGTGAACACATCGTACAACACGGTAGACGGCACTCCCAGCACATTACTGAAAACCGTGCCCGCCAGCGACTGTTTCTTTGGGGAGACTGTGACCTTAGACTTCCCACACCCTGAGATGAAAGTTTTGGAATCGGGACACATCCACGAGTTGAAGATTTCTATTCTTGATGATAAAGGGCGAGAGTTGAAGAACGATTACCCGATTTCGGTCGTCCTAGAAATTTCAAATTAATTAATTTTAAGAAACTTATTTAGAATTAAACGCATGTTCGTAATTTATATATATATATATATTATCAACAATATTGAAAATGAGTATATACGGACCAGGTAGTTCTTCCGATTGGGTGACAAATTCAAAGAATTTGGAACCGACAGAAGGGGGTTCATCCCGACAGAGGGCGACTTTTTAACTACCCAAAAAACAAAGGCCTTGATCAATAGAACTATATCGGTGGCCACGGACGAGATTCACAAGAGTCTACTATCACAACTTAGAGAATATGCCCTGGCTGTGAATACACAAAGTCGTGAAGAAACGCATACGGAACTAAACGAACTAGGTGAAAAAATAACCGAATTTCAAAAAGAGGCCCGGTTGGGGATTGATAAAGTCCGAGAAGACCACCAGGCGGCCCTTACGGAGGCTTATGATGCGTTGCGCTTAGAGGACTCTCTCATCAGAGAAGCGGAACTTAGTGAATTAGACGGGAAAATATAATTGATTTTCGAAAAGAGAACCGCCAGGCGGACCTTATGGAGGCTTTTGATGCGCTGCGCTCAGAGGACTCTCATCAGAGAGAAGCGGCACTTACCGAACTAGGAAAACAAATAACCAAATTTCGAAAAGAGGCCAGGTCGGGTATTGATAAAGTCCGAGAAGACCATCAGGCGGACCTTACGGAGGCTTATGATGCGTTGCGTTTAGAGGACTCTCTCATCAGAGAAGCGGCACTTACTGAACTAGACAAAAAAATAACCAAATTTCGAAAAGAGACCCGGTCGGGTATTGATAAAGTCCGAGAAGACCACCAGGTGAACCTTGCGGAGGCCATTGCGGAGGCTTATGATGCGTTGCGCTTAGAGGACTCTCTCAGCAGAGAAGCGACATTTACTGAATTAGACGGGAAAATAGCCGAATTTCTGAAAGAGACCCGGTCGGGGGTTGAGGGGGTCCGAGAAGACCACAAGGAGGCCATTGCGGAGGCTTATGGGGCGTTGCGCTCAGAGGACTCTCTCAACAGAGAAGCGGCACTTACTGACCTATACGAAAAAATGACCGAATTTCGAAAGGAGGCCCGGTTGGGGGTTGAGGGTGTCCGAACGGGTATTGATAAAGTCCGAGAAGACCACAAGGCGGCCCTTGCGGAGGTTTATGGGGTGTTGCGCTCAGAGGACTCTCTCATCAGGGAAGCGGCGGTTGCCGAACTAGACGGGAAAATAACCGAATTTCAAAAAGAGGCCCGGTTGGGTGTTGAAAAAGCCCTAGAAGGCCACCAGGCGACCATTACGGAGGCTTATGATGCGTTGCGCTTAGAGGACTCTCTCAGCAGAGAATCTGCACTTACCGAACTAGACGGGGAAAATAACCGAAGTTTCCGATAAACTGAAACATGATCGTAGAGCCGCGACCAAAGCTCTTGAGGAGGCCTCTTATAAGATTCGTACTGAGGCCCATACCTCTATCGGGGCGGTTGCTGGATTGTTGCAAACAATGAAAACGCAAAAACGTGTCATAACAGTTTGGGCTGAGAAGCGGGGCCCATTGGTTGAGGGGCTCTATGAATATTCTTTCGGTGCCAAAGCGAGTAATAAATGTGGGGGATACGCCATGACAGCTACAGGTACAGTTCTCCGAATGGCGGTCTGCTCGGTTAATGCTAGTGGTAAACCTGTGGGTGCGGTCATGATAAATCTTGTAGTAGATGGGGAAGAACGGGGGGTTGGAGTCACTAAAATCGCTGGAGATAGTTCGTCGGTGGTTTCGTTCGCTGGTTATGATATAATTAGACTTTCCGAAGGTAGTGTTATTAACTTTGTTACGAAAATCGCTGACCCAGAGAGTTCTTCCACTATTGTCTCATTGTTAATTGAACTTAATTTGTAAATACTAATATATTGAAAATCATGAACGAATCACTGCTTCCAATTGTCAATACCACTCCATCAACACTGTGTCCAATTAACGAAAGAAGTTCAGATTTTAGGTTAAATAATATCGTCGCTATGCAGGATATTTTAGTTAGAGAATATAGAAATAGAAAAAGACACGCTAAAAAATATAAGCGCGCGGCGAATATAGCTGAAGCATCTAGTACGGTTCTGGCAAGTTTATCTGCAATGAGTGGTGCGGGGACTGCTGCAACACTATCTACAATTGTAATGGTTCCACTTGCAGGGGTTTTGAGTGGAATTACCGTTTTATCTGGAATACTTTGTATGGTAATTAGGGCGTCGGGTGGAAAACTCGAGAAAAAATGTAGAAAACATGATAGAATATCCGTTCTCGCCAGGTCTAAGAAAAATAGCATCGACGTTATAGTGTCCAAAGCGTTGGCCGATAAGAAAATATCAAATTTAGAGTTTGAATCCGTAGTGGAAGAAATGGGGAGATATGAAAAATTAAATAATGATATTAGAATCAAAGCACACGCCACCATGCCCAAGCTTGAGTGTACTGATTGGGATAAATTTAGGGTAAATCTTGGAGATAAAGTCGGAGGAAATTAATATTTTTATTAAATAATTAATTTTATAATTTTCTTTAAATTAATTATAAAATTAATTATATTGGTGCATTAAACAATTTATTAATTAATTTTAGGAAAATTATTAACAATTTAAAAAAAAGGAAAAAAGTTTTAGGTCCCACCGAGGCTCGAACCCGCGCCAGCCTCTGACTTTGTTGGTGAAAATAGTTGTGTTTTATTTGTTTTCTTATATTAATTAATTATTATGTTTTCTATGTAATTATATCATAACAGCCTTCGTGGTCGTGTGGTTAAGGCGACACTCTATAGAGACGTGGGTCGTGAGTTCGAGTCTCGACGGGAGCTAAAACATTTTTTATTTCTATCCCTACAAATGTGGTCGCTATGGTAAACAACTGCATAACAACGGCGTTCCTATCCGACCGCTCCAGGTTGATACAAAAATAAATTCAGATTGCCAGTTTACATACCATCGATAAGGAAAAATACACTCAAAGTATGACAACAGCGTTCCTATAAGACCGCTCGAGGTTGATGAAAAATAATTCCAGATAGCCTGTTTATATACCTTCGATAAGGAAAATACACTCGGCTATAAATTAATTAGTAGTTTTTTTTTCTGTTCAATAATAATTTTTCAATATCTTTATAAGCGATATCGTAGAAATGTACATTCGTAAACGAATCGTTGGGTTTTAACAATTTTATATAATACACCTTAGTTTCATATCCGATACGCATTATCCGTCTTGATGTTTGTATTTGCCTCTTGTATAGTTGACATAATTGCCGGTATAATATTGTAAATGCAACGTTTTTATCGGAGCGTAATAAATTACGCTGGTATTTCATGTATTCGATATCGCCTAGTGTTTTCATTTTATAGAATTTAATATACAGGATCATAACCCCCGTAAGCTTCGTAAACTTCTTCAACACAGTCATTAAAAACTTTCAATTCCAATTGAATTGTATTATCCATTTTCTCTAATAATATTGGTAGTTGTTTTTTCTGTTCAATTTTCAATTAGAATTTTCAAATCCATTACAATATGATTGTAGAAACGCATATCCGTAAACGAATCGTTGATTTTAAACGGTTTTATAAAATTAGTTTTATGATGTTCCGGTAGTTGTTCTCCGATCCTATTTAGTCGCTTCATTTCGCGAATTTGATCCTTGTACCCGCGACATAATTGTAATAATAATTGTAATAATATTGTAAATGCAACGTTTTTATCGGAGCGTAATAAATTACGCTGATATTTCATGTATTCGATTTTGCATAGTGTTTTCAATTTATAGTAATATTTTTTAACAAATAAATCATAAAATTTCAATTTAAATTCTATTTTATTATCCATTTTCTCTAATAATATTTTATTATAACCTATGAAATGTATCTGTTCAATTTGGACGTGAAAAAAACATGATGTATTTATGACACCAATATATTTTTTCAAAAGTCAATTACCAATATAATTGGGACTTTTGGTTGGAGGTGGTATCATTTTGACTCCCTCTTTTCAAAATTGTTTTCTCCAAAAATTCATAAATTTGCTGTCGGGAGACAATTTTCCTCGTTAACCAATTTTTGATTTTTCGGGGGTGGTGGGGGTATTATAGAGGGTTATAAATGATATCATGGTAAGTGGTATCATTTTGACTCCCTTACTACTACTACATGCAATTATTGCATTGTCTTCTGTGTCTAAACCTTGGAATATCCTTTAGAATAGTTTCTTGAACCTTGCTGAGACTAAGCTAACAGTTGTGCAAAAGAGTACCATTACTACTTTTAGCTCACCTGAGCCAAAGGCTCAAGTGCGCTATTGTTACGCTTTTCGTCCGTCGTCCGTCCATCAACACTTTTCCAACATCTTTTGAACTGCAGGCCGATATCAACCAAACTTCACGGGGATGGTCTATGCATTACTCCTTTTTAGCCAGGTTTTTTGAAAATAAATCCAGGCTATTGGATTGGCGAAAGCCGGGCGGGCAGGCGGCGGGCGGGCAGGCGGCGTCCACAATCAATGTTAAGTTTTCGTGTTTGAGTCCATTTCTTTGTTACTGTACCACCTAGAACCACCAAACTTTCACAGCTTCATAATCAAGGGGTGCCCACCACATATCACTATCCAACATGTTACTTCTTTTTTAACTTGACCCATTTTTTCCGCGCAGTCGACTTAGCCATTTTCAATGTTAAGTTTTCATGTTTTAGTCCATTTCTTTGTTACTGTACCACCTAGGACCACCAAACTTTCACAGCTTCATAATCGAGGGGTGCCCACCACATATCACTATCCAACATGTTACTTTTTTAGCCAGGTTTTTTGAAAAAAAATCCAGGCTATTGGATTGGCGAAAGCCGGGCGGGCGGGCGGGCGGGCGGGCGGGCGGGCGACGGGCGGACAGCGTCCACAATCAATGTTAAGTTTTCATGTTTGAGTCCATATCTTTCTTACTGTACCACCTAGGACCACCAAATTTTCACAGCTTCATAATCAAGGGGTGCCCACCACATATCACTATCCAACATGTTACTTTATTTTTAACTTTACTCATTTTTTCCGCGCATTCGACTTAGCCATTTTCAATGTTAAGTTTTCGCGTTTTCAATGTTTTCAATGTTACGTTTTCGTGTTTAAGTCCATTTCTTTGGTACTGTACCACCTAGGACCACCAAACTTTCACAGCTTCATAATCAAGGGGTGCCCACCACATATCACTATCCAACATGTTACTTTTTTTTTAACTTGACCCATTTTTTCCGCGCAGTCGACTTAGCCATTTTCAATGTTATGTTTTCGCGTTTACTATGTTAAGTTTTCGTGTTTAAGTCCATTTCTTTGGTACTGTACCACCTAGGACCACCAAACTTTCACAGCTTCATAACCAAGGGGTGCCTACCACATACAACTATCCAACATGTGACCATTTTTTTACCTTCACCTATTATTTCTACGTAATTGACTTAGCCATTTTCAACGTTAACTTTTTAACGTACGTCTGGTTAAAGTTTTTTGGTTAAAACTTTTTTGTTATACTATATCTCTGCAACTGCTTCGCCCATTTCCTTGGGTGTTTATCATCATCCATAATTTCATTCTACCCCCCAACCGTGCGGCCCCTGTGCCCAATGTCAAGGTCAAATTACTTTGAATGTTTTTGTTAAAGTTTTTTCGTGTACTATATCTCTGCAACTGCTTCACCCAATACCTTGATACTTCACATGGGTGTTTATCATCATTGTCGCACCTGCTTGCGGAAAGCGCGATATCGTCGGCATTTGGGCATACGTCCGTCCGTTCGTCCGTGTGTCCGGTTAAAGTTTTTTGGTTAAAGTTTTTCCATCTACTATATCTATTTTTTTAGTGTCCATGCCTCGCCCCACGGCGCGACATGCAGGCCACGGCATTCTAGTCTACAAAAGGTGGGTATAATTATGTTATCCAAGTGTCTATGCTTGGAAAAAACCTGGCCTTCGTGGCTTTGCCTCGTTTCTTGTTTTTAACTTGACCCATTTTTTCCGCGCAGTCGACTTAGCCATTTTCAATGTTAAGTTTTCGCGTTTACAATGTTAAGTTTTCGTGTTTAATTCCATTTCTTTGGTACTGTACCACCTAGGACCACCAAACTTTCACAGCTTCATAACCAAGGGGTGCCTACCACATACAACTATCCAACATGTGACCATTTTTTTACCTTCACCTATTATTTCTATGTAATTGACTTAGCCATTTTCAACGTTAACTTTTTAACGTACGTCTGGTTAAAGTTTTTTGCTTAAAACTTTTTCGTTATACTATATCTCTGCAACTGCTTCGCCCATTACCTTGAAACTTCACATGGGTGTTTATCATCATCCATATTTTCATTCTACCCCCCAACCGTGCTGCCCCTGTGCCCAATGTCAAGGTCAAATTACTTTGAATTCTTTTGTTACATTTTTTTCGTGTACTATTTCTCTGCAACTACTTCACCCAATACCTTGATACTTCACATGGGTGTTTATCATCATTGTCGCACCCGCTTGCGGAAAGCGCGTTATCGTCGGCATTTTGGCATACGTCCGTCCGTACGTCCATGTGTCCGGTTAAAGTTTTTTCGTTAAAGTTTTTCCATCTACTATATCTATTTTTTTAGTGTCCATGCCTCGCCCCAAGGCGCGACATGCAAGCCACGGCCATCTAGTCTACAAAAAGTGCGTATAATTATGTTATCCAAGTGTCTATGCTCGTTTCTTGTCTTATTTGTTAAAACGACGTCGTCGCATATCCAAGATGGCCATCATAGAAAAGTAGGTCAAATTCTTAATAAAACTTCTCACGAACCGCCGGACCGTATTCAACAAAACTTGGCAGGAATGATCAATAGTCAATGCTCTTTCACATTTGTTAAAATGATGACCGCGGGATAAAAAATTGGCATCGATTTTCCCATTTGGCCAAATATGGTCATGTTATCTATCAAATCAAAGGTATCGAGGAGACGATCACTCAGGAGCATTTTTTGTCGACATCAAATTATTGCGTCATCGAAGATGGCCACCAAAAGGTCATCCTTTTATTATCAGCGAAACTTGGCAGGAATGCTCAATAGTCGGATTCACTTTCAGATGTCTTAAAATGGTGACCCCAGGGTCCAAAATGTGTGTGGCCCGGGGGAGGTGGGGGGTCCAAGTACTAAGGGATCAAATTCATTATTTTAGTCCAAATATTGTCATTGTCATATAGATGGTCTAGTAACATAAGGTCGTAACTGCTAGGCAATCACTCTGGTGTAATTTTTGTCAGGTGAGCGACTCGGGGGGGGGGGGCCAATAGGTCTCTTGTTTTAGTTTCTTTTCTTTTTATGCCACCATGTTTCGAAGAAACGGGTGGTATATAGTGTTTGGACCGTCCGTCTGTCCGTCTGTCTGTCCGGGCAAACATCAGGGGTTTAGGAGCTTAGGGTAAGGGTTAGTAACATAAGGATTCCTTTGAAGTTCTTTGAACTTATTCCGTTAGCCCATAAAACCTTTTGAAGTTTAGGGGCTAGTCCTTTGATCTTTTATATAGCAAATAGCCCATAAACCCAAAATGTTGGTACGTCCGTCTGTCCGTCCGTCTGTCCGTCTGTCCGCGCTGACGGTACTATACTTATGTGGCTAGCTCCACAGGGTTATGGACTTAGTAAAGGATAGGGTTGGTTACAATTAGCCACCTAAAAATCCTTTTATGTGGCTAATATTTAACATGTGTTAAGCCACATAAATATAGTACCGTAAGAACGTCCGTCTGTCTGTCCGTCCATCACACTTTTCGGTTAACCAATTTGTCACAGTTTCTCAAATATGCTGCAGGTGGCATCCGCGTTCGACAGACGCATTTCTTGTTTCTTTTTGTCGTTGCGCACGTTTGTGTGTTTTAGACAGGTTTTGTGTTTGCAGTGAGTGGGATACACAATCACTTGTGGATAAGCTTCAATTTCTAGTTTGCAATTCATGTTGTAATTTTGTTAGCAATAAAATACAGACAATAAAACACTTCTGCAGAAAAAGTTAACAAAACAATCATGTGTTTTAAACTTATTTTGGTTTGTAATTTCACGGATATTGTGTGCACATCAGCTAGAGTTCCTGAAGACATTTGTTCGTCCACTTTTCCCTGTTTATGTGGCAATTACTGGTTGATTGGATTTCCAATTGTTTCCTTAGACGTGGGGTTAATTCTTTGCATGCTGGGAAACTTGTGGGCTATAAATTGTTCGAAAATAGCAGAAGACAATTTGTTATATTTTCTTTTATTTCTCCCTGTAAATTTAATGAATATGTTTTGAAATTTCATTAGAATCCAGTCCAAAGGACTCAATTCTAATGAAATTACAAGACATATTTACAGAGATAAATAACAACAATACTCTTATTTTGTTTGCTGTTATTTTCACCACTAGTTAATAATGCGCGGAGTCTTGGTATTCCAAATCTGTATGGCCGTCCTGGGAACATGTTGGCAGAAGTTTTAGGAAATTGGGTATCTGTCTAGTGATGCTCATTGATCGAGTATTAACAACACATGCTGAAGATAGCCAATATTTCTCATAAAAAACATATTTTTCTTATTTCTTACCAAAAGTGTATTTTCAGCAGGTAATGTGTCTAATTTCGTAAAGGTATTTGCGCTGTATCGCACCAAAATTGATCCTGGGGATACTCGGGGTATGGGATCACATGGTTAAACACTACGTGTCCACCAATACCAAATTTAGCAGTACCGGTATTACATGTGTAGTTAGTCTGAACATTCTGCAGAGAAATTTGAATCAGACTGAAAAGGAAGAAACTGCAGTCGTGTTGATGAAAAATACATTTTTAGCTGAGATCTCATGGGCGCCGCAATAGACCATGTGATCCCATACCCTGATACTGAGGTATTTAGCAAAATGTAAGTGAAAGCGCTTACATACCAGGGGTCCGTTTCACTAAACTTTGTACGACTAAAATGTTCGTAAGTGCAAATTTAGGATCGTCTGGAAATTTCAATTGATGGTAGCATAGAACATACGCCACGATGTACTGCTATATGTAAATACACATGGGCCATATATACTCTCCGCATATGAAGCTCCACTGCACTATTGTAATAGTGTCTAATAATAGAGTACAGTAGGGGTATATATGGTATGTAATGTGTGGTTAGCCAGGTAAAAGTGATACACTGTGCCATTTTCTGTGTATGAGGCTATTTACAATTGTGATTTGTGTTGTTGAAAAACAGGCACAGAACTTACAGAAAACTGACATATTTTACAGTTTGTATACGCCCGTTTGAAAAAACCGGCGGGCGGGTGGGCGGGCGGGCGGGCGGGCTTTGGGTTTGGGCACAGCTTGTCCACACAATAACTAGAGTGCTACTTGACGGATTTTAACCAAATTCGGTCTACTTCACCACTCGTAACCAAATTTGGTATACATGTTTATCACGGCAAGACGAAGAACCCTATTTATTTTCAAAAATTTCCGTTAACTTATCTCCCCTTGGCGGCCATTTTTATTTTTTGCACTCTGTATCCTTATCCACGCAATAACTCAAGTTCTACTTTATCACTCGTAACCAAATTCGGTATACATGTTTATCACGGCAAGACGAATAAGTCTATTGATTTTGAAAAATTTCTGATGACTTATCGACCCTTGGCAGCCATTTTTAATTTTCGCACTCTGTATCCTTGTCCACGCAATAACTCAAGTTCTACTTCACCGATCGTAAACAAATTTGGTATACATGTTTATCACGGCAAGACGAAGAAGCCTATTTATTTTGACAGATCGTGACCAAATTCAATATATATGGCCCCGTGCAGGCACCGGGGCGGGATCAACTGATCCTGAGAATAGTGCTGCAGTAGCCATTTCTTGTCGTAAAAGGCGACTAAACTGGCTTAACGATTGGGTTCATACTTTCCGGAACCCACTATACCGGATTTGGCCCTCATGTACATTTTTGGCTTTCTTGTATGTGAGAGTTGAGTCAGGCTATGCCCCATATATAAAAGTAAGATTAGCGCTAATCCTATTACTTTTAGGGGATGGGATAAATGATGCTGGTGTGGCGAGGGCCTGGCACCAGATCAAAAAGTAAGATTAGCGCTAATCCTATTACTTTTAGGGGATGGGATAAATGATGCTGGTGTGGCGAGGGCCTGGCACCAGATCAGGTTGTTCTAATTTCAGGACTGAATATATATTTTGATTGTAAATATTGAGTTCTGAAGTTGGGATTTACCCCCCTCGGACAGGTGGATACGGGACACGACCCTGTTGACCCGTCTGCGTGTAGACTCCCTGAGGCTTGTACCTCTATGTCAGAAAAGCGGACGTTAAACCCTATTCACTCACTCACTCACTCACTCAATATATATGTTTATCATGGCAAGAACCCTATTAATTGTCAGTGAGTTATCTCCCCTTGTTAACTGGCCTTGCCTCGACGGGCGTATATTGTGACCTTCGGCACTCTTGTATATAATATAATTGTATCCCCCGGACTCCGTCGGGGGATACTATGGATTTGACAGCGCGCCGCGTCCGCGTCCGCGTCCGCGTCCGCGTCCGCCGCAGACACTTCTTGTCCGGAGCATAACTCGAACACCCTTTGGAATATTTTCATGAAACTTCACACATGCATAGACCACGACCCGAAGGTGTGTCGCGCGCAAGAATGACAACTCTTGCATAGCTAATTTTTTAGTTATCTCCCTTTTTTGTTTCTCGCACTGATTTCGTGTCCGGAGCATAACTCCACCACCCTTTGGAATATTTTCATGAAACTTTACACATGCATAGACCACGACCCGAAGGTGTGTCGCGCACAAGAATGACAACTCTTGCATAGCTAATTTTTTAGTTATCTCCCTTTTTTGTTTTGCGCACTGATTGACCATAACTCGACCACCCTTTGGAATATTTTTATGAAACTTAACACATTCAATTAGACCACGAACCGAAGGTGTGTCGTGCACAAGAATGACAACTCTTGCATAGCTAATTTTTGAGTTATCTCCCTTTTTTGTTTTCGCTCACTGATTTCCTGTCCGGAGCATAACTCGACCACCCTTTGGAATATTTTCATGAAACTTCACACATGCATAGACCACGACCCGGAGGTGTGTCACGCACAAGAATGACAACTCTTGCATAGCTAATTTTTGAGTTATCTCCCTTTTTTGTTTTGCGCACTCTACAAACTGGACAATAATGCATGAAGACCTGTTTTCTCGTCTGCTCTGTACACCTTTTCTTGTGTGCTCTGTACACCTTACCTGTAGAGAGAACAAAAGAAACTGGGAGAACCATGTGCTAGCATGGGCTAGCATGTGCAGATGTCCAGTGCTTGACCACTGCTGACCAGGTAATTTATACATGTAAATCACTACATTGGGTACTGTGTTGAAAATATTGTGGCATTATGTGGACCTGTGCAGATTTTTGTAGATAAATATAGGACTATTAAAAAAAATCTGGTCTCCAATAGCAAGCATTATTATTTTTAAACTTTTTTTTTTTTTTTTTTTTTTTTTTTTTTTTTCATTTTTTTTTTTTTTTTTCATTTTTTTTTTCAAATTATTTTTCAATTTTTGTCTAGTAGCATAAGGTCGTAAGTGCTTTATACAGACTATTCACCTGTGCATGTGCTAGCATGTGCAACTTACAGGCAACTGACCACTTACAGGTAATTTATACAGGTAAATGATTATATTACATTTCCGTAAACTGTGTTGAAAATATTGTGGCATTATGTGGACCTGTGCAGATATATGTAGATAAATATAGGACTATTAAAAAAAAATTCTGTGCTCCTGTAGCAAGCATTATTATTTTTAAACTTTTTTTTTCCATTTTTTTTTTTTTCATTTTTTTTTTCAAATTATTTTTCAATTTTTGTCTAGTAGCATAAGGTGGTAAGTGCTATATACAGACTATTCACCTGTGCATGTGCTAGCATGTGCAACTGACCACTGACAACTTACAGGTAATTTATACAGGTAAATGATTATATTACATTTCCGTAAACTGTGTTGAAAATATGTGGGTATGTGGACCTGTGTATATATGATATGTAGATAAATATAGGACTATTAAAAAACATTCTGGGCTCCAGTAGGGAGCATTATTCTTTTTCTTTTTTTTAATTTAATTTTATTTTCCATTTTTTTTTTTACATTCTTTTTCAATTTTTTAACTGACCACTAACTTATTACAGGTAATTTATACAGGTACATTATTACATTTCCGTAAACTGTGTTGACAATATTGTGGTAGTATGTGGACCTGTGCAGATATATGCAGATAAATATAGGACTATTAACAAAAATTCTGGGCTCCAGTGGCGAGCATTATTTTAAAAAAAAAATTTGTATATTACATTTCTGTAAACTGTGTTGAAAATATTGTGGCATTATGTGGACCTGTGCAGATATATGTAGATAAATATAGGACTATTAAAAAAAAATTCTGGGCTCCAGTAGCAAGTATTATTATTTTTTATTTTTCAACTTTTTTTTTCAAATGTTTTTTTTTACATTCTTTTTAAATTTTTTAACTGACCACTAACTTATTACAGGTAATTTATACAGCTAAATTATTACATTTACCTAAACTGTGTTGACAATATTGTGGCAGTATGTGGACCTGTGCAGATATATGTAGATAAATATAGGACTATTAAAAAAAATTCTCGGCTCCATTAGCGAGCATTATTTTTTTTATTTACATTCTATATTACATTTCCGTCAACTGTGTTGAAAATATTGTGGCAGTATGTGGACCTGTGCAGATATATGTAGATAAATATAGGACTATTAAAAAAAATTCTCGGCTCCATTAGCGAGCATTATTTTTTTTATTTACATTCTATATTACATTTCCGTCAACTGTGTTGAAAATATTGTGGCATTATGTGCACCTGTGCAGATATATGTACATAAATATAGGACTATTAACAAATAATTCTGCACTCCAGTAGCTTCACACATGCATAGACCCTAAAGGTGTGTCGCGCAAGATTGACAACTCTTGCATCACTAATTGTTTAGTTATCTCCCTTTGTCCGTCACCGATTTTGTCTCCGGAGCATAACTCGATCACCCTTTTTTCAAACTACTTGTGTATCTGGGGAGGGGGATACACATGCGCTTGTCGACAAGCGTCCATTTCTAGTTGATGGAGTCTGTTGTCCTGGCTTTTCTATGTATGATTAGCTATATAATATCATATGTACTAGCCTATGCTCAATAAATGTAAATCTAATAATTGTTTACAAGAAAACAATGTTAATGTGAATTTTACAGACTATCATAATTTTGCACTTACAAACATTTTAGTCGTGCAAAGTTTAGTGAAACAGCCCCCAGGTGTGCATGGCGAACATTACCCACTGTATTGTACATGTAAATTGGTCATTCAAAAGATTTCTTTCCATGTCAGTAGCTGATGGAGTATTTTATGTAAATAAGTGTGAATATATTGATTGGACAGCTTTACAACGGCGGCAGTAAATCTTCACCGTGCGTGTTTATTACATCATCGGATAGCTGAATATGGAAATAAGTGTAGACAATACCTCTTGTATGATCGCGGTCTAATGACAGAGACCTCTGTTATAGGAACTATAGTATTGGATTCTCAGACACGAGCATGTTTGGTTGGCTTAATCTTAAGAACTAGCCAATCAAATCATTTGATTTCTGGGCCAACATTCTCAAAATGGACATTGTACTGTGCTATTATGTAAGCTATTATGTAATACACATGGGCCATATATACTCTCCGCATATGAAGCTCCACTGCACTATTGTCATAGTGTCTAATAATAGAGTACAGTAGGGGTATATATGGTATGTAATGTGTGGTTAGCCAGGTAAAAGTGATACACTGTGCCATTTTCTTCTGTGTATGAGGCTATTTACAATTGTGATTCGTGTTGTTGCAAAAACTTGCAGAAAACAGACATATTTTACAGTTTTATGTAATATAATTGATAGGATTCTGTTGTCCTGGCTTTTCTATTTATGATTAGCTACATAATATCATATGTTCTACCTCGCATTGTCAGTTCTTTGTCAAATACAAGAAGAAGTGAAACTGGCTGGTGGCTGGAATACACAAATGGCCGAGTTGGCCACTCCATGTACTGTATATTATACATAAAGGAGACAGTGTTCACATATATGTCATACATATATTCCATCACATTTATGAAGCAATTATCTTTAACTCGAGCGATTATCAGGTATAGAACAGGCCCTTAACAGGCCCAATAAAACCACACTTGCAATTTTTAATTTCCTGATAGTTGTGTTCGACAATTATCATGTCTTAACTTTGTCTTCAATTTTTGTCTCGCCCAGATTAGAAAGCGAGACATTCCAAATTGCGGCGTAGGCATCAACAATTTTGGATGTACATCCAAATGTTGAATATCTCCTGATGCCTTGGTTGGATCATTACCAAACTTCATTGATAGCTGACTCACATTGATGGGTATCCACCCAGTCAGTGTCATTCGGGTGACCTTGACCTTGGTGACCTTGACCTTCGTGTTATCACCTTGTTGGGTATTTTAACCATTCAGCTAATGACATTGACATATACTATCTGTATATGCCAGGGCTCCAGATAAGGAATTAGTAATTGAGTATTGTCACTCAATCATTTCTGAAGCAATTGGGTATTTCAAAATTTTAATTGGGTAAAATAAAATCACACTACTGTTTACACATCAACACTCCGCACTTATTGAATAGTTTGCTTCAAAATGAAAACATGTGAAAAGATGTGTTTTCATGGAAAATAAGAAAAATATGCTATATTTGTGATCTGTTTATTGTTTTCTGCAGCATGATAAAGGTACCACAAATTTTTTATGGCTTTTTGATACTCGCTACTTCTCATTTCAATTGGGTTTTTGGCAATTTTAATTGGGTATTTAAGCAAATACGCAGCTTATCTGGAGCTCATCATGAATCTAAATATTGTAGTCTAGCGGCACGATTTTGGGAAACATTTTGGTGCATGTGACACAGATGTTGGTAGATGATTATTCGCTGAATATCCTTCGCCGCATGGGAATGGAGCGATAGTCAAGTGGTAGATAATTGGACTTCAATGTCGTGGGTTCAAGCCTCGCCCCAGGCATGAACATACGTTTTCTATCTGGTCTTTCGGAAGAGACTTGAAACCAAGGTCCCATCTGTAAAACTTAACCCTTACACCGCTATCTTTTTTGTCTTCTGCTGTTTGTTTTCTATTTTCCATTTTTATCATCAAAAACATGCTTTGACAGCACTTTAGAATAATTTACAACATACTTTGACAGCACTTGGAAATGATTCTGAAGTGCTGTCAGACCATGTTTTTATTGAGAAATAAGGCAAGATATAAAAGCAACAGCAGACGACAATTGTTGTGTGTCTATTTAGGGCTAACACTTTGCACTGTAGCGATGAAAATAACAGCCAACAAATTCGGAGTACTTTTCTTATTTCTCTCCGACTCAATTCTAATGAAATTCCAAGACATATTCATGACATTTACAGGGAGAAATAATGGAATTTTGTCTTGCTATTTTTAACTATTTATAGCCCACAAGTTTCCTAACATGCAAATAATTCAGCTTCTCGGGTGCGTGTGACGTATTTCACACACCGCATTTACCATGAGGCCAGCGTCGGTGTTATATACCTAGGAGCCATGTACCTGTGTAGTTATGGTTATAGTGACTGGTGTTTGATTTATGGTGGCATCAATATTGCCTTCCATACCTCACCTGTCTACATGCACGGTGATTGCTTCATACCTCACACCCTGGCACGTGTAATAAACAAACGTGGGGAAACAATGATCCAGTATAACCAATTAAAATCACACTGCACCTGGGGGCCGTTTCACTAAACTTCGTAAGACTAAAATGACAATTATTGGATTTACATTTACCTACTGTGCATAGGCTGCATCAATTGAATTTCCAGACGATATCCTAAATTTGCATTTACAAACATTTTAGTCACAAAGTTTAGTTTGGCCCCTGCTATTTCCATAGGAATACTCAACTCCTTCTCCTGCTTTGATGTACATAGTGCTACAACTTTTGGAACAATTTTGATGCGATAAAGTGTGACCATCCTCTATCATCATGTAACAAATCCACGACAGCATGACCCTCTTGACCCCTGCTTGTCCCACGGTTAATGTCAAAATGATTTCTCAAAACTTCACATTCAGGTAAATTTATTATGCCCCCACTACCGAAACGTACGGGGGCATATAGTGTTACCGGCGTCCGTCCCGTCCCTCCGTACGTACGTCCGTCCGTCCGTACGTCCCGATATTACCATATTCTTTAGTAACTTCTACATGGCTTCACATATTATGTCAATATTTATACACGTGATACATATGAACATGCCTTACACACTCCACCCCCCAGTACTTCGACCTTGACCTTTGGCCTTGACCTTTTCCGCTTTAAAATGTTTGCTTGGCACTTTGGGACAAATTTACGTGCACGTTTCTGAATCCTACACTAACTTCTCAATACTTTTGCCAATCGCTTAAATATTTATACACATGATACATATGAACATGCCCTACACACTCCACCACCCAGTACTTCGACCTTGACCTTTGGCCTTGACCTTTTCCACTTTAAATGTTTGCTTGGCACTTTGGGACAAATCTACGTGCACGTTTCTCAATCCTACACTAACTTCTCAATACTTTTGCCAATCGCTTAAATATTTATACACATGACACATGAACATGCCCTACACACTCCACCACCCAGTACTTCGACCTTGACCTTTGGCCTTGACCTTTTCCACTTTAAATGTTTGCTTGCGGCACTTTGGGACAAATCTACGTGCACGTTTCTCAATCCGACACTAACTTCTCAATACTTTTGCCAATCGCTTAAATATTTATACACATGATACATATGAACATGCCCTACACACTCCACCACCCAGTACTTCGACCTTGACCTTTGACCTTCACCTTTTCTACTTTAAATGTTTACTTGGCACTTTGGGACAAATCTACGTGCATGTTTCTCAATCCTACAATAACTTCTCAATACTTTTGCCAATCGCTTAAATATTTATAGACATGGTACATATGAACATGCCTTACACACTCCACCACCCATTACTTCGACCTTCACCTTTGACCTTCACCTTTTCCACTTTAATTGTTTACTTGCCACTTTGGGACAAATCTACGTGCGCGTTTCTCAATCCTACACTAACTTTCACACACGCATTGCTCCAATGGTCCTCTACCGCCCTGTGACAAATCCACATTCGTCCTGCCTCCGCTAAGCACAGGGTCAAGGTCACAGACTTGGTGCGTTTGAAACCTTAACATTCAGTTAAATGGCTTATAATTTGTGTTTCCTTGCTCGGATCTGCTTCACATTTCACACACGCATTGCTACAATGGTCCTCTACCGCCCTGTGACAAATCCACATTCGTCCCGCCCCCACTAACCCCAGGGTCAAGATGCGTTCAAAACCTTAACGCTCGGGTAAATGGCTTATAATCAAATATGCCTCGTTTTCTTTGGCTGCCAGCGGGGGCATTCGTGTGCCGACAGGCCACATTTCTAGTTTAATTTTTGTTTTCTGTTTCCAAGGTCAATGTCACAGAAGACTTGGTGCACTCACCAAGCTTATTAGCACAGTTATGTTGCGACAAGTCTACGAGCCACCCATACACCTCAAAGTCACAGCCATGCGGTGGGTATATACCGTAAGCCCTCGCTGGCAAAGCCAATTATGTATTGTCTTTGTAAAACAAATATTGACCCTACTTTTCACTGAAGTTGTGGCCCAGTCCCCACGAGTTCATTCGCAATCAGTTGGGGCAAATATGTTGCCAAATGAAGCCTGATTAGGGTGGTTGGTCGCGACGGCGTACATTAACGGTAGGGGTTTCTCCTTATAGGAATCACGATTTTCCTGGTTTGGCCCTCAGGTACGTTTTTATCTTTGGCTCTTTTTGTTTTTTTCGCGCCTGCTTTAGCAGAGGCGCGACTATAGTCGGCGCTTTTTCCGTCATCGTTGTCTGCGTCGTTCGTTTTTTTTGTAAGGCAAATGCGTTAAAAGTTATTGTTTTTTCACAACACGGTCAAATGCCTCGGCAAGCGCGATACCGTTTCCGTGGCGGAATTCTTGTGTTACCTGGGAGTTGAGTTTGGTTATTGCCCATTATGAAAGTAGTAAGATTATTACTGATCCTACTGCTTTTGGGAGGGGGCCAAGTGATTCTGGTGTGGCGAGGACCTGGCATCGGATCAGGATTATTCTGATTTCAGGGCTGAATATATAATTTTTTTATTGATAATATTCAGTTCTGATTTTGGGATTTTTCCCCCATTTGTGCATGTACTTGAACATTTACATGTACTTGTACAGGTAATATATGGGATTTAGTACTAAACCCATTAACCCGGCCTTAAATGACCTTAGCTGTTGATAGGCCATTAAACCCCAACAAACAAACAAACAAACTGATTTGAGAAACTCAAATATGTGTGTTTCTGGCCATTGGTTGCATAGGGTTAACCAGTTGTCTTTGCCACAGTTTTTAACCCTTAGAATGCGGGAAACGCATAAAACAATAAAAACATGGTTTCATTTCCTGGAAATGATTCTCAAGTGCTGCCAAACTATGTTCTTGTTAGTAAAAATTGAAATTAAAAAATAAACATCAGGCGACCATATTGAATACAGCATTGTAAGGCAACCCAACATGCGTTTAGTATCTGGTGGCATAGGGTAAACCAGGATAGCCATTGTCTTTGCTACTGATTGTTTTAACCGCACACTATGCAACCAGATACAAGAAACACAGATATTTGGGAAATATTTGTGTTTGTAGTATGTGCTTGCATGTACTGTTGTTGCTGCCTGGTTTTGAGTGGCCATTCTAAATTGTTGCTATCTTGTAGAGACCAGCCCAACAATAGAATGTGTTGACAGCGCGGTGTTGGTACAGCAATGACAAGATTCCTGGATACTCCGTGTTATCTTTGGCAGCTAATGAGAAAGAAAACAAAGCCAGCCTGCTACCTGTAGATGTCTACATTCAATGTATCATTATAGTGAGTACTACTGATGGAACCTGACCGGCTGTGACTCGCCACGAGAAAATGAAGCTTGTTGAGTTTTGCATAATCCACTGAAAATGATTCTATTTTGTATTGGTTCGAAATATGAAACAACAGCAGACAACAATTTAGGTTTCCCGCATTCTAATGATTAATGCAATGCCTACATTCCTTTAGCGTTACAGTTGCAGAAAAAATGTTTCGCTGTTTCACACATGCATTCCTGTAAGGCTCTACATGCTGTGCCAAATCCATGACCGTCCAACCCCCGCTGATCCCAAGGTCAAGGTCAAATACTTGGTCTCTGTACAAAATATGTTATAACTTCATCTAAAATGCTTAATATTTCACACATGCATTCCTGTAAGTCTCTACTACCATACTGCGCCAAATCCACGACCGTCCAACCCCCGCTGATCCCAAGGTCAAGGTACTTGAGTCTCTTTACAAAACTTAACATCAGAGAAATATGTTATAACTTTCTATTTCCTTATATATTTAGGGGCACACGTGGGGGGGGGGGTATTCTGTAAGCCTCGCTTACTGACAAATCTCTAGTTTAATATGTTTATCAGGCTCGCAAACAATTGAAATGCCTGGGCGAGTCTCGGAATTTCTGCATGGTTCCCAGCCTTGCCTGATAAACGTGATATCACAAGACATTAGCCTGGCAATCCCTATTTATCTACCCATCTTGTGCCCGTTTCACTAAACTTCATATGACTAAAATGTTCGTAAGTGCAAATTTAGGATAGTCTGGAAATTTCAATGGATAGATTTACATTTATTGAGCATAGGCTGCATACTCAATAAATGTAAATCCAAGAATTGTTTACAAGAAAACATTGTTGATGTGAAATTTACCGACCATCATAATTTTGCACTTACGAACAGTTTAGTCGTACAAAGTTTAGTGAAACGGCCCTCAGGAGAGTACATTGCTGTGGGCATTGATGTATTGAGTCTGTGTTCCGTCCTGACATGGAATGTGGGGTACATGCTGAGCTGAGTTTATGATAACGAGACAAGCGTTTATACATGACATACATGTCTGCCCGAATTGTGTGTATGTACTTGGACGTGCGGCGATAAACGAGAAGATGTATGCGACCAGCATAGACCCAGATTAGACTGTGCAGTGACTATGCATCCACCCACTGATACACATGTAGCTTTTCTTACTGTATCAATTTAACCCTTTCAACACTAGACGATCTCTTTCCTAGTATTTGCTAGCAGTGTAGTTCATGAGCCGGCGCGTAATGAGCCATCCCATCATGATCTGCACTGTGTGTGGATATTTTTATCCCCCCCACCTCCCCAGTGATTGGACTGTGTGTACTGAGTTGCGGTGTTCCAATTCTGTCATAACTTTTATATCTCTTGAAGGACTTCTTTACTATTTCAATACATCATACTTGCATGCCGCACATCCATGCTGCCTAAATATGACCTTGACAATTTTACCTTCACAACTTTGCTTAAACACTTTCCCGTTTAGGTTTCCGTTGAGAAGTTTGCCAGAGTTTCGTCATTCTGTCATAACTGCTATATCCCTTGAAGGATTACTTTAATATTTTAATACGTCATACGTCATACCTGTGTATAAATGACACACATCCATGCTGCCATTAGAATGACATTGACCTTTTGATCTTCACAACTTTGCTTAAACACTTGGCAGTTTAAGTTTTCCAGAGTTTTTCCAATGTGCCTAATCCTATTAGTATTACTATTTTAGGAGAAGGTCCAAGTGACGTTGGTGTGTCTCGACCTGGCACCAGGTCAGGTTTTTCTAATTTCAGGGCTGAATTATATATATATATTTTTGTATATATTCTGTTCTGAGTTTGTGATTTTCCGGGCCCAGCCTAAAATGACCTTAGCTGTTGATAGGATGTAAAATTTCAATAAATGAAATCAAAATCCAATCTACCACCGAGGGCATTCGTGTGCTGACAGACAAGCCATATTGTATTGTTCCTCTGAGGTATCTCCTCTAGTTACTGGCTATGCCTGGACGGGTATATATTGTATTGTTCCTCTGAGGTATCTCCTCTAGTTTACTGGCTGCCTGGACAGGTATATATTGTATTGTTCCTCTGAGGTATATCCTCTAGTTACTGGTGCCTGGAGGGTTGATATTGGTAATTGTTCCTCTGGAGGTTTCTCCTCTAGTTTCTGGCTGCCTGGACGGGTATATGTATTGTTCCTCTGAGGTATTCTCCTCTAGTTACTGGGCTATGCTGGTCGGGTATATATTATTTATTGTTCCTCTGAGGTATTCCTCTGTTATGGCTATGCCTGGACGGGTATATATTGTATTGTTCCTCTGGAGTTTATCCTTCCACTAGGTTTACTGGCTGCTGGACGGGGTATATAATGGTATTGTCTGAGGTTTTTAGATACTGGCTTTGCAGACGTGGGTAATATATTGTATTGTTCCTCTGAGGTATCTCTAGTTTATGGCTGCCTGGCGGGTATATTATATTGTTCCTCTGAGGTATCTCCTATTGTTACTGGCTGCTGGACGGGTATATATTATATTGTTCTGAGTATTCCTCTAGTTTTACTGGCTGCCTGACGGGTATATATTGTATTGTTCCTCTGAGGTTCGCCTTAGTTAAGGCTGCCTTGGACGGGTATATTATGTTATTTTTGGTCCTGGAGTATTTTCTTCCTCTAGGTACTGGCTGGCCTGGAACGGGTATATATTGTATTGTTCTGAAGGTATATCCTCTAGTTACGGCTGCCTGGACGGGCCATTATTGTATTGTTTCCTCTGAGGTTATTCCTCTAGTTTTGGCTGCTGGACGGGTATATATTGTATTGTTCCTCTGAGGTATATCCCTTAGTTTAATGGCTATTGCCTGGACGGGTATTTATATTGTTATTGTTCTGAGGTATCTCCTCTAGTTACTGGGCTTGCCTGGACGGGCCATATATTGTATTGTTTCCCTCTGAGGTATCTCCTCTATGTTACTGGCTATGCCTGGACGGGTATATATTGTTATTGTTCTCTGAGGTTCTCTCTAGTTTTTACTGGCTGCCTGGACGGGTATATATTGTATTGTTCCTCTGAGGTATCTCCTCTAGTTACTGGCCTCGCCTGGCATGGTTGGGTATATATTGTATTGTTCCTCTGAGGTTTATCTCCTCTAGTTTACTGGCTGCCTGGACGGGTATATATTGTATTGTTCCTCTGAGGTATCTCCTCTAGTTACTGGCTATGCCTGGACGGGTATATATTGTATTGTTCCTCTGAGGTATCTCCTCTAGTTACTGGCTGCCTGGACGGGTATATATTGTATTGTTCCTCTGAGGTATCTCCTCTAGTTTACTGGCTATGCCTGGACGGGTATATATTGTATTGTTCCTCTGAGGTATCTCCTCTAGTTACTGGCTGCCTGGACGGGTATATATTGTATTGTTCCTCTGAGGTATCTCCTCTAGTTTACTGGCTGCCTGGACGGGTATATATTGTATTGTTCCTCTGAGGTATCTCCTCTAGTTACTGGCTATGCCTGGACGGGTATATATTGTATTGTTCCTCTGAGGTATCTCCTCTAGTTTACTGGCTGCCTGGACGGGTATATATTGTATTGTTCCTCTGAGGTATCTCCTCTAGTTTACCTGGCTATGCCTGGTACGGGTATATTGTATTGTTCCTCTGAGTATCTACCTCTAGTTTACTGCTGCCTGGCCCACTTGGGTATATATTTGTATTGTTCCTTGAGGTATTTTTTCTCTAGTTTACTGGCTTCACTATGCTGGACGGGTATATATTGTATTGTTCCTCTGAGGTATCTCCTCTAGTTTACTGGCTGCCTGGACGGGTATATATTGTATTGTTCCTCTGAGGTATCTCCTCTAGTTACTGGCTGCCTGGACGGGTATATATTGTATTGTTCCTCTGAGGTATCTCCTCTAGTTTTACTGGCTATGCCTGCCGGGTATATATTGTATTGTTCCTTGAGGTATCTCTTAGTTTACTGGCTATGCCTGAACTGGGTTGGTTATGGTATTGTTCCTCTGGAAGGGAGGGTATTTTCCTCTAGGTATGCTATGCCTGGACGGGTATATTTTGTATTGTTCCTCTGAGGTTATCCTCCGTCTAGTTACTTGGGCCCTGCACTGTTACGGGTATATATGGTATTGTTCCTCTGAGGTATCTCCTCTAGTTACAGGCTGCCTGGACGGGTATATATTGTATTGTTCCTCTGAGGTATCTCCTCTAGTTTACTGGCTGCCTGGACGGGTATATATTGTATTGTTCCTCTGAGGTATCTCCTCTAGTTACTGGCTATGCCTGGACGGGTATATATTTTTTGTATTCTCTGAGGTATCTCTCTAGTTACTGGCCTGCATGGACGGGATATATATTTTGTATTGTTCCTCTGAGTATATCGCCCTCTTCCGTTACTGGCTGCCTGGACGTATATATTGTTATATTGTTCTATGAGGGATATCCTCTAGTTATTGGCTGGCCTTGGAGGGGTTATATTTTGGTATTGTTCCTCTGAGTATCTCCTATAGTTTTACTGGCTGCCTGGACGGGTATAGATTGTATTGTTCCTCTGAGGTATCTCCTCTAGTTACTGGCTGCCTGGACGGGTATATATTGTATTGTTCCTCTGAGGTATCTCCTCTTTAGTACTGTATTGCCTGGACGGGTTTATATAAATTTATTGTTCCTCTGAGGTATCTCCTTAGTATGGCTATGCCTGGGGGTCCTAATTGTATTGTCTTGAGGTATCTCCTCTAGTTACTGGCTGCCTGGACGGGTATATATTGTATTGTCTCTGAGGTATTCCTCTAGTTATGCTATGCCTGGAGGGTATATATTGTATTGTTCCTCTGAGGTTTATATCTAGTTACTGGCTAGCCTGGACGGGGTATATATGTATTGTTCCTCTGAGGTATCTCCTCTAGTACGGGCTGCTGGCCTGGGGTTACGGGTTTATAGAGGGTTTGTTATTGTTCCTCTGAGGTATCTCCTCTAGTTTACTGGCTATGCCTGGACGGGTATATATTGTATTGTCTTCCTCTGAGGTATCTCCTCTAGTTACTGGCTATTGCTGGACGGGTATATATTGTAATTGTTCCTCTGAGGTATATCCTCTAGTTACTGGCTGCCTGGACGGGTAATATATTGTATTGTTCCTCTGAGTATCTCCTCAGTTACTGGCTATGCCTGGGGACGGGTATATTGTAGTTTTCTAAACGGGGTATCTCCTCTAGTTTTAACTGGCTGCTGGACGGGTATATTTTGTATTGTTCCTCTGAGGTATTCCTAGTTTACTGGATGCCTGGACGGGATATATTGTATTGTTCCTTGAGGTATCCTCCTCTAGTTACTGCTGCCTGGACGGGTAAATATTTGTATTGTTCCTCTGAGGTATCTCCTCATAGTTTACTGGCTGCCTGGACGGGGTATATGGTATTGTTCCTCTGAGGTATCTCCTCTAGTTACTGGCTGCCTGGACGGGTATATTGTATTGTTCTCTGAGGTATCTCCTCTTTTAGGTGGGAACTGGCCTGCCTGGCACGGGTCTATATATTGTATTGTTCCTCTGAGTATCTCCTCTAGTTACTGGCTATTGGCCTGGACGTGGGTATATATTGTATTGTTCCTCTGAGGTATCCTCAAGTTTAATGGCTGCCTGGACGGGTATATATTGTTATGTTCCTCTGAGGTGGGTATCTCCTCTAGTAGCTGGCTATGCCTGGAGGTTATATATTGTATTGTTCCTCTGAGGTATCTCCTCTAGTTTACTGGCTGCCTGGACGGGTATATATTGTATTGGTTCCCTCTGAGGATCCTCCTTATTATGGAACCTGCCTGGGACGGGTATTTAAATCGGTTTATTTGGTTCCTGATCTCCTCGAGTTTACTGGCTGCTGGAGGGTATGCCGGCGGGTATATATTGTATTATCCTCCTGAGGTATCTCCTCTAGTTACTGGCTGCCTGGACGGGTATATTGTATTGTTCCTCTGAGGTATCTCCTCTAGTTTACTGGCTATGCCTGGACGGGTATATATGATTGTTTCCTCTTGGAGTATCTTTCCTCTGAGGTAGTAGTACTGGCTGCCTGGACGGGTATATTGTATTGTTCCTCTGAGGTATCTCCTCTATTTTACTGGCTATGCCTGGACGGGTATATATTGTATTGTATTGTTCCTCTTGTGTATATTCCTCTAGGTATGGCTGCCTGGACGGGTATATATTGTTATTGTCTGGGTCTCCTCTGTACTGGCTGCCTGGACGGGTATAGTATTGTTCCTCGAGGATCCTCTAGTTACTGGCTGTGGCGATATTGGTATTGTTCCTCTAGGTATCTCCCTAGTTACTGGCTGCCTGGACGGGTATATATTGTATTGTTCCTGAGTATCTCCTCTAGTTACTGGCTATGCCGGACGGGTATATTGTATTGGTTCTCTGAGGTATCCTCTAGTTACGGTGCCGGAGGGTATATATATTGTTTCCTCTGAGGTATCTATAGCCTGGACTTGTAGGCCTCTAGGACCGGGTATATTGTATTGTTCCCTTGAGTATCCTCCTAGTTTACTGGCTCCTGGGGGTAATAATGTATTGTCTGAGGATCTCCTCTAGTTACTGGCTGCTGACCGGGTATATATGTATTGTTTCCTGAGGGTACTCCTTAGTACGGCTGCCGGACGTATATTGTATTGTTCCTCTGAGGTATCTCTTGTTACGGCTAGCCGGACGGTATATGTTATTGTTCCTCTGGGGTATCTCTAGTACTGCTTATGGTACGGGTATATTGTATTGGTTCCTCTAGTATCTCCTTCAGTTACTGGCTCCGGACGGGTATATATTGTATTGTCTGAGGTATCCTCTAGTTACTGGCTGCCTGGACGGTATATATTGTATTGTTCCTCTGAGGTATCTCCTCTGTTACTGGCTGCCTGGCGGGTATATTGTATTGTTCCTCTGAGGTATCCTCTAGTTATGGCTGCCTGGACGGGTATATTGTATTGTTCCTTCGAGGATCCTCTAGTATTGTCTTCTGAGGTATATATGTATTGTCCTCGAGGTATCTCCTCTAGTTACTGGCTATGCCTGGACGGGTATATATTGTATTGTTCCTCTGAGGTATCTCCTCTAGTTACTGGCTATGCCTGGACGGGTATATATTGTATTGTTCCTCTGAGGTATCTCCTCTAGTTACTGGCTGCCTGGACTATATATATTGTTCCTCTGGAGGTATCTCCTCTAGTTACTGGCTGCCTGGACGGGTATATATTGTATTCCTTGAGTATCCTCTATTACTTGGCTGCCTGGAGTATTATTTTAGGTTCCTCTAGTCTCCTCTAGTTACTGGCTTTATGCCTCCGGACGGGTATAATATTGTATTGTTCCTCTGAGTATCCTCTAGGTACTGCTGCCTGGACGGGTATATTTGTATTGTCTGAGGTATCCTCTAGTTTTACTGGCGCCTGACGGGTATATATTGTATTGTTCCTCTGAGGTATCTCCTCTAGTTACTGGCTATGCCTGGACGGGTATATATTGTATTGTTCCTCGAGGTACTCCTCCTATTTACTGGTGCCTGGACGGTATATTGTATTGTTCCTCTGAGGTCTCCCTAGTTTACTGGCTGCTGACTAAAATATTGTATGTTCCTCTGAGGTATCTCCTCTAGTTACTGGCTGCCTGGACGGGTATATATTGTATTGTTCCTCTGAGGTATCTCCTCTAGTTACTGGCTGCCTGGACGGGTATATATTGTATTGTTCCTCTGAGGTATCTCCTCTAGTTTACTGGCTGCCTGGACGGGTATATATTGTATGCCTCCTGAGTATTGTTCCTCTAGTTACTGGCTATGCCTGGACGGGTATATATTGTATTGTTCCTCTGAGGTATCTCCTCTAGTTACTGGCTGCCTGGACGGGTATATATTGTATTGTTCCTGAGGATCTAGTAGTACTGGCCTGCCTGGAGGGTATATTGTTATTGTTCCTCTGAGGTATCTGCCTGCTAGATACTTAGGCTGGGCCTGGACGGGTATATATTGTATTGTTCCTCTGAGGTATCTCCTCTAGTTACTGGCTGCCTGGACGGGTATATATTGTATTCCTCTGATATCCTCAGTTTACGCAGCCTGGAAGGGTATATATTGTATTGTTCCTCTGAGGTATCTCCTCTAGTTTACTGGCTGCCTGGACGGGTATATATTGTATTGTTCCTCTGAGGTATCTCCTCTAGTTACTGGCTGCCTGGACGGGTATATATTGTATTGTTCCTCTGAGGTATCTCCTCTAGTTTACTGGCTATGCCTGGACGGGTATATATTGTATTGTTCCTCTGAGGTATCTCCTCTAGTTACTGGCTATGCCTGGACGGGTATATATTGTATTGTTCCTCTGAGGTATCTCCTCTAGTTACTGGCTGCCTGGACGGGTATATTGTTTATTGTCTAGGTATCTAGTTATGCTGCCGGACGGTATATATTGTATTGTTCCTCTGAGGTATCTCCTCTAGTTACTGGCTATGCCTGGACGGGTATATATTGTATTGTTCCTCTGAGGTATCTCCTCTAGTTACTGGCTATGCCTGGACGGGTATATATTGTATTGTTCCTCTGAGGTATCTCCTCTAGTTTACTGGCTATGCCTGGACCGGGCTTGATTGTTCCTCGGAGGTATCTCCTAGTATTGCTGCCTGGCGGGTATATATTGTATTGTTCCTCTGAGGTATCCTCTAGTTACTGGAAATATGCTGCTGACGGGTATATATTGTATTGTTCCTCTGAGGTATCTCCTCTAGTTACTGGCTATGCCTGGACGGGTATATATTGTATTGTTCCTCTGAGGATCTCCTTTATGGCTATGGCTGGACGGTATATTGTATTCTGAGGTATCTCCCAGTACCTGCTGGCCGGCACGGGTATATATTGTATTGTTCCTCTGAGGTATCTCCTCTAGTTTACTGGCTATGCCTGGACGGGTATATATTGTATTGTTCCTCTGAGGTATCTCCTCTAGTTTACTGGCTATGCCTGGACGGGTATATATTGTTTATTGTTCCTCTGAGTAGGCCTCTCTACTGCTGCCTGGACGGGTATATAGGTATTGTCCTGATTGGATCTCCTCTAGTTTACCTGGCTATGCCTGGACGGGTATATATTGTATTGTTCCTCTGAGGTATCTCCTCTAGTTTACTGGCTGCCTGCACGGGCATATTGTGACCGTTGTCACTCTTGTTAACTTATTTCGGAGAAAAACAAATTGTCACAGCACATGAAACGAGACAATTCTCATGCACTGTCCAACTATGCCTTCATGAAGAAAAATGGATAACAGAAAATAACAAGAGACAAAAACAATGATTTCAGCATTATAAGGGTTAAAGGTACATGCCCACTCAGTAGGCACACAAAATGTACTTTATATCAGAGACATCATCTGAGACATTTTCTGACAAAATAAACATTCATTCACCATTACCCCAGGTATTGATTGGCATTATTATACATTTTAAATTTACAGGTGTAAATTTCCACACTGATATCAGGGGTGATAACCCTGATTCCTTAAAATGTTAACGGACATTACTATTTATTCTCTGTATTTATTTTTTTATGTGCACATATCATACTTTATAATCTGTCGAAAATATATTTTTTTCAGGTGACGCGTTTAATTAGTATAAATAATTAAAAAATGTCATGCCTCATTTGCATATGAAAATAGCCTGATACCACCGCGAGTCACTATCAGTAAAATAAATATTACTAAATGATTATATCTGTATAGTGATCACTCCAAATTTTTAGAACTGGTGGAATAGTGACACAATTATACACTTATTTAATTCCTGAAAGAACAGTTTGTGCCTAGTGAGTGGGCATTAAATTTTGTTTTCTGCCGGAAATGTTTTATTTTCAATATTTCTCGACAAAAACCTGTTTTGACAGCACATGAGAATCGTCTCCACTGGTGACGATTCTCATGTACTGAGAAAACCGTTTTTTTGTTGTTGTTGAGAATTTAGACAATTTCCGTCTCCAGCGTAGTGAGGGTTAATACCTAAATACATAATAGGTGTTGGACTGACTTGTGTAAAAATATTCTCGCATGAAAAATGCGGAGATATACCGCCAGCAATTTTTCATGAAAGTCCCTTTTTATCACCCCTGGCTTCCCAATTATGCCAGCGGTTTTTAGGTTTCGTATCTCCGTCTAGTCATCTGTCCGTTTGTTCATTCTTCTGTCCATCCATAACACACTGTCAGTCCAGAGAGATGGGCCGTGGCCTAGGGGATATGGCATTGGACTTCCAATACCAGAAGTTGTGAGTTGAATCCTCACACTAGGCATGAAAAAACTTACATAGTATTTCCCACTGGTTTGTCGGTTGAGATATTAAACTGTGGTCCCGTCTATATATGACTAGCTGTTGCTGGGATGTTAAATCCATTCACTCCAGGCGGCGGCCGGGGGTATCTGTGAGCAACTGCTCACTTGCTCTCATTCACATGGCGACTCACAAATAACAGTATTTATCACATGAAAACCCTGTTATGATGCGTTTTAATTCTTACACCGCTATCTTTGTTTTTTGTTGTCTGCTGTTTATTTTCTATTTTCCATTTTTATCATCAAAAACATGCTTTGACAGCACTTTAGAATAATTTACAACATGCTTTGACAGCACTTTAGAATCATTTCCATTGGAAATGATTGTGAAGTGCTGTCAAACCATGTTTGTATTGAGAAATAAAGCAAGATATAAAAGCAACAGCAGACGATAATTGTTGTGTGCATCTGTCTAAGGGTTAACCCATTTCATAAATGCGATATGACACGTGTAATAACACCTGGAGCGAATTTGATTGGCTGGCCGCATTACGTATTCGTATTATACGCTAACTTTACACCAAACGAACAAAATGAAGGCGTTCCAAATGACGTCACAAATGGCGCGACATTGATGTCATCATGTTTTAAACGTCATTAGAAGTGTCAGTAACTTGTGAGAATATATTTCCGTTTGGTAATATGAAGTGCTTACAAAGAACGGGATCCTATAGAATAGCATTTTTATAATACATTTATTGCTAGTATTAAAACTATTATTCGCTGTGGAGATTGTCAACTAGATATGAAATTAGTCAGTGGCTTCTGTTCACAGAAACATATTGGATATGTCTAAATTTTCTGCTCTTTGGCGTGTGAAATCATGCGATAAACAGAATCTCAAACTTGTTTCGATTTGATATGATTTTATGAAACTCGTCAGCAATTGTATGCACCTCGCCAGAGACTCTGTGCATAAATTGTGTGTGACTCGTTTCATAAATCTCTTATCAAAGGCAAACTCGTTTGAGATCCTCTACATCTAGCATACTTTCATCATCTGCTAACCAGTAGCCTATTTCACCAACATGGCAAAGTATACTTATCTAGCAAAGTATACTTTGAGAGAGAAATTTTCAATTTAAGGATAAATTTATTAATTTTTATTACACTGAATATATTACATTATCACAGCCATTTTGGCTGTGATAATGTAATACATTCAGTATAATAATTCTGCATACTTTTAATCATATGCAGTCGTTAGTTCTATATGAAATAATGCATTTGGAGAAAAATAAATTATTATAAAGTATACTTTGCTAGATATTATTAAAGTATACTTTGCAATTTTGATGAAATCGGCTACAGTTCTGTTTGTTTGGTATCTTTCTCCTGCTCCAGATAATTTGTTGATAATATTTAGGAAACATGTTCTTCTGATAATCTCTGATGTTTGTTTATTTTCTTAGCAAATTATATTTTCTATTTTATGATATTTTGAGGAGAATCACATGAATATCTTACACGTCAGAAATATGTATGTAAACAATGATTTACCTGAGATTGGAATAAGGAACAAGGTTGTAGCCGGGTTAATTGTGGCTGTGACTTGAGAAATGGGGCTTATCGGTTTTGCGACCAGTGTAGATCCAGATCAACCTGTGCATTCGCACAGTCTGATCAGGATCTGCACTGTTTGCCATTCCATCAATGAAAAACCCGTCATGCTTCTAATAAGCAATATAGATTGTTATCAGGCTACAGGAGAGTGTGATTTGATCAAATGCTACATTGGTCACAAATGTCATGAGTCCCATTTCTCCAGTTACAGCCACATTATCCTCTGGCTGCTGACCCATCTGTAGCTATGTATTTGATCTTCTACTAACTGTGGAAGCTGTGGTATCAAAAAAGTGAGAACTAAATTTTGTCGTCTCACGTTTTACTTTCTTTTTTATGCCCCCAGTCTCGGTAGAGCCAAGAGTCACATAATGTTTGGAATGTGTGTCATCCGTGTGTCCGTCCGTGTGTCCATTTGGTGTCCATCTGTGTGTGTGATTCTCTAATCTGCCACATGTTTTGCCAACACACATACCGACAGGACATTTTATTATTGGGGAAAAAAAAGGAAAATAAATGAAACAAAAGGCAACAATATTGCATTCAGCATTGTTTAAAATGGTAGGAAAGGAATATCAATATTGTAACTTTATTTCAGATACTAGTACTTGAAAAATCTCTTGGCAAAAAGCATGAAATCATTTGAGAACATTTTTGTCGCACCTGCTTTAGCAGAAGTCGCCGCTTTTTCCGTCGTTGTCGTCATTCGAAATGTCAAAAAGTTTGTACAAGCTTCGTCATCATGGTATAATTTATATTACTTGACGGATTGTGTCAATATTTGGACACTTGATACATGTGAGCATTTGGAACACACTCATGCTGCCATTAACATGACCTTTTTTACCTTCACAATTTTGCGGAAACACTTAATTAGCCATTTTTTTGCAGCAAAAAGTTTGTACAAGCTTCATCATGGTATAACTTTAATATTACTTGACAGATTTGGACACTATTTGGACACTTGATATATGTGAGCATTTGGAACCCACACATGCGACCATTAACATGACCTAGACCTTTTTCACCTTCACATGTTTGCGGAAAGACTTAGCCATTTTTGTGCGTCAAAATGTTTGTACAAGTTTCTTCATCATCATATAACATTAATATTACTTGATGGATTGCTTCAATAATTGGACACTTGATACATGTAAGCATTTGGAACAAACTCATGTCGCCATTAACACGACCTTGATCTTTTTGACCTTCACATGGTTGTGGAAACACTTAGCCATTTGTTTATGTCAAAAACTTTCTTCAACCTTGACCTTTTTCGTGTTTTAAGCATGCACTTCTCTGATGGTTTTTGTGATGCTTGCATACGCCCATGATCATGCTATCTGAAAAATAAGCATTAAAGAAAAGAAAAATAAACATTGATTAAAACATTTTACTACAAATAAAGTTTGAAAATTTCAACAGAGAAACAAGTTGTACAAAAAATATTCCAAAGGTTCAATACATGCTAAAATTACTGTAGTAGCGGCATTGATGAGATAATCATGTGTTTCTCCACACTTAATGGCCTCTAAATTGGCATGTCTTACCATTGCTGAGTGCTTTGTAAATACATGATTGCATTGTTTTTCATTATCCTCCATATACATGTAGCAGTCAGACTGTCTCAAAGGTGCCAGTCCACAGGATAATGTTCTCCATTGAACTTATGGTGACTTGTCTTCATCTGTGGCGCGCTCTCCGAAGGAAGGAGTGCTTATGACATACTCCCGGAGTCGTAGTCAGTGTCCGTCCGTCCATCCGTCCGCCATGACAAATCCATGACCCTTAGAAGGTCACGATCTTAGTACGTTTACAGATTTTACATTGGTGAACTTTTCATTTAAATTTCCTTTCACACAGCTTCTTGATATTCGTTTAACCCTTACAATGCTGAATTAAAATTTGTCGTCTGCTGTTTACTTTTATTTTCCATTTTTTCTCATCAAAACCATGTTTTGACAACACTTGAGAATCATTTCCAATGGAAATGATTCTCAAGTGTTGTCAAACCATGTTTTTATTGAGAAAAAAGACGACAGCAGACAACCGCATTCTAAGGGTTAAACTAAACCACAACCAGGCGCGCTCAGTTGCCTTCTGACAACTCTTTGTAATAGGTAACTATCTGGGCAGGGATCAGATACATGCTGATCAGTTGTGAAGTACTTTATCAGACATACCATGGTCAATCCAAATTAAATCAAAGTACTGAAAGTACTGAACATAGGGTACTACAAGAATTCCGCCACGGAAGCGGTGTCGCGCCTGAAAATGCCTTGTCGGTACAAAACAATGTTGTAGCGGGATTTTTGTTAAGGTTTCTGCATTACTTTGACATCGCCATGTTTACTTCTGTTTTGTGAATGAAATAGTTGGCCCCGGATCGAGTATATTAAAACATACAAATGACGTCATTGGGGAAACCACTGACAACATTTTAAATGTATGGAAGCCCAAACTTGTTAGAATTTTTTTTTTGTTGTATTTTCAGTACCGGTGTCACAGGAAATTCTCCCCCCTGAAAATCTTCCCCCCCCCCCGTGGGGGAAGATTTCCAGGGTCGACCCTAGGAAATTCTCCCCCCCACCCTGGAAATTCTCCCCCCCCACCCAAAAGTTTGTGTTTGAATGCTACAAAGCAGAATTATTTCCCACCAAACATGTGCACATAGGCACGCAGAATGTATGCCATTTGGTAGTATAAGAAAGGGGAACATAAGAAATCACCTCCATCACAACCCACCCCAATCTACCATATGCATAGTTTAAGTCCCTTGATAGACAAGAATATCACAAGATTGGGGGAAGATTTCTGATCAAGTGAAAATGTTTGTGTAGAACAGTTAGCATGTGACGCATATTGGCTGGGGAAGAGAGGGGGGGGGGGGAGATTTTCCTAGGAAATATCCCCCCCAACCATCTACCATATGCATAGCGAATGTGAATGCCTCTTTGTAGACAAGAATAACACCCCCTCCCTCATGATGAAATAATGTATGTTGGTGTAGAACAGATAGCATTTGGCATGTATTGAGGGAGGGGGAGATTTTCCTAGGAAATATTCCCCCCCCCCCTCCCCAACCAACTACCATATGCATAGCGGATGTGGATGTCTCTTTGTAGACAAGAATAACACACGATTGGGGGAGTATTTCTGATGAAATAATGTATGTTGGTGTACAACAGATAGCATGTGGCATGTATTGGTGGGTGGGGGGAGATTTTCCTAGGAAATATCCCCCCCCAACTAACTACCATATGCATAGCGGATGTGGATGTCTCTTTGTAGACAAGAATAACCCACGATTGGGAGAGTATTTCTGATGAAATAATGTATGTTGGTGTAGAACAGACAGCATGTGGCATGTATAGGTGGGGGGGGGAGATTTTCCTAGGAAATATTCCCCCCCCCCAACCATCTACCATATGCATAGCGGATGTGAATGTCTCTTTGTAGACAAGAATAATCCCCCTCCCTCATGATGAAATAATGTATGTTGGTGTAGAACAGATAGCATTTGGCATGTATTGAGGGATGGGGGGGGGGGGGGGGGGGGGGTGGGAGATTTTCCTAGGAAATATCCCCCCAACCAACTACCATATGCATAGCGGATGTGGATGTCTCTTTGTAGACAAGAATAACCCATGATTGGGGGAGTATTTCTGATGAAATAATGTATGTTGGTGTAGAACAGATAGCATGTGGCATGTATTGGTGGGGGGGGGGAGATTTTCCTAGGAAATATCCCCCCCCCCAACCATCTACCATATGCATAGCGGATGTGAATGTCTCTTTGTAGACAAGAATAACCCCCCTCATGATGAAATAATGTATGTTGGTGTAGAACAGATAACATTTGGCATGTATTGAGGGGGAAGGGGGGAGATTTTCCTAGGAAATATTCCCCCCCCCCAACTACCATATGCATAGCGGATGTGGATGTCTGTTCTACACCAACATACATTATTTTGTTTCATGAGAAATACTCTCCCAATCATGCGCTATTCTTGTCTACAAAGCTATGCATATGGTAGATAGGGGGGGGGATATTTCCTAGGAAAATCCCCCCCCCTAAATACATGCCAAATGCTATCTGTTCTACACCAACATACATTATTTCATCAGAAATACTCCCCCAATTGTGGGTTATTCTTGTCTACAAAGAGACATCCACATCCGCTATGCATATGGTAGTTGGTTGGGGGGGATATTTCCTAGGAAAATCTCCCCCCCCCCTCCCTCAATACATGCCAAATGCTATCTGTTCTACACATGCATACATTTCATTTCATCAGAAATACTCCCGCAATCACCTGCTATTCTTCTCTACAAAGAGACAATCACATCCACTTTGCATATGGTAGATGGTGGGGGGGATATTTCCTAGGAAAATCTCCCCCCCCCCACCAATAAATGGCACATGCTGTCTGTTCTACACCAACATACATTATTTTGTTTCATCAGAAATACTCCCCCAATCGTGGGATATTCTTGTCCACGTCCACTATGCATATGGTAGATGGTGGCAGGGGGGAATATTTCCTAGGAAAATCTCCCCCCCCCCACCAATACATGCCACATGCTATCTCTTCACCAACTTTCATTTCATCAGAAATACTCCCCCAATCACATGCTATTCTTCTCCTTCTCTACAAAGAGACATTCACATCCACTTTGCATCTCACCCCCCCCCCCCCTCCCCCTAAATACATGCCAAATGCCATCTGTTCTACACTAACATACATTATTTCATTTCATCAGAAATACTCCCCCAATCGTGGTCTGTTCTTGTCTACAAAGAGACGTCCATATTCACTATGCATATGGTAGATGGTGGCGGGGGGGGGGGGGGGGAATATTTCCTAGGAAAATCTCCCCCCCCCACCAATACATGACACATGATTGCTGTTCTACACAGATATACTGTTTTTATTTTCTAGACCCACCCCCACCATGTGCTATAGATTTATACCAATCATATGCAGCTACGGTGCAGATTTAACCTAGAGAACTCTCTACCAGCCAACATACATAATAGTTATGGTACGGTAATGGAGAATTATTGCATATACCGGTAAATAGAATCTCTCCGCCACACCACCACTATATTGTCTATGTATAGATAGTATACTAAATTGGATAGCTCTTTTATAGAAAATGCTGCCTCGCCTATTCACATACTTCTCCACAAGCAGACATACATTATGACTATGTTAGTTGGGTATACATGTAGGGATATTATGTCCTCTGTTACCAACAGACTGGTTCTAGCATGTGCATTTTGTATGCTCCTGAGCACAATATCAACAATGTATATGAAAATACATTAAAAGTTTTGTGGACAGTGTCTGTGAAGGTGGTGATGGGGGGGGGGAGAATTTCCAGGCGGGGGGGGGAATATTTCCTAGGCTTAAGCCTGGAAATCTTCCCCCCCGGGGGGGAAGATTTCCAGGGGGGAAGATTTCCTGTTACACCGGTACTTGCATTAATATGGGTATTAATCTACGCTGGATGTGTTATACTGTCATTAATTTGTTCCCTGACTGTAATTGATCACTTACTGACTTATTGACCCCCTTCCCTGAACGTAGAATTGACACTCATGTTGGCGTGTATTGGCCACCATAGACAAATGTCAATCAGGCAGAATTCGGGAATGTCACTAAAATCCGCTGTAAATCCATCGATAGAATGAGGATTAACATCAGTTAGACCCACACGTGCGAGTTTTGTTGCGACACAATCGCGATCATTAAAAAAAGCTGGGTCAACATGCAGGTAGCTGTAACCCCTTGATATCGTTTGTGTGTTGAACGTGTCGCGTGTTGTTTATCCGGTGGAGAGTATTCGGACGGGAGTTAACTCTGCCAAAAAACTATAGCCTGTTACTAAATTTAGCGATGACCGCACGATTTGTGACCCAAATCGGGGCAAATCACTCACAACAAAATAATCCGATGTATTTTTGTACGTAGAACATCCGTTGTTGATATTGTTCAGTGCAAGTAGTTTTTCATAATATTATTTTCAATTAGCGGTTGCGTATGACAGTTAAACGTTGAGTAACACAATGAATTTTGTTGTTATGGTTACTCCAAGATATCACCACGGACTAGCCCATCGAGGGGGGTCTAGGGCGTGGCTAACTGTCCGAGGCGATTCCAATACATAGGTTACCCTATGTGAAAATTACGTTCACTGGCGTTGGTTTTATTGGTTGAACAAATTCACAAGGTGGATAGTGTTTAGCAGACTGACACAGCATAAACAAGTCCTCATTCCTTTTTATGAAAACGACAAAGTGGATAGTGCAACATAATCAAATCCTCGTTCATTTGAATGAAAACGACAAACTGGATAGTGTAACATAAACAAGTTCTCGTTTCTTTGATTGAAACGTATACAGTGGATAGTGCAACATAGACAAGTCCTCGTTCCTTTGATTGAAACGGATAAAGTGGATAGTGCAACATAAACAAGTCCTCGTTCCTTTGATTGAAAACGACAAAGTGGATAGTGCAACATAAACAAGTTCTCGTTCCTTTAAATGAAAACGACAAAGTGGATAGTGCAAAATAAACAAGTCCTCGTTTCTTTGAATGAAAACGACAAAGCGGATAGTGCAACATAAACAAGTTCTCGTTCCTTTAAATGAAAACGACAAAGTGGATAGTGCAACATAGACAAGTCCTCGTTCCTTTGAATGAAAATGACAAACTGGATAGTGCAACATAAACAAGTTCTCGTTTCTTTGATTGAAACGTATACAGTTGATAGTGCAACATAAACAAGTCCTCGTTCCTTTGATTGAAACGGATAAAGTGGATAGTGCAACATAATCAAGTCCTCGTTCCTTTGATTGAAACGGATAAAGTGTATAGTGCAACATAAACAAGTCCTCGTTCCTTTGATTGAAACGGATAAAATGGATAGTGCAACATAATCAAGTCCTCGTTCCTTTGAATGAAAATGACAAACTGGATAGTGCAACATAAACAAGTTCTCGTTTCTTTGATTGAAACGTATACAGTTGATAGTGCAACATAAACAAGTCCTCGTTCCTTTGATTGAAACGGATAAAATGGATAGTGCAACATAATCAAGTCCTCGTTCCTTTGAATGAAAATGACAAACTGGATAGTGCAACATAAACAAGTTCTCGTTTCTTTGATTGAAACGTATACAGTTGATAGTGCAACATAATCAAGTCCTCGTTCCTTTGAATGAAAATGACAAACTGGATAGTGCAACATAAACAAGTCCTCGTTCCTTTGATTGAAACGGATAAAGTGGATAGTGCAACATAATCAAGTCCTCGTTCCTTTGATTGAAACGGATAAAGTGGATAGTGCAACATAAACAAGTCCTCGTTCCTTTGATTGAAACGGATAAAGTGGATAGTGCAACATAATCAAGTCCTCGTTCCTTTGAATGAAAACGACAAAGTGGATAGTGCAACATAGACAAGTCCTCGTTCCTTTGAATGAAAATGACAAAGTGTATAGTGCAACATAAACAAGTCCTCGTTCCTTTGAATGAAAACGACAAAGTGTATAGTGCAACATAGACAAGTCCTCGTTTCTTTGAATGAAAACGACAAAGTGGATAGTGCAACATAAACAAGTCCTCGTTCCTTTGAATGAAAACGACAAAGTGTATAGTGCAACATAAACAAGTCCTCATTCCTTTGAATGAAAACAACAAAGTGGATAGTGCAACATAAACAAGTCCTCGTTTCTTTGAATGAAAACAACAAAGTGTATAGTGCAGTTGATAGTGCAACATAATCAAGTCCTCGTTCCTTTGAATGAAAATGACAAACTGGATAGTGCAACATAAACAAGTCCTCGTTCCTTTGATTGAAACGGATAAAGTGGATAGTGCAACATAATCAAGTCCTCGTTCCTTTGATTGAAACGGATAAAGTGGATAGTGCAACATAAACAAGTCCTCGTTCCTTTGATTGAAACGGATAAAGTGGATAGTGCAACATAATCAAGTCCTCGTTCCTTTGAATGAAAACGCACAAGTGATAGTGCAAACATAGACAAGTTCCTCGTTCCTTTGAATGAAAATGACAAGTGTATAGGTGCAACATAAACAAGTCCTCGTTCCTTTGAATGAAAACAACAAAGTGTATAGTGCAACATAGACAATCCTCTCGTTTCTTTGAATGAAAACGACAAGTGGATAGTGCAACATAAACAAGTCCTCGTTCCAATTGAATGAAAACGACAAAGTGTATAGTGCAACATAAACAAGTCCTCATTCCTTTGAATGAAAACAACAAAGTGGATAGTGCAACATAAACAAGTCCTCGTTTCTTTGAATGAAAACGACAAAGTGGATAGTGCAACATAAACAAGTCCTCGTTTCTTTGAATGAAAACGACAAAGTGGATAGTGCAACATAAACAAGTCCTCGTTCCTTTGAATGAAAACGACAAAGTGTATAGTGCAACATAAACAAGTCCTCGTTCCTTTGATTGAAACGGATAAAGTGGATAGTGCAACATAATCAAGTCCTCGTTCCTTTGAATGAAAACTACAAAGTGGATAGTGCAACATAGACAAGTCCTCGTTCCTTTGAATGAAAACAACAAAGTGTATAGTGCAACATAAACAAGTCCTCGTTCCTTTGAATGAAAAACAAACAAAGTGTATAGTGGCAACATAGACAAGTTCCTTGTTTCTTTTGAATGAAAACGACAAAGTAGATAGTGCAACATAAAAACAAGGTCCTCGTTCCTTTTATTTGAATGAAAACGACAAAGTGTATAGTGCAACATAAACAAGTCCTCGTTCCTTTGCTTGAAACGGATAAAGTGGATAGTGCAACATAATCAAGTCCTCGTTCCTTTGAATGAAAACGACAAAGTGGATAGTGCAACATAGACAAGTCCTCGTTCCTTTGAATGAAAACAACAAAGTGTATAGTGCAACATAAACAAGTCCTCGTTCCTTTGAATGAAAACAACAAAGTGTATAGTGCAACATAGACAAGTCCTTGTTTCTTTGAATGAAAACGACAAAGTAGATAGTGCAACATAAACAAGTCCTCGTACTCCTTTGAATGAAAACGACAAAGTGTATAGTGCAACATAAACAAGTCCTCGTTCCTTTGCTTGAAACGGATAAAGTGGATAGTGCAACATAATCAAGTCCTCGTTCCTTTGAATGAAAACGACAAAGTGGATAGTGCAACATAGACAAGTCCTCGTTCCCTTTGAATGAAAAACAACAAAGTGTATAGTGCAACATAAACAAGTCCTCGTTCCTTTGAATGAAAACAACAAAGTGTATAGTGCAACATAGACAAGTCCTTGTTTCTTTGAATGAAAACGACAAACTGGATAGTGCAACATAAACAAGTCCTCGTTCCTTTGAATGAAAACGACAAAGTGTATAGTGCAACATAAACAAGTCCTCGTTCCTTTGAATGAAAACGACAAAGTGGATAGTGCAAAATAAACAAGTCCTCGTTTCTTTGAATGAAAATGACAAAGTGGATAGTGCAACATAAACAAGTCCTCGTTCCTTTGAATGAAAACGACAAAGTGTATAGTGCAACATAAACAAGTCCTCGTTCCTTTGATTGAAACGGATAAAGTGGATAGTGCAACATAATCAAGTCCTCGTTCCTTTGAATGAAAACGACAAAGTGGATAGTGCAACATAGACAAGTCCTCGTTCCTTTGAATGAAAACAACAAAGTGTATAGTGCAACATAAACAAGTCCTCGTTCCTTTGAATGAAAACAACAAAGTGTATAGTGCAACATAGACAAGTCCTTGTTTCTTTGAATGAAAACGACAAAGTGGATAGTGCAACATAAACAAGTCCTCGTCCTTTGAATGAAAAACGACAAAGTGGTTAAAGTGCAAACATAAACAAGTCCTCGTTTCTTTGAATGAAAACGACAAAGTGGATAGTGCAACATAAACAAGTCCTCGTTCCTTTGAATGAAAACGACAAAGTGGATAGTGCAACATAAACAAGTCCTCGTTCCTTTGAATGAAAACGAAAAACAAAGTATATGCAACATAAACAAGTCCTCGATCCTTTGAATGAAAACGACAAAGTGGATAGTGCAACATAAACAAGTCCTCGTTTTCCTTTGAATGAAGACGACAAAGTGGATAGTGCAAAAACATAGACAAGTAACTCGTCCTTTGAATGAAAACGACAAAGTGATAGTGCAACATAAACAAGTCCTCGTTCCTTTGAATGAAAACTACAAAGTTGATAGCAACATAAACAAAGTCCTCGTTTCTTTGAATGAAGACGACAAAGTGATAGTGCAACATAGACAAGTCCTCGTCCTTTGAATGAAAACGACAAAGTTGGATAGTGCAACATAAACAAGTCCTCGTTTTATTTCTTTGAATGAAGACGACAAAGTGGATAGTGCAACATAGAACAAGTCCTCGTTCCTTTGATGAAAACGACAAAGTGGATAGTGCAAACATAAACAAGTCCTCGTCCTCTTTGAATGAAAACACGACAAAGTGGATAGTGCAACATAAACAAGTCCTCGTTTCTTTGAATGAAGACGACAAAGTGGATAGTGCAACATAGACAAGTCCTCGTTCCTTTGAATGAAAACGAGAAAGTGGATAGTGCAACATAAACAAGTCTTCCTTCCTTTGATTGAAAACGACAAAGTGGATAGTGCAACATAAACAAGTTCTCGTTCCTTTAAATGAAAACGACAAAGTGGATAGTGCAAAATAAACAAGTCCTCGTTTCTTTGAATGAAAACGACAAAGCGGATAGTGCAACATAAACAAGTTCTCGTTCCTTTAAATGAAAACGACAAAGTGGATAGTGCAACATAGACAAGTCCTCGTTCCTTTGAATGAAAATGACAAACTGGATAGTGCAACATAAACAAGTTCTCGTTTCTTGATTGAAACGTATACAGTTGATAGGCAACATAAACAAGTCCTCGTTCCTTTGATTGAAACGGATAAAGTGGATAGTGCAACATAATCAAGTCCTCGTTCCTTTGATTGAAACGGATAAAGTGTATAGTGAACATAAACAAGTCCTCGTTTCCTTGATTGAAACGGATAAAATGGATAGTGCAACATAATTCAAGTCCTCGTTCCTTTGAATGAAAATGACAAACTGGGATAGTGCAACATAAACAAGTTCTCGTTTCTTTGATTGAAAACGTATACAGTTTGATAGTGCAACATAAACAGTCCTCGTTTCCCTTTGATTGAAACTGGGATAAAATTGATAGTGCAACACAATCAAGTCCTCGTTCCTTTGAATGAAAATCGACAAACTGGATATGTGCAACAATAAACAAGTTCTCGTTTCTTTCGATTTGATTGAATCGTATACAGTTGGATAGTGCAAACCATAATCAAGGTCCTCGTTCCTTTGAATGAAAATGACAAACTGGATTTAGTGCAACATAATAAACAAGTCCTCGTTCCTTTGATTGAAACGGATATTTAAAGTGGATTAGTGGCAACATAATCAAGTCCTCGTTTCCTTTGATTGAAATCGGATTTTGAAAGGTTAAAGTGGATTAGTGCAAACCATAAACAAGGTCCCTCGTTCCTTTGATTTGAAAACGGATTAAGGGGGATGGATAGTGCAACATAATCAAAGTCCTCGTTCCTTTGAATTGAAAACGACAAAAGTGGATTAGTGCAACAAAATAGACAAGGTATCGTTCCTTTGAATTGGAAAATGACAAATTTGTGTATAGTGCAACATAAACAAGGTTCCTCGTTCCTTTGGTAATGTAAAACGACAAATGTGTATAGTGCAACCCAAAATAGACAAGTCCTCGTTTCTTTCGAATGGAAAACGACCAAAGTTGGATAGTGCACAAAATAAACAAGTCCTCGTTCCTTTGATGATGAAAACGACATAAAGGTGTATAGTGGCAACATAAACAAAAAAGTCCTCATTCCTTTGAACTGAAAAACCAACAAAGTGGATAGTGCTACATAACACAAGTCCTCGTTTCTTTGAATGAAAAACAACAAAGTGTTATAGCTGCAGTTGATTTAGTTGCAACATATCAAGTCCTCGGTTCCTTTGAAAATGAAAATGAGACAAAATGGATAAGTTGCAACATAACACGTCCTCGTTCCTTTGTTTGAACGGATAAAGTGGATAAGCTGCCACATTAATCAAGGCCCTGTTCCTTTGAATTGAAACGGATAAAGTGGATAGTGCAACATAAAACAAAAAAGTCCTCCGTTCCTTTGATTGAAACGGGATTTAAAGGGATAGTTGGGCTAACATAAATCAAAGTCCTCGTTCCTTTGGAATGAAACGAAACAAAGTGGGATAGTGGCAACATAAGACAAAGTCCTCGTTCCTTTGAATTGAAAATGGATCAAAGTGTAATAGTGCAACATAAAAAAAGTCCTCGGGTTTCATTTGAATGAAAACAAACAAAGTGTTTTGTGCAACATTAGAAACTAAGTCCTCGTTTCCTTTGAATGAAACGGAACCTAAAGTGGGATTAGTGCCTAAAACAATAAACAAGTCCATCGTTCCTGTTTGAATGGAAAACGGACAAAGTGGTATAGTGCAACATAAAAAGTCCTCATTCCTTGAATGAAAACACAAAGTGGTAGTGCAACATAAACAAGTCCTCGTTTCCTTTGAATGAAAACGACAAAGTCAAAGTGGATTAGTTGCAACATAAAACAAAAAAAGTCACCTCGTTTCCTTTGAATGAAAAACGAAACAAATGTGTTAGTGCAACCTTGAAACAAGTCTCGTTCCCTTTGATTTGAAACGGATAGTTTGGATAAGTGCAACATAATAAAATATTCCTCGTTCCTTTGAATGAAAACTACAAAGTGGATAGTTGCAACATAGAAACTAAGTCCTCGTTCCTTTGAATGAAAAAACGACAATGTGTATAGTGCAACATAAAACAAGTCCTCATTCCTTTTTGAATGAAAACAACAAAGTGGTATAGTGCAACATAGCAAAGTCAATTGTTTCTTTGAATGAAAACGACCAAAGTAGATAGGTTTGCAAATTTAAACAAGTCAAGTTCCTTTGAAATGAAAACGGACAAAGTGGTATAGTGCAACATAAACAAACAAGTCCTCCGTTTCCTTTGCTTCCAAAGGATAAAAGTTGGAATTTGTTGCAAAACAGAAATCAAAGTCCTCGTTCCTTTGAATGAAACGCAAGTGGATAGTCGCAATCTTAAGAAACAAGTCCTCGTTCCTTTGAATTGAAAATCGGAACAAATGTGGTTATAGTGCAAACATAAATCAATGTCCTCGTTCCTTTGAATGAAAACTAACCAAAAGTGGGTAATAGTTCAACATAGTCAAGTCCTTGAACTTTGAATGAAAAACGACAAACGGATAGTGCAACCATAAAAATCCTGGTTCATTTGAATGAAAACGAACAAGTGTTATAGTGCACACATAAACAAGTCCTCGTTCCTTTGAATTGTAATACGAACCAAAGTGGATAGTGCAAATAAACAAGTCCTCGTTTTCTTTGAATGAAATTGAACAAAGTGGATAGTGCAACATAAACAAGTCCTTCGTTTCCTTTGAATGAAAAACGAAAAAGAATCCAAATTAATCAAATGAATATAATATTAAGATTACGAAGTGAATTCATAAATGTGTGTTAACTTTGTTGTTGATTAGTTGTTTGTTTTTTTAAAATTCTTTTAGTTTTTATGTTTGTTATTTTTTGTTTTTTTTTTGGTAGTGTGTATTTTTTTTGATTTTTTTTAATTTGTTGTTGTGTTTTTTTGATTTATAGTTGCCTTTGAATTTTTGGTTAAAATGTTTCTCGTCTATTTTTTTATACAATGGTTTGGTATAACTTAGTGCAAACATAAAAACAAGTCCTCGTTCCTTTGATTCAAAACGGATAAAGTGGATAGTGACAAAACATAATCAAAGTCCACGTTCCTTTGAATGAAATACGACTAAAGTGGATAGTGTGCAACATAGACAACGTCCTCGTTCACCTTTGAATGGTAAAACAACAATGTGAGTTATAGTGCGAACATAAAACAATGTCATCGTTCCTTGTATTGAAAACAACAAAGTTTATATGTGCAATCAATAGACAAGTCCTTTGTTTTCTTTGAATAATGAAAACGAAAATCGTGGATAGTGCAACATAAAACAAAGTCCTTCGGTTATTTGAATGAAATACCGACCAAAGTTGGAATGTGCAACTAAACAAGTTTCCTCGTTTCCTTTGAATGAAAACGAACAAACGTGGCTTTTTTTTAATAGTTTGCTACATAAAAACAAGTCCTCGTTTCCTTTGAATGAAAACGACCAAAGTGGATTAGTTGCAACATAACAAGTCCTTCGTTCTTTGAATGAAAACGGAAAAAGTGGAAAAAATTGTGCAACCTTAAACAAGTCTTTCGTTTTTGAATGAAAACGACAAAGTGGTATTTAGCTGCAACATAAACAAGTCCTCGTTCATTTGAATGAAAACGACCTAAGTGTGATTGTTGCAAAACCTTAAACAAGGTCCTTTCGTTTTTTGAATGAAGAAAAACGACCAAAGTGGTATAGTGCAACCATAGAAACAAGGTACCTCGTTCCTTTGAATTGAAAACGGACCACAAAGTGGATAGTGCAACATAAACAAGTCTCGTTCCTTTGAATGAAATCTTACAAAGTGGATTGTGCAACATAAAAAGTATTCGTTTCCTTTGAATGAGAACGAAAAACAAAGTGGATTAGTGCAACATAGATCATGTCCTCGTTCCTTTGAATGAAACGAACAAAAAGTGGTTATTTAGTGCAACATATAAAACAAGTCCTCGTTTTCCTTTGAATGAAGAAACGAACAAAAGTGGATTTAGGTGCAACATTAGAACAAGTCCTTCGTTTCCTTTGAAACTGAAAACGACAAAGTGGATAGTGCTGAAAACCAAAATAAACAAGTCCTCGTTTCCTTTTGAATTGAAGAAAACGGACCAAAGTGGATTAGTGCAACATAAACTAAGTCCTCCGTTCCTTGAATTGAAAACGCAAAGTGGTTGTTTGCAAATAAAACAAAGTCCTCGGTTTCTTTGAAATGAAGACGGACAAAGTGGATAGTGCAACAATTTAGAAACAAAGTACCACGTTTCCTTTGAATGGAAAACGCAAAAGTGGATAGTGCAACTTAAACAAGTCCTCGGTTCCTTTGATTGACAAACAATAAAGTTGGAATTAAAGTGCATACATAAACAAGTTCGTTTCCTTTTGAATGAAGGAACGAAAACAAAGTGGACAAAGGTGGTACATAGACATGTCCTCGTTCCTTTGAATGAAAACGAGAAAGTGGATAAAAAGTTGCCAAATTAACAAGTCTTCCTTCCTTTGATTGAAAACGGACAAAGTGGATAAAGTGCTACATAACAAGTTCTCGACCTTTAAATTGAAAACGAAACAAAGGGATAGTGCCCAAAAATAAACAAAGTTCCTCGTTTCTTTGAATGAAAACGAAAACAAAGTGGATAGTGCCAACATAAAACAAAAGTTCCTCGTTTCCTTTGAAATGAAGACGAGCTAAAGTGGAGGTTTGTGCAAACATAGACAAGTACTCGTTCCTTTGAATGAAAACGGACAAACTGGGGATAGTGCAAAAATAAACATAAAAGTTCTTCGTTTCCTTTGAATTTGAAAACGTATACAAAGTTGGATAGTGGCAACATAAACAAAAAGTCCCTCGTTTCCTTTGATTTGAAGACGGATTTATAAAGTCAAATTGTTGGCAACATAAAACAAGTCTCGTTACTTTGATTGAAACGGGATATAAAATGGATTAGTGCAACATAATAAGTCCTCGTTCCTTTCGAATGAAAACGACAAAGCTGGATAGTTGCAACATTAAACAAGTTCCTCGTTTCTTTGAATTGAAACGTATACAGTTGACAATGTGCGAACTAAACAAGTCCTCGTCCCTCAATTCCTTTGATTGAAAAGGAAATAAAAATGGATAGTGCAACTTAATCAAGTCCTCGTTCCATTTGAACTGAAAACGCACAAAACTGGATTAGTGCAAACATGAAAACTAAGTTCCTCGTTTCTTCGAATGAATTGAAACGTATACAAAAGATTGTTAGAGTGCAACATTAAATCCAAGTCCTAGTTCCTTTGAATGAAAACGACAAACTGGATAGTGCAAACATAAACAAGTTCCTCGTTTCCTTTGAATTGAAGAAACGGACAAAGTGGATAGTGCAACATAAGACAAGGTTCCTCGTTCCATTTGAATTGGAAAACGGACAAAGTGGTAGTGCAACATAAACAAAGTCCTCGTTGCCTTTGAATTGAAAACGGAATAAAGGTGGGATAGTGCAATCATAAATCCAAGTCCTAGTTCCTTTGGAATGAAGAAAACGACAACAAAGTGGATAGTGCAACATAGACATGTCCTCGTTACCTTTGATTTGAAATTGAAAAACAGGGAAAGTTTGGTATTAGTTGCAAACATTAAAACAGAAGTCCTTACCGTTCCTTTGAATGAAAACGAAAACGACAAGTGGATTAGTGGCAACATAAATCAAAGTTCCTCGTTGCCTTTGTTTAATTGAAAACGACAAAGTGGATTAGTTGCAACAAAAATAGAAACAAGTCCTCGTTTCCTTTGAATGAAAACGGAACATAAAGTTGGTATAGTGCAACATTAAACAAGTTCCTAGTTCCTTTTGAATGAAAACGACAAAGTGGGTATAGTGCAAACTATAGACAAGTCCTTGTTTCTTTGATGAAAAACGACAAAAACCTTGGATAAGTGCAACAAATGAAACAAAGGTCCTCGTGTTCCTTTGAAATGAAAACGGACAAAAGTGTATAGTGCAACATAAAACAAGTCCTCGTTCCTTGAATGGAAAAACGACAAAGTTTCATTAAGTAGTTGCAATATAAACAAGTCCTCGTTCTTGAATGAAATGACAAAGTTGGATAGTGGCAACATAAAACAAGTCCTCCTCATTCCTTTGAATTGAAATACGGACAAAGTGAAATTGTGGCAACATAAACAGAGTCTCGTTCCTTTGATTGAAACGGATAGCAACAATAAAGTCCAAGTCCTGTTCCCTTTGAATTGAAAACGGACAAAGTTTAAAAGTGGAACAATACAAACAAGTCCTCGTTCCTTTGAATGAAAACAAAAAAGTGTATAGTTGTTGCAAAATGACAAGTCCTCGTTGCTTTGAATGGAAACTGTACAAATGGATAGTGCATCTTAAACAAGTTCTAGTTTTTTTTTTCCTTGTGATTTGAAACGTATACAGGTGATAGTGCAACATAACAACAAGTCCTCGTTACTTTGATTGAAACGGATTAAAATGGATAGTGCAACATAATCAAGTCCCTCGTTCTTTGAATGAAAAATGACAACTGGATAGTGCGGCAACATGAACAAGTTTCTCGTTTCTTTGATTGAAACTTAATTACTGTTGATAGTGCAACATATTCAAGTCCGCGTTTATTTGATGAAAATGGACCAAACTGGATAGGGGCAACATAAACAAGTCCTCGTTCCTTTGATTGAAACGGATAAAGTGGATAGTGCAACCATAATCAAGTCCTCGTTCCTTTGATTGAATACGGAATAAAGTGGATTGTGCAATAAACAAGTCCTCGTTCTTTGATTTGAAGGATATAGTGGATTGTGCAACATAATCAAAGTCCTAGTTCCTTTGAATGAAATCGACCAAAGTGGATAGTGCTAAACATAGATCAAGTCCTCTATGTTCCTTTGAAATGAAAATGGACAAAGTGTATAGTGCAAATAAACAAGTCCTCGTTCCTTTGAATGAAAACGACAAAGTGTATAGTGCAATTAATCTTAGCCTCTTTTCATTTGAATGAAAACGGACAAAGTGGATAGTGAACATAGACAAGTCTCGTTCTTTGAATAAAAACAAAAAGTTTGTATAGTTTGCAACTTAAAACAAGTCATCGTTCATTTTGAAAGAAAACAACAAAGTGTATTAGTGCAACATAGACAAGTCCTTGTTTCTTTGAAATGAAAACGACAAACTGGTTAGTGCAAAATAAACAAGTCCATCGTTCCTTTGAATGAAAACGACAATGTGTATAGTGCAAACATAAACAAGTCACTCGTTCCTTGAATGAAAACGGACAAAAGGGGATAGTGCAAATAAACATGTCCTCGTTTCTTTGAATGAAATTGACCCAAAGTGGATAGTTGCAACATAAACAAGTCCTCGTTCCTGTGAATGAAAACGACAAAGTGTATAGTGCAACATAAACATCAGTCCTCGTTCCTTTGATTTGGAAAACGGATAGCTACATAATCAAGTCTCGTTACTTGAATGTAAATGGACAACGTGTTAGGCATCATAAAACATAGTCCTCGTTCTTTGAATGAAAAAACAAATGTGTATAGTGCAAACTAGGACAAGTCCTCGTTTCTTTGAATGAAAACGACAAAGTGGATAGGCAAATAAACAAGTCCTCGTTCTTTGAAGAAAACGACAAAGTGTATAGTGCAACATAAACAAGTCCTCATTCCTTTGAATGAAAAACAACAAAGTGGATTGTGCAACTTAAACAGTCCTGTTTCTTTGAATGAAAAAACGACAAAGTGGATAGTGCAACATAAACAAGTCCTCGTTCCTTTGAATGAAAACGACAAGTGTATAGTGCAACATAAAAAAATTCCTCGTTCTTTGATTGAAAAAGGTAATAAAGTGGTTAGTGCAACATAATCACAGTCCATCGTTCCTTTGAATGAATACTAACAATGTGGATAGTTGAACATAGACAAGTCCTCGTTCCTTTGAATGAAAACAACAAAGTGTATAGTGCAACATAAACAAGTCCTACGTTCCTTTGAATGAAAACACAAAGTGAAATAGTGCAACATAAACAAGGTCCTCGTTCCTTTGAATGAAAAACGACAAAGTGGATAGTGCAACATAAAACAAATCCTCGTTCCCTTTGAATGAAAACGGACAAAGTGATAGTTGCAACATACAATCCTCGTTTCTTTGAATGAAAACAACAAAGTGGATAGTGCAACATAAACAAGTCCTCGTTCCTTTGAATGAAACACAAAGTGAATAGTGCAACATAAACAAGTCCTCGTTCCTTTGAATGAAAACGAACAAAGTGGATAGTGCAACATAACAAGTCCTCGATTCCTTTTGAATGAAAACGACAAAGCTGTATAGTGCAACAGAAACAATCCTCGTTCCTTTGAATGAAACAACAAAGTGATATGCAACATAACAAGTCCTCGAAAATTCCCTTTGAATGAAAACAACAAAGTGTATAGTGCAACATAGACAATCCTTGTTTTCTTTATGAATGAAAACACAAAGTGATAGTGCAACATAAACAAGTCCTCGTTCTTTGAATGAAAACACCAAAGTGTATAGTTCAACATACAAGTCCTTGTTTCTTTTGAATGAAAACGACAAAGTGGATAGTGCAACATAAAACAGTCCAACGTTCCTTTGAATGAAAACAAAACAAAGTATAGTGAACACAAGTCCCGTTCCTTTGAATGAAAACACAAATATAGTGCAACATAAACAAGTCCTTTGAATTCTTTGAATGAAAACCTTTAATACAAAGTGGATATGCAACATAAACAAGTCCTCGTTCCTTTGAATGAAAAATTAAAACGACATAAAGTGTATAGTGCAACATAAACAAGTCCTCGTTCCTTTGATTGAAACGGATAAAGTGGATAGTGCAACATAATCAAGTCCTCGTTCCTTTGAATGAAAACGACAAAGTGGATAGTGCAACATAGACAAGTCCTCGTTCCTTTGAATGAAAACAACAAAGTGTATAGTGCAACATAAACAAGTCCTCGTTCCTTTGAATGAAAACAACAAAGTGTATAGTGCAACATAGACAAGTCCTTGTTTCTTTGAATGAAAACGACAAAGTGGATAGTGCAACATAAACAAGTCCTCGTTCCTTTGAATGAAAACGACAAAGTGGATAGTGCAAACAAACAATCCTCGTTTCTTTGAATGAAAACGACAGTGGATGTGCAACATAAACAAGTCCTCGTTCCTTTGAATGAAAACGACAAAGTGGATAGTGCAACATAAACAAGTCCTCGTTCCTTTGAATGAAAACGACAAAGTGTATAGTGCAACATAAACAAGTCCTCGTTCCTTTGAATGAAAACGACAAAGTGGATAGTGCAACATAAACAAGTCCTCGTTTCTTTGAATGAAGACGACAAAGTGGATAGTGCAACATAGACAATCCTCGTTCCTGAAGAAAAACGACAAAGTGGATAGTGCAACATAAACAAGTCCTCGTTCCTTTGAATGAAAACTACAAAGTGGATAGTGCAACATAAACAAGTCCTCGTTTCTTTGAATGAAGACGACAAAGTGGATAGTGCAACATAGACAAGTCCTCGTTCCTTTGAATGAAAACGACAAAGTGGATAGTGCAACATAAACAAGTCCAAACGTTTTCTTTGGAATGAAGACGACAAAGTGATATGCACATAGACTCCTTCTTTGACCTGACTAAAACGACAAAGTGGATAGTGCAACATAAACAAGTCCTCGTTTCTTTGAATGAAGATGACAAAGTGTATAGTGCAACATAAACAAGTCCTCGTTCCTTTGAATGAAAACGACAAAGTGGATAGTGCAACATAAACAAGTCCTCGTTTCTTTGAATGAAGACGACAAAGTGGATAGTGCAACATAGACAAGTCCTCGTTCCTTTGAATGAAAACGACAAAGTGGATAGTGCAACATAAACAAGTCCTCGTTCCTTTGAATGAAAACAATAAAGTGGATAGTGCAACATAAACAAGTCCTCGTTTCTTTGAATGAAGACGACAAAGTGGATAGTGCAACATAGACAAGTCCTCGTTCCTTTGAATGAAAACGAGAAAGTGGATAGTGCAACATAAACAAGTCTTCCTTCCTTTGAATGAAAACGACAAAGTGGATAGTGCAACATAAACAAGTCCTCGTTTCTTTGAATGAAAACGACAAAGTGTATAGTGCAACATAAACAAGTCCTTGTTTCTTTCAATGACGTATACTTGTTTATTAAATTGAATACCAGACTAGTACCATGATATCAAATTACAACACAGTGACTGTTATATTAGGTCATGAGCCAATAGTAGGGGGAAAAAATTATTTTGTGATTTCCCCCCCAATGCAGCAGGTTAAAATGGGATCGAACCCGTTTGCCCAAGACCTTAGCTAGTGATAGGCCGTTAAATACCAATAAACAAACAAACAAACAAAACCCCTCACCCCCATCCCCTTATGTGTACATGCGCAGTGCCTGCACTCTGCCAATTAGCGTAGGTCTCTAAGAATATGGAGCTAATTATTTAGCTGAAATACAGAAAAAATGGAATAAAATCACCATGAAATCTACTTAAAAACTGTAGCCGCATTTGGGCCGATATCTGAGAAAAGGTACCTTAACACAGTTATGGCCAGTGTAGATCATGATCATCATACATGCTCACAGTCGTAGATTAATGAAAACTTGCATTCATGTGATTACACCGTGTTTGAGTGGCAGAATAGCGACCAGCGTAGGCCCCGATCAGACTGCGCGGATGCGCAGGCTGATCTGGGGCTACGCTGGTCGCAAACGTCGTAAGTTAGCTATTCTCGATTCGTGGCCAATTTTAAAGAAGCAGGTAGCTAGTGGGTAATCAGCGGCATGCTGATTTGTGCTGGCTTGACATGCAATCTCGCCTGATTAGGCCTCACATAATTGGGCCATGCTGCCATGGAATAAATTGGGCTTATGGCATTTGTTACAAGTCTATCTCTTGATCTTCGAGCACACTCGTGCAACCTGATGTCACAGGGGTGGGAATTTTCAGGGTATATCCTGAAATGAGGAGTTGAGGTTCCTGATAATTGCAGAAAAATACTAATGTTTTAGCGTGGGAAAACATATGGGATTCAATCCTTTTAACCTGGCCAAAAAGTGACCATAGCTGTTGTCAGGCCGTTAAACACCATTAAATCAAATCAACATGGTAAACACACTTTTTGCATTTATTGGTACAAAAATATGTTGTTTAGCCATTTTCAGGATTTTTATATGATCGATCCGAAACTGTATACACGTCTTCTACACATATTAAAGATGTGCACCTTGGTGTTTTTATGCAAAAAAAATATTTTAACAAAAATATCACCTTTTTAACTCTAGAAATAATGCTATCGAGTTTCAAATTCTCATTAATGTTTCTTGCCTTGGTGACAGCTTCACATTTCTGCATCTTCGCTGTCTGGCCAATCTTCGACGGGCGTATTTTGTAACTTACGGCACTCTTGTTCATTTTGAACTCAAAGTTCCCACGGCTGCTGATGATGATGCATGCTGCTTGTTAGAAACATGGCTGATGTTTACTGACTTACGGAATGGCAAACTGTAGAGACTGGTTTGAACATGTGTAATATTTAATGCATTTAAAGGTACATGCCCACTCAGTAGGCACACAATGTTATTTATAGGAATTAAATAAGTGTATAATTGTGTCACTGTTTCACCAGTTCTAAAAATTACGAGCGCCCGCTATACAGATATAATCATTAAGTAATATGTATTTTACTGATAGTGACTCGCGGTGGTATCAGGCTATTTTCATATGCAAATGAGGCATGATAATTTTTTATTACATATTTATACTAATTAAATGCGTCACCTGAAAAAATAATATTTTTTGACAGATTATAAAGTATGATCATTGCACATCAAAAAGTAAATACAGAGAATACATAACATTGTCCCTTAGCATTTTAAGGAAACACGGTTATCGCCCCTGATATCAGTGTGAAAATTTACATATGATATAAAATGTATAATGCCAATCAATGCGTGGGGTAATGTTGATTTTGCCAGAAAATGTCTCAGATGATGTCTCTGATATAAAGAACAGTTGGTGCCTACTGAGTGGGCATGTACCTTTAATGCAATACGTATGCATATTTAATGGCATTAACTGTGTTAGATGTGAAATCATAATTTCCCTTCTTAAGATCAGGGATGATAACTGTGATTCCTTAAAATGTTAATGAAGAAAACTGTTTACCAACATTCTATCTTATTAGCTGTGAAATAATCAAACTATGTAACATTTTGATAGCAGTTTAATATAGCTAATACCCTTGAAGTGTACTGCTGCCTAATTAGCATAAATCATCTGATGTGTATCTTTCTAATAGGATTGACAAGTAAGTAAATAATATGTAGAAAATGAACACATTTGAGACCAGCCATGTGATGCTGTTGTACCCAAGTTTACGATATTTTCCGTACATGATGTCGGAAGTTGACGAAATGTTCAGCATTTCCTCTGCACATTTCGTCAATTTTTTACCTCATTTTACGGAAAATGTCTTAAATAATTTTGTGAATATTTTTCATGAAAAAAATAATTTTGTGAATATTTTTCGGGAATATTTTCTTAGGGACAAAATCACAATGCTTGCCTCATATGTGGAAAACAAACACATTTGTCTTGTAAAACAAGTGGCACAGCTGCAGGATATTGTTGTCTGACTTGAGAAAGTGTGACATAGCCGTCACTTATTTCACAGTGAAGGCGACGTTGTCTTCGACATCAACAATTTTGGATGTACTTGCACAGTACGACCAAATTTTGCATATTTCCTGATAGTTGTAGCTGTACCAAACTTCATCAGTAGCTTACTCATATTGCTGGCTGACCACCCTGTGACATTCATAATTGGGTAATCTTGGTGTGACCGTTACCTATTTATTCTATTCAAAATCTCAATTATGGCCAGTACCGTATTTCGCTGTGTATTGCGCACACTGGTGTACAACGCACATCTATATTTTGGGGGGAAAAATCGGGAAAAAAATTGTTGGCAACAAATTTAAAAAAAATATAAGAATCGCCGGAAATTCCGTCACGAGTATAAGAAAATTGCATTCCGAGTTCACATCCACAATGCTGAACGTGTTCTGTTCGGCTCTCTCGAAGCTGCTAATCGATGAGAAAAAGATCGTGAAATGTCAGCTTTAAATTGACTAATCGAGGCATAAATTAGACTTTATATTGTCTAAAATTATGTTGTATTTATTGTTATTTACTGATTAATATGCTTATTAAAAATTCAAGATGCATGTTATAAACTTATTGAACCTACTTGCGAAGAAATTTGTTGTATATAATTCCACCATATTTGTCATTCGTGTATAACATATTACCCGTAATTGCAAACACACAGCAGCCATGTGTAAACTGCTTCCCCAAGGCGATAATAACTCGTACTAGTGACCTGCACATGAGAAATGGGCCATAAACAATTCCCCCCAGCCAAATATTGACACTGTGGACCACCGACACCTGGATATACGTGGGTACAGATTATAGTGTGTATTCACTGTTTATTGATGAGGTTTAACAATAGACATAGGTGCTACCTGAATACACGACATTCCAGCATAGCCCCATATCAGTTTATGCGCAGGCGAATCGGGGGCTATGCTGGTCGCACATGTCGTAAGGTATACTTTACAAAAATAGTAACACAGTCAGTCGGCAACCTAGCAACGAAAACGACCATTACCGAGTGTTACCGAGTGCGATCTGAATGTGTGTGACGCTCGACTTGGCATCTAAAATCTTACATCAAGCGCTTATGGGATTGAGATAATCGGTCCTCATTAATTATTCACAAGATGGCAGACATGTGACGTCACTTTGAAAATTTACACACAAACAATAGCCGACAGGCAACATTTGACCGATATGAGATCGGGAATGGAATTGAATTGATGTTTAACGCCCAATGTGGATAAATATGGCTTTGGATGGAGAAATGGGGCTTATGGCATTTGCGGCTTGTGTATATCCAGATCATCTTGCTTATTATTTAGCACATTTGATGCGTATTTTTACTACGCTTAGTGTATCCCAGAAATCCCAAAAGATACCAATTTACCATCAATCTATACTTACCGCACGCATTCTTACCAATCGATACTTTTTCTCTTGTTTCACACTATGTGTATTTCAATGTCATAGCGGACACCTGTCAAAAATTGATATGTCCGTTTCCGGGCTTGTTTTGTTTGATAAAAAATGCGTAAAACTGGCAGAAATCAGTTGAAAAAATGTTTGAAATTTATCTACCTACCTATAACGCGCAGGGTGACTTCTGGATAAAAAATGCGGGTGAAAAAATGCGCGTAACAGCTAAATAGGTAAATCTCGGACGTACATCCAAATTTGCACATATGTGACCGGTACTTTTAAAAGTTCTGACACTGTAAGTCATCTGCATTTTAACTCTTTGCATGCTAGCGGCGAAAATATCCGCCAAATGAATTACGAGTATATGTTTTATTTCTCTCTGTAAATATGTCTGGAAATTTCATTAGAATTGATAAAATATGATGAATTTTTGTCCGCTAGTTTTGAACTATTTATAGCCCACAGGTTTCCCAGCATGCAAAGAGTTAATTATAAAGCCCCGCTCATGCGGTATCCTGCCAAGGTGAAATGTGGCTGTGACTGGAGAAATGGGGCTTATTGGGTTTTGTACCCAGTGTAGCTCGTGATCAAATAGCACACTCACGTAGCTGGATTGCGATCTATATCGTTTTCTAGATGCATATGACAGGTGTTTCATTGATGGAATGGTGAGCAGTGCTGATCCTGAACAGACTGTGGATGCACAGGCTGATCTGGATCAACACTGATCACAAAGCCTATAACAGGGCACGAAAATTCTTGAAATGTTTACTCCTCCTTACTTTGACAGGAATGGCAAAATTAAGAAATCTACATTACAAAATTTCCACTCATCCTGCAGGCATTTCCACTCATCAGGACAAGCGGACGAGTGGAATGTTTGTGCCCTGAATAAGCCCTATATCTCCAGTCACAGCCACAAATGACCTGGAATCTTTTATTACACCCACTTTTTTGTTTAAAAAATGGGTATATTGTTTTCGTCATGGGTGTCCGTTCGTCTGTCCATACAACGTACGTCTGTCCATCCATCATGTTTCTTGTAAGTAGTAATACTTGAAACTTGGTGTGTGCCTTCATTATGGTGTGTAGATGCGCAACGTGAATTTCAATTTTTGATTTGGCGCCCGATTTGTGCTCTAGTTATGTCTCCCCCATGAATGAGGAGACATTTGGCTTGGTTGTCTGTCCGTCCGTCCGTCCGTCCGTCCGGGCACACATTAGGGTACTTATGTGGCTAGCCCCACAGGGTTATGGACTTGGTAAAGGATAGGGTTGGTTACAATTAGCCACCTAAAAATTCCTTTTATGTGGCTAAAAATCGTTTTATGTGGCTAATATTTAACATGTGATAAGCCACATAAGTATAGTACTGTAAGAACGTCCGTCCGTCCGTCAGTCCGTCACAAAATTTGTGTCGTGCATATCTCCAATGGTTTTTGAGTTACAGTCGTGAAACATTACAGGAATACTTGTCATCGTGTGAAGTTGCGCACCTGGGGTTTTAGATGCGGATTCATCCTGTATTTACGGAGTTATGGCCCTTGACTTAGCGAAAATTGGGGATTTTCAACTTGTGTCGCGCGTATCTCCAAATGTATTTCAGTTAGTAGTAAAACTTTACAGGAATACTGGTCATCGTGTGAAGTTGCGCACCTGGGGTTTTAGATGCGGATTCATCCAGTATTCACGGAGTTATGGCCCTTGACTTCGTAGAAAGTGGGAATTTTCAACTTGTGTCGCGCGTATCTCCAAAAGTATTTCAGCTAGAGTCGCAAAACTTTACAGGAATACTGGTCATCATGTTAAGTTGCGCACCTGTGTTTTAGATGCGGATTCATCCAGTATTCACGGAGTTATGGCCCTTGACTTAGTGAAAAGTGGGGATATTCAATTTGTGTCGCGCGTTTCTTCAAAAGTATGCAGAAAATACAAGGTAGCTACATATATGCTGTTGCTGCCTTAAATTCTACTTTTCCAAGTCCTGATAACATGCAGTGGTGGTATTGGGGGAGACATATGTTTTTGTCTGAAAAACAATCCTCTAGTTAAAATGTTTGGGTTTGTGTCAATATATTGGTTGGTTAGTGCAGGCGGCAGGCGGGGGTATCTGTAATCTCCTGCTGACATGCTCTAGTTTCACTCGAATTACACTTATGACTGCTCACTGCACTAGAAAAAACAAATTTCCGTTTTTGTCTCATATTGAATTCCTAGTTATTGTGTTTACGGAGGTTACCAAGTTAAAACCCATTATCCGAGGTATGACACTTTCATGGGAAACCGGTATTTGCGTGGCATCGGTTTTCACTCAAAGGTAGCTATTTATGCTGATGTGATATGGCATTTTTCATTCATCCCGTCTGAAATTCATATTCATTTGCACCTGATACATGTCTGGTGTTGGCTATAGTGGAGCTACATTGGACATTTGTTGCAGTCGGTGTAGATCCCGATGAAACTGGCAGAGGTGTGATAATCCACGGGGAAACGGGCCTGTTTCATTAAATTTCATACGACTAAAGTGCAAATTTAGAATCGTCTGGAAATTTCAATTTCTATGCTCAATAAATGTTAATCTTATAATTGTTTACAAGAAAACGTTGTTAATGTGGAATCATAATTTTGCACATGTTTCCACTGAAAGGTTTCTGTTGCAACGTGTATTTGTAACCCATACCAGCCTCACTAAAATATACAACAGTGTTCACTTGTGAAATAGCTTTTGCGAACAGCATAGATCAAGGTCAGCCTGCACGAACGTGATCTACATGACCTTGATCTACGCTTAGGATTGGCTTGAATTGGACTTCAGTACCAAGCGTTGTGAGTTCAATCCCCCCCCCCCTAGGCGTGAAAAAATACTTTCATATTATTTCCATTCCACTGGTCTTTCAGATAAGTTTTGAAGCCGAGGTCTCGTCCCTACATGACATCTGTTGCTGGGATGTTAAACCCTTTCACTTTTCACTTGTTGACTCTAGGCTGTTCGCGATTAATGTCGTGTTTTCCGTGTTCACACGACTATTTATTGGATGAGAAGTCAAAGGAGAAATACAATCAATGTAGGACAAATGAAGCGATAGGATTATTGGTAGTCCGCGGCTCCGATGCTGATTGCAATTTAATGGTGTGATAGGCAATAGAGTTCACAATAATTGATTGGGCGGGCTGTATGCTGATTGCTGAAAAACAGCAAATAAGGATGGTTCGTGGAGGTGGTTCTCGTCTTAGACGGTGGTTTTCACGTTGTTGTTTTTATGCTTGCTGATGGTTCATAGTCGTCGTGCTGTTTCTCTAGGCTGTACAGGGAAACGTCTCTTAGAGATGTTCCACTGTAAATCAGGCATATGGCCATATGGTATTTGAGTGATTTGCAATCATGAACATACATTAACATCTGAGATAAAAGGTCAAGAAACGCATCAAAATAAGATCACATATGTTGTCTTGGTGCTCGGTGCTGAACACACAAAAATCATCACGTACAGGTTTCCTGTCTGTATATAACCTTGCTCTTGAAACCCAGTATTTTAAACCTCTGAACACGTAACAAATTGATATGACTATTTCATGTTAAGTTTGAGACACTTTCATTATGCTGATAAGGGGGTCATTTTATAAAAACTCGTTATGAGCCGGCACATCATGATCTACACTGTTATCAAATATTAGGAAAGAGGTCTCCAGTGTGGAAAGCGTTTAACCCTTTCACCACTAGATAAATTACATATACTGACAACTACTGTAGATTTTGATACCATTATGAGCTGGCTCAGCTGGATCTACAGTGTTTGCAAATGTTCACTATATGGTCATCAGGGTTGAAAGGGTTGAAAATGAACATAGTAACACTGCTTTGTAAGGCTACTCAAAATATGTAAAATATGATATTTTTATGCCCCACCCCCACTGCCATATCCACACCCCCTTAGTACACTTGTGTCCCTTTTAAGAGTAATATGAGTATTCCTAATCCTATTGCTTTTAGGGGAAGAGGCCACAGACTTTGGTACTTTATGGACCTGGCACCAGGTCAGGTTATCCTAATTTCAGAGCATGTTTGCGTACATATGTAGTACACGTACGTACATACGTACGTACGTACGTACGTACATAAGTTTGTCCGGGTTAAAGTTTTTGGTTAAAGTTTTTGGTTAAAGTGTTTCTGTATACTATCAAAGCCTCGGCGGGTGCAACATGCTGGCCACGGCCATCTAGTTTATTTAAATATTCCGTTCTCATTTTTGTATTTTCCCCCCTATGTTAAATGCGGGAATGCAGTAAGCATGACGGGTATTTGACCGACTGAATGATGAACAGGGCTGTCCCTGATCGCATGTGCAAGCTGATTTGGAGCTACACTGGTTGAAAAGGCCATAAGCACCATTTCTCCAGTCACAGCCACATGTATTCTCGTAATGAATTTTGATATGAATAAAATATTTAACTAGAAAATTCACGTATTTCCATTTTCTTGCCAGTTATTGATGATGTCGGCACAAATCCAATTTCAGAAATATGAAATATGATATGTAAGTGCGTAAATGTGACGTAATTTCAAGTGGAATTATCCTGTTTATCATTGACATTGAGCCCTGCTACTATTTTAGTAGCACCTCTAACCCTTTCATTACCCCCTCGCCGATAGGCAAGAGGAGATATAGCTTTTCATGTACGCACTTGTTTACATGCGTACGTGCATGTGTTAGTAACACCTTTCATGTTTTAATAACTTATGAATCGATTTTGATAATATTTTGCCACATGAGCGTCTAGGGATGGTGCTTTGTTTTGCATATGACCCACGTCCGACCGCCCAAGGTCAAGGTCACTCAGGACTTTTTAGCTCACCTGAGCGAAGCTCATGTGAGCTATTGTTACCGCAATGTGTCCGTCGTCGTCGTCCGTCGTCGTCCGTGAATATTTTCAAACGTCTTCTCCTCGGTAACCATTGGGCCTATAGTCACCAAACTTCATCGTCATGGTCCATAGGTAACTTGTTAAAATGACGTCATTACGTAATCCAAGATGGCCACCGTCTAAAAATAGCACAAATTCTTCAAAAATCTTCTTCTCAAGAACCGCCAACCGGATTTCGACAAAACTTGATAGGAATGATCGATGTACAATGCTCTTTCAAAGTTGTTAAAATGGTGACCCCGGGGTCAAAAATGGGCGTGGCCCGTGGGGTCAAATTGAGGTCAAATTTTATTTTTGACCGAATATGGTCATGTCATATATCAAATTGAAGGTATCAATGAGGCGATCACTCTGGTGCATTTTTTGTCGAAATCGGATGGTTAGGTCATCCAAGATGGCCGCTGAAAGGTCAAAAAGTCGTTCTTTTATTAGAGATTTCAAAACTCTTCTTCACATGAACCGCTTGGCCCATGGTAGCCAAACTTAAAAGTTATGGTCCATAGGTGAAGCCTTTTCAGATTTGTTAAAATGGAGGTCATCGCTAATCCAAGATGGCTGTTGTCTAAAAATAGCATAAATTCTTAAAAAATCTTCTTCTCATGAACCGCTTGCCGGGTTTCGACGAACCTTGGTAGGAATGATCGATGTACAATGCTCTTTGAAAGTTGTTAAAATGGTGACCCTGGGGTCAAAAATGGGCGTGGCCCGTGGGGTCAAATTGGGGTAAAATTTTATTTTTGACCGAATATGGTCATGTTATATATCAAATTGAAAGTATCAATGAGGCGATCACTCTGGTACATTTTTTGTCGAAATCGGATTGTTATGTCATCCAAGATGGCCGCCGAAATGTCAAAATGTTCTTTTATTAGATTTCAAAATTCTTCTTCACATGAACCGCTTGGCCCATGGTTGCCAAACTTAAAAGTTATGGTCCATGGGGGAAGCCTTTTCAGATTTGTTTAAATGGAGGTCATCACTAATCCAAGATGGCCGCCGTCTGAAAAATAGCATAAATTCTTAAAAAATCTTCTCATGAACCGCTAGCCAGATTTCGACGAAACTTGGTAGGAATGGTCGATGTACAATGCTTTCAAAGTTGTTAAAATGGTGACCCTGGGGTCAAAAATGGGCGTGGTCCGTGGGGTCAAATTTTATTTTTGACCGAATATGGTCGTGTTATATCAAATCGAAGGTATCAATGAGGCGATCACTCTGGTACATTTTTTGTCGAAATTGGATTGTTATGTTATCCAAGATGGCCTCCGAAATGTCAAAAGGTCGTTCTTTTATTAGAGATTTCAAAATTCTTCTTCACATGAACTGCTTGGCCCGTGGGGTCAAATTGGGGTCAAATTTTATTTTGACCGAATATGCTCATGTCATATATAAAATTGAAGGTATCGATGAGGCGATTGCTCTGGTGCAATATTTGTTGGAATCGGATGATTATGTCATCCATGATGGCCACCAAAAGGTCCATTTATTCAAGATTTTTAACGACTTTTTCTCAGGAACCACATGGCCGATGCTGGCAAAACTTCATAGGAAGTTAAGATCCTTGGGTGAAGCATTTTCAGATTTGGTAAAATGAGTCATCGCTTAATCCAAGATGACCGCCATCGAAAAATAGCACAATTTTTTTAAAACACATGAACTCGATGTCACATTCTCCTCTGGTGTTCATGGAGTCAGGTGAGCGAATTGGGGCCATTATGGCCCTCTTGTTTATTATCCAGGCTGCCAGCGAGGAGATTAGCTTAGTTATAACGATGCTATAATTAATTACTCATTGAATGCAAACCTTAGATATTTTACATGCACAATTCATCCATTCATGTACATACACCCAGCAAATATCAATGACGAAATGAAATCAGAACTATGTCTAAATTGGCTTTTAATACGAATATCAAAGTCAATTTAGACATCGGACTGTCTTCTGAATCATATCTGGAACTAACTGTAATATGCAAATGACTGTAAACAACTACATGTTATAGTATTATCTTCGCTCGGTGTAGCTCAAATACTAGTCATCAATGTACAGTCTCAAAAGAGTTATTACATGATCTATGAAATTTCACAATACTTACAGACAAGTCTGGTTTCTGCAGACAAGTTACTCAGAGGTCATGACCTGATTCCATATGAACAAAGGAGCAACCAGTCTAGCTCCAGCTTGGACAAAGCATCTGCATGGTTCAATCAGGGTTTATACTGTTTGCCATTCAGTCCATCAAATTGGTACTCTATAACAATACCCTCCTGGTTCGAAACATTTGGTCCCCAAATGAAATATGGATAAACAACCATGTGAACCAAATATTACATGTAACGGTACAAGTAATAAGTATGAATATTGTAACACAAGAAATATCGCATTCACACACACCTTACACACTACAATCCTATAATGCTTAATTTTCAAATTATATGTCTGGGTGCCAGGAAAAAAACATCAACTAATGCATGCAGTAAGACATGAAATACATTATACCGTACTTCATCTAATAAACACCCTCATCTATGCAACATTTGAAAAATTAAAATTATGTAACTAAAAACATTTTCACTTGTTATGCAAAAGTGTGTTTGATATGGTAAAAAAAAAAACACAATTAAACAAAAAGCATAGAAGGGGTTTACATTAGAATAAATATGGTTTAGTCCATATACGTTCCATGTCTTGATCAGCGCAGTTCATCGTAATAAACTGTAATCCATTTTAATTGGAATTTTTAAATTAAACGACATGTTAAAGTTGCAGATACAGGTATTGTGCACATGTGTAAGGTGTACAGTTATTCAATTATAGGCAGTATGTTGCACTATGAATTATGTAACACCAAAGGTCCATGATATGCAATACTGTTTCGTTTCCTTTATCAAAATCAGGTTAATTAGTAAATCATCAATCGTAATACATGTAATCCGTTGTAATTGGAAACGTAATAATTGATACATGTATGTCACTGGTAAGTCATAATTCCATTATTATGGCAGATATGCACAGGAATTAATTATTATTGGGTTCCATTTATGCAATATTTAAATTAAAAGACATATTAAAGTTACAGATTCAGGTATTGAGCACATGTGTAAGGTGTACAGTTATTCAATTATAGGCAGTATGTTGCACTATGAATTATGTAACACCAAACGTCCATGATATGCAATACCGTTTCGTTTAACAAAATCTTCTATCGTAATTAATACATGTAATCCGTTGTAATTTGAAACGTAATAATTGATACATGTATGTCACTGTAAGTCATAATTCCATTATTATGGCAGATACGCACTGGAACTAATTATTACCGGTCCATTTTTGGAATATTTGAAACTAAAAGACATATTAAAGTTACAGATTCAGGTATTGAGCACATGTGTAAGGTGTACAGTTATTCAATTATAGGCAGTATGTCGCACTATGAATTATGTAACACCAAACGTCCATGATATGCAATACCGTTTCGTTTAACAAAATCTTCTATCGTAATTAATACATGTAATCCGTTGTAATTGGAAACGTAATAATTGATACATGTATGTCACTGTAAGTCATAATTCCATTATTATGGCAGATACGCATTGGAACTAATTATTACCGGGGTCCATTTATGGAATATTTAAATTAAAAGACATATTAAAGTTGTAGATTCACGAATTGACCTTAAACATCACTTTCCATGTCATAGTATGTGGATTTTCGGAAGAAAAGTATGAGAAAAGAAAGAAGAAAGATGCGCTAAAGATCAAAGCCCACACAATATGAAATGTGAATACATGTACATGAATGAAATCGCAACATGAAACTACAAACTGTCAATAAAATTCCAAAAATGTATTTGTGCTATTGTCAATTCTTCTTCATTCTGCCGTCGATGGTCCTATTGTTGGCGTGTAGGATGTGCGGAACGTGTCCCTCGCACACCCCGGTCTGAGATTTGTAGTGTTCCTTCCAGAATGTGCGGGTAGTCCCCGTCACACATTCTGGCTTCGTAGGTAACTGATTCCGTCGTGTTTTGTGATTCTGTTGGTACATCAACTTCTTGAAGTATTGTGTAGCAAACACTGATTCAAATGGTGAAAATCCTGTAGATTGTATACATTCTGTCCAACACAATGCCATTAATATTGTAGGCAAACCGTAAGCCAAGTTGATGGCTACACCTTTCTTCTCCATCTTCAAAATGTTATTAAAATTTTACACTGACTAGCTGTGTGTGTCGAAAAATCCATCTGTGTAAAGTCCACAATTTGTTTCACTTTCGAAATAATAGATTAATAGTTACTTATAATTTTGTTCACTTAAGTCCAAATTAACATGACCGAGGATCTAAAGACTCTCCACCAAACTGTTACAGTGAGTGGTGGTGGTTGTATTATTATTATTATTCTAAGATGTTACTGTTAATTTTTGAATTTGGGAATTACCGCTCAATTTGATCCAAAGATGAAAGACAAAGACACATGCTGATTCTATAATGTAATATTCCCAAGAGCTCCCTGGCAACCCAAACAATGGCCTTTATACTTGGCAACGTGGACCTTATAGAAAGCACCTGACCACTCGGCATGAAATGCACACAATGCAGACTTTTCCTGAGAACTGTGTTTGTTCAACACAGTTCAAATTGCTATAATTAATTACTCATTGAATGCAAACCTTAGATATTTTACATGCACAATTCATCCATTCATGTACATACACCCAGCAAATATCAATGACGAAATGAAATCAGAACTATGTCTAAATTGGCTTTTAATACGAATATCAAAGTCAATTTAGACATCGGACTGTCTTCTGAATCATATCTGGAACTAACTGTAATATGCAAATGACTGTAAACAACTACGTTATAGTATTATCTTTTGACTCAGTGTAGCTCAAATACTAGTCATCAATGTACAGTCTCAAAAGAGTTATTACATGATCTATGAAATTCCACAATACTTGCAGACAACAATTCAGAATTTCAACAGAGATCCTGATTCATTTTTGTGTGACCCCAAGCATTTGAGTGGGGGGGGTGGGGGGGGGGGGGGGGGGGGGGGGGGGATTTAGCCCATTAAAAGAGGTCTGGTTTCTGCAGACAAGTTACTCAGAGGTCATGACCTGATTCCATATGAACAAAGGAGCAACCAGTCTAGCTCCAGCTTGGACAAAGCATCTGCATGGTTCAATCAGGGTTTATACTGTTTGCCATTCAGTCCATCAAATTGGTACTCTATAACTGTAGGCATTGGACTTAAGTACTAGGGGGCTGTTTCACTAAACTTCGTACGACTAAAATGTTTAGTGATAGTCTGTAAACTTCATTTTAACAATGTTTTCTTGTAAATAATTATTGGATTTACATGTATTGAGCATAGGCTGCAAATGCAGCCTATGCTCAATAAATGTAAATCCATCAATTGAGATTTCCAGACGATCCTAAATATGCACTTATGAACATTTTAGTTTTATGAAGTTTAGTGAAACAGCCCCCAGAGGTTGTGGGTTCAACCCCAGCCCATTACGCATGAAAGAATACTTTCAATGTATTTCTACCCCACTGGTCTTTCGGAGGTGACTAGAGACGGAGGTTCCTTCTCTATATGTGTCTGTGACTGGAGAAATGGGGCTTATGGGATTTGTGACCAGTGCAACTCCTGGTTATATAGCACACTCATTACCTGATAACAATCTAGATTGCCTGTTAGAAGCATGATGGGTGTTCCAGTGACTGAATAGGAAACAGTGTAGATCCTGATCAGACTGTGTGTAGATCCTGATCCAGACTGATCTGGATCTAAACTGGTCACAAAACCCATCGGCCCCATTTCGCCTTTCACAAACACATATATGACTTTACTTTTGCTGGGACAATAAACCTTGGTAACAAGACCACATGTTCAATTATATAATATAACCTTAGAGTTTGCAAAAGAGTTTGTGCAAAAACATGAGCAGAAATGTTGTGTGTTATGTCATAGACAGTTATGCATATCAATGTAATACAAACCAGAGATGCTTCTTGTCTATATGTGACTAATTAAACTCAGATAAACGGCATAAATGAACACAAAAAATTAAACCCGGTAAACTATTGGCAAGAAAGACAATTTGTATCTTTTTACCATGGATGAAGCGATACAGACAAAAATATGACTGCAAAACTTTGGCATCCATCAACATCCATTACTACTGGCACGGGCTAATGGTTCATGGTGGGGAATAATTGTCATGCACACCTGATATTTAGGCCAACTTCGACTTTCGAATGATACCATGTGCAGTTACCTGGGTTTTTCTTTTTATTTCCTCCATGTCCTATGGACACACTTCTATTTTTTTCACAGACGGTGTTTTAACGGGTTTGATATATAGGCGGGAGCATGTGTATGTGTATCTTAGCGATGAATCCATTGTGAATCCATGCATTCATACCTTAATGGTGAATGATAAGAGGATATTCCATCATACATTTTTAATGGCGGAAAATAATACGCGAGTGCCGCATAAGCAATGAGGGAGCGTAGCGAACGAGTCGCTTGCACAGACGCGGACGGACACCAGTGTATTATTTCCGCTATTCAGACATGTATGATGGAATATCATGTTTATTACACTTCCACGGCGGATATATATCCACATTTTGAGATGATAATCAATGACTTGTGCTATGCGCATGAATAGTTACACAACGACGTGTTTCCCACGTTTGACGTAAAACGTGACGTCATGTAAACTTTTTGAAATCCAATTATGCAGCTGTTTCTATGAACTACATGTACATATATTTGAGTGCATGTTTGGAATGCGTTCAATCACATTAACATTGTAGATGAGTCGATGAGATAAGTTTTTAAATAACATTATTTTGACTGTAATAACAATTTTGCAAGGTAGCTCATGGTTTCCAAGAAAACACATGCACAATTACGGATGTTCACTTCACTGTGTATTATTTGTAAGGGGTTGATTACGGGTTTTCTCTCACAGCGTAACGCCTACAAATAACTGAATGTGATACTCATCTGGCGCGGTCACAATTCCAGTCTCTGTGTCGTCGTCGTCGTCAACAATTTGTAGTTGGATCATTATCAAACTTCATCAATGACTTCCTCACATTGATAGCTATCTATCCAGTTTCAATCGGGTGACCTTCACCTTCACCTTGGTTACTTGAACATTTTTGGACATAGGTAATATCGCATATCGCATGTCTTCCATCCACTTTCGTGTCAATAAATTTGGGTGTACGTCCAAATGTTGAATATCTCCTGATCCGGTAGTTGGATCATTACCAACCTTTACCAATAGCTTCCTCACTTTGATGGCTATCCACCCAGTGTCATTTGTGTGACATTGACCTTAGTGACCATGACCTTCATATAAATAATTTTGTGCTTCCTCAGATTGTGATACTGACCTTGTTGACCTTGACCTTCGTGGCAATCACCTTGTTTAGTGGGTGAGACAGTCTCTGGCAATCACCTTCTTGTTTAGTGGGTGAGACAGTCTCTGGCAATCACCTTGTTTAGTGGGTGAGGCAGTCTCTGGCAATCACCTTGTTTAGTGGGTGAGGCTTTAGTGGGTGAGACAGTCTCTGGCAATCACCTTGTTTAGTGGGTGAGGCAGTCTCTGGCAATCACCTTGTTTAGTGGGTGAGACAGTCTCTGGCAATCACCTTGTTTAGTGGGTGAGACAGTCTCTGGCAATCACCTTGTTTAGTGGGTGAGACAGTCTCTGGCAATCACCTTGTTATTGCGATTTAGTGCTGGATGTTCCTAGCTCTAACCATGCTGTTGTCCCAATATCAATCGCTCGGGGCTCCAGATAAGGAATTAGTAATTGAGTATTGTTACTCCATTGTTTCTGAAGCAATTGGGTATTTCAAAATTTGAATTGGGTAAAATAAAATCACACTACTGTTTACACATCAACAGACAGCAATTAGTGAATAGTTTGCTTCAAAATGAAAACATGTATTGGCATTTCATTAGAATTGTCTCCTTGGAGACAATTCTAATGAAACACCAAGATGTGTTTTCATGGAAAATAAGAAAAATGTGCTATATTTGTGGTCTGTTTATTGTTTTCTGCAGCATGATAAAGGTACCACAAATTTTTTATTGCTTTTTGATACTCGCTACTTCTGATTTCAATTGGGTTTTCGGCGATGATTTTAATTGGGTATTTAAGCAGATACGCAGCTTATCTGGAGCTCTGATCACTAATCTTAGTGAGTGGGGTCCAGTATTTCATTCCTAGCAAGTGGAGAATGTTGATCAGAAATACCTCTCTGGAAACTCAACAAGTGAGTTTTCCTGCAGCGACAATGCAATGATCAACAAGAAATGCGTCTTGTCGAACGCGGATGCCACCTGCAGCATATTTGAGAAACTGTGACAAAGTGGTTAACCGAAAAGTGTGACGGACGAAAAGTGTGACGGACGGACAGACGGACAGACGGATGTTCAAACATTTGAGAGTTATGAGCTATTTGTTCTTTAAAAGATCAAAGGATTGGCTCCTAAAGATCAATGGAATTAGGAGCTTACCGACTATAACAAAGGAATCCTTTGTTACTAACCCTTACCCTAAGCTCCTAAACCCCCGATGTTGGCCCGGACAGACGGACAGACGGACGGTCCAAAAACAATATGCCACCCGGCTCTTCTAGACCGGTGGCATAACAAAACCTATGAGAACAATACCTTGATGCACAGCCGTGGAATGGAGCAATCTGTCCCGATGTACATCACAGTTGACTGATGGCCGGCCACACAGGTAGCCTGGAGTGCTCCCTGTCAGGTTTTGCAATAACTCGCGATATTTTTGGGGTGATCATATTTACAAGGTACACGGATATTTTAGGGGTGCTTATATATTTACGCTTTGTTTTGGTGTAATTATATCTGTAAGGCACATGTTTTCAGCACAAGTTGATTTAAATATACCGTAATTATTAAAATAGACGCCCACCCACAATTTTTTACGTTGAAAATTACCAATTTTTTTGCTGATTTTTGCGAAATTAGTGCCTATAATAAACGACAGTGCTAACTTGGGACAAAATCAGAGCTAATTGTCTAATTGGATTTATTTTCTTTCAGGTATTTTGAAGGCTTGAAAATTGGGGGTGGGGGGATTCTACTTTCGCTTTCAAACGTGGAAGCGAAATCGACTGTTTCCGGCGTCACATTAAATTCCTCATCGGTAGTAGTTATTTGCACGGATGTGGGCGATCAGAATTTACATGGTTACTGGGATGACATGTTCAAAGTATCTCAAACCCATCTCGTATAATATGGGTCAAATTGACACCATGTCGGATTGTTGGCCGAAATTTCCTACGAGATGAGCAACAATAAATATGGCATGTCCAGTCTTGACCACTCTTGACCACTCTCACCACAGGTAATTTATACAGGTAAATTACTACATTGGATATTACATTTCCGTAAACTGTGTTGAAAATATTGTGGCATTATGTGGACCTGTGCAGATATATGTAGATAAATATAGGACTATTAAAAAAAAATTCTGGGCTCCAGTAGCAAGCATTATTATTTTTATTTTTTAAAAAAAAAAAATCCATTTTTTTTTTTCATTTTTTTTTTCAAATTATTTTTAAATTTTTGTCTAGTAGCATAAGGTCGTAAGTGCTATATACAGACTATTATCATATAATAAAACAATTATTGACTAGTGAGCCATAGAATATAATCTGATATTCCATGGCTCACTAGTCAATAATTGTATCCCCCGGAGGGGGATACTATGGATTTGACAGCGGGCCGCGTCCGCGTCCGCCGCAGACACTTCTTATCCGGAGCATAACTCGAACACCCTTTGGAATATTTTCATGAAACTTCACACATGCATAGACCACGACCCGAAGGTGTGTCGTGCACAAGAATGACAACTCTTGCATAGCTAATTTTTTAGTTATCTCCCTTTTTTGTTTCTCGCACTGATTTCGTGTCCGGAGCATAACTCCACCACCCTTTGGAATATTTTCATGAAACTTCACACATGCATAGACCATGACCCGAAGGTGTGTCACGCACAAGAATGACAACTCTTGCATAGCTAATTTTTTAGTTATCTCCCTTTTTTGTTTCACGCACTGATTGACCATAACTCGACCACCCTTTGGAATATTTTTATGAAACTTCACACATTCAATTAGACCACGAACCGAAGGAGTGTCGTGCACAAGAATGACAACTCTTGCATAGCTAATTTTTTAGTTATCTCCTTTTTTGTTTTCGCGCACTGATTTCCTGTCCGGAGCATAACTCGACCACCCTTTGGAATATTTTCATGAAACTTCACACCTGCATAGACCACGACCCGGAGGTGTGTCGCGCACAAGAATGACAACTCTTGCGTAGCTAATTTTTAGTTATCTCCCTTTTTTGTTTTGCGCACTCTACAAACTGGACAATAATGCATGAAGACCCGTTTTCTCGTCTGCTCTGTACACCTTTTCTCGTGTGCTCTGTACACCTTACCTGTAGAGAGAACAATAGAGACTGGGAGAACCATTCACCTGTGCATGTGCTAGCATGTGCAAATGTCCAGTCTTGACCAGTCTTGACCACTCTTGACCACAGGTAATTTATACAGGTAAATTACTACATTGGATATTACATTTCCGTAAACTGTGTTGAAAATATTGTGGCATTATCTGGACAAAAAATTCTGGGCTCCAGTAGCAAGCATTATTATTTTTAATTTTTAAACTTTTTTTCCATTTATTTTTTATTTATTTTTTTCAAATTCTTTTTAAATTTTTGTCTAGTAGCCTAAGGTCGTAAGTGCTATATACAGACTATTATCATATAATAAAACAATTATTGACTAGTGAGTCATAGAATATAATCTGATATTCCATGACTCACTAGTCCATAATTGTATAATATGTTCGGGCCAGTGAAAATTGCTTTCGGGCCCAGGCTCGAGGTCAAGGCGGGACAAGGCGAGGTATTTGATTCCGCGGAATTCTTGTTTACTTATCTCCCTTTGTTGGTTCATGCTCTGATTTCGTATCCAGAGCATAACTCGAACACCCTTTGGAATATTTTTATGCCTCACCACGATAGTGGAGGGGGCATTTAGTGTTACCCTTGTCCGTCCGTCCGTCCGTCCGTCCGTCCGGGCACACATTAGGGTACTTATGTGGCTAGCCCCACAGGGTTATGGACTTGGTAAAGGATAGGGTTGGTTACAATTAGCCACCTAAAAAATTATTTTATGTGGCTAAAAATCGTTTTATGTGGCTAATATTTAACATGTGATAAGCCACATAAGTATAGTACTGTAAGAACGTCCGTCCGTCCGTCCGTCCGTCCGTCCATCCGCACACACGAATGGGTACATGTTGTAAGCGTACGGGGATCTTATTGGGTAGGGTTAGGATAGTGTTGGGTACTCTTGTTGGGTATTTTTATACAGTAAAAACACAACAAGTATTCATTCGTAGGAACGTGCGTCCCGTCCTCCTGTCCGTCCGTCACAAAACTTTAACACTCGGGTAAATGTCTCATAATTTCTTCATCCTTCGACCGATCTGTTTCATATTTCATATACACATTGTTCTGATGGTTCACTACCGCCCTATGCCAAATCCACGTTCGTCCTCCCCCGCCAAGCCCAGGGTCAAGGTTACATACTTGGTGCTTCAAAAACTTTAACGCTCAGGTAAATATCTTATAATTTCTGTTTTCTTCCACAGATCAGCTTCATATTTCATATACGCATTGCTCTAATGGTCCTCTACCGCCCTGTGCCAAATCCACGTTCGTCCTGCCCCCGCCAAGCCCAGGGTCAAGGTCACATACTTAGTGCTTCAAAAACTTTAACGCTCGGGTAAATATCTTATAATTTCTGTTTTCTTTCATGGATCATCTTCATATTTCATATACGCATTGCTCTAATGGTCCTCTACCGCCCTGTGCCAAATCCACGTTCGTCCTGCCCCCGCCTAGCCCAGGGTCAAGGTCACATACTTGGTGCTTCAAAAACTTTAACGCTCAGGTAAATATCTTATAATTTTTCTTTCCATTCACGGATCAACTTCATATTTCATATACGCGTTGCTCTAATGGTCCTCTACCGCCTGTGCCAAATCCACGTTCGTCCTGCCACCCCCGCAAGCCCAGGGTTAACATCACATACTTAGTGCTTCAAAAACTTTAACGCTCAGGTAAATATCTTATAATTTCTGTTTTCTTTCACGGATCAGCTTCATATTTCATATATGCATTGCTCTAATGGTCCTCTACCGCCCTGTGCCAAATCCACGTTTGTCCTGCCCCCGCCAAGCCCAGGGTCAAGGTCACATACTTGGTGCTTCAAAAACTTTAACGCTCAGGTAAAAGAAAACTTTGACTTGGAATTTGGCCTCATTTATTATCAAAGCGATATGTGGGACATCCGTGTTCTATGAACACATTTTCTAGTTTATTAAACTTCACACATGCATAGAAGACGACCCAAAGGTGTGTCGCACGTAAGAATGACAACTCTTGCGTCGTTAATTTCATTATTTATCCCTTTGTTGTTTCGTGCACTGATTTCGTGTCTGGAGCATAACTCGAACACCCTTTGGAATATTTTCATGAAACTTCACACATGCATAGACCACGACCGTAAAGGTGTGTCACGCAAGTATGACAACTCTTGCATCACTAATTTTTTAGTTATCTCCCTTTGTTTTTTCCGTCACTGATTTTGTCTCCGGAGCATAACTCGAACACCCTTTTTTCAAACTACTTGTGTATCTGGGGAGGGGGATACACATGCGCTTGTCGACAAGCGTCCATTTCTAGTTGTATAATATGTTCGGGCCAGTGAAAATTGCTTTTGGGCCCAGGCTCGAGGTCAAGGCGGGACAAGGCGGGACAAGGCGGGACAAGGCGGGACAAGGCGAGGCATTTGATTCCGCGGAATTCTTGTTTACTTATTTCCCTTTGTTGGTTCATGCTCTGATTTCATATCCAGAGTATAACTCGAACACCCTTTGGAATATTTTTATGCCCCACCACGATAGTGGAGGGGGCATTTAGTGCTATCCTTGTCCGTCCGTCCATCCGCACACACGAATGGGTACTTGTTGTAAGCGTACGGGGATCTTATTGGGTGGGGTTAGGATAGTGTTGGCTACTCTTGTTGGGTATTTTTATACAGTAAAAACCCAACAAGTATTCATTCGTAGGAACGTGCGTCCCGTCCTCCCGTCCGTCCGTCTGTCACAAAACTTTAACACTCGGGTAAATGTCTCATAATTTCTTCATCCTTCGACCGATCTGCTTCATATTTCTATAATCATTGCTGATGGTTCACTATGCCTGTGCAAATCCACGTTCGTCTGCCCCCGCCAAGCCAGGGTCAAGGTTTACTTACTGCTTCAAAAAACTTTAACGCTAGTAATTTATCTTTTATTTCATCACGTTCGCTCATATCAATATAAAACCTTGCAATTGGCTCTAACCGCCCTGTGCCAAAATCCACGTTCTCCTGCCCCCGCCAAGCCCAGGGTCAAGGTCACATACTTAGTGCTTCAAAAACTTTAACGCTCAGGTAATATATCTATAATTTCTGTTTTCTTTCACGGATCAGCTTCATATTTCATTATATGCATTGCTCTAATGGTCCACTACCGCCCTGTGCCAAATCCACGTTTGTGTCCTGCCCCCGCCAAGCCCAGGGTCAAGGTCACATACTTGGTGCTTCAAAAACTTTAACGCTCAGGTAAAAGAAAACTTTGACTTGGAATTTGGCCTCATTTATTATCAAAGCGATATGTGGGACATCCGTGTTCTATGAACACATTTTCTAGTTTATTAAACTTCACACATGCATAGAAGACGACCCAAAGGTGTGTCGCACGTAAGAATGACAACTCTTGCGTCGTTAATTTCTTATTTATCTCCCTTTGTTGTTTCGTGCACTGATTTCGTGTCTGGAGCATAACTCGAACACCCTTTGGAATATTTTCATGAAACTTCACACATGCATAGACCACGACCGTAAAGGTGTGTCACGCAAGTATGACAACTCTTGCATCACTAATTTTTTAGTTATCTCCCTTTGTTTTTTCCGTCACTGATTTTGTCTCCGGAGCATAACTCGAACACCCTTTTTTCAAACTACTTGTGTATCTGGGGAGGGGGATACACATGCGCTTGTCGACAAGCGTCCATTTCTAGTTGTATAATATGTTCGGGCCAGTGAAAATTGCTTTTGGGCCCAGGCTCGAGGTCAAGGCGGGACAAGGCGGGACAAGGCGGGACAAGGCGAGGCATTTGATTCCGCGGAATTCTTGTTTACTTATTTCCCTTTGTTGGTTCATGCTCTGATTTCAATTCCAGAGCATAACTCGAACACCCTTTGGAATATTTTTATGCCCCACCACGATAGTGGAGGGGGCATTTAGTGCTATCCTTGTCCGTCCGTCCATCCGCACACACGAATGGGTACTTGTTGTAAGCGTACGGGGATCTTATTGGGTGGGGGTTAGGATAGTGGGGGGGGGGGGGGGGGGGGTTTTTGGCTACCTTGTTGGGTATTTTTATACAGTAAAAACCCAACAAATATTCATTCGTAGAACGTGCGTCCCGTCCTCCCTCCTCCGTCGTCGACAAAACTTTAACACTCGGGTAAATGTCTCATAATTTTCTTCATCCTTTCGACTGATCTGCTTCATATTTCATATACACATTGCTCTGATGGTTTCACTACTTGCCCTGTGCAAAATCCACGTTCGTCCTGCCCCCCAGCCAAGCCCAGGGTCAAGGTTACATACTTGGTGCATCAAAAACTTTAACGCTCAGGTAAATATCTTATATAATTTCTGTTTCTTTCACGGATCAGCTTCATATTTCATTATACACATTGCTCTAATGGTCCTCTACCGCCCTGTGCCAAATCCAGGGGGGGGGGGGGGGGGGGGACGGTCGTCGTCCTGCCCCCGCCAAGCCCAGGGTCAAGGTCACATACTTAGTGCATCAAACACTTTAAACAACGCTCGGAGTAAATATCTTATAATTTCTGTTTTCTTTTCATGGATCATCTTCATATTTCATATACGCATTGCTCTAATGGTCCTCTACCGCCCTGTGCCAAATCCACGTTCATCCTGCCCCCAGCCAAGCCCAGGTCAAGGTCACATACTTGGGCTGCTTTCAAAAACATTTAACGCTCAAGGTAAAAGAAAATTTTGACTTGGAATTTGGCCTCCATTTATTATCAAAGCGATATGTGGGACATCCGTGTTCTATAACACATTTTCTAGTTTTATTTATAAACTTCACACATGCATAGAAGACGACCCAAAGGTGTGTCGCACTAAGAATGACAACTCTTGCGTCGTTAATTTCGTAGTTATCTACCCCTTTGTGTTTCGTGCACTGATTTCGTGTCCGGAGCATAACTCGAACACCCTTTGGAATATTTTCATGAAACTCTCACCACATGCATAACCACAGACCCGTAAAAGGTGTGTCCACGTCAAGAATGACAAAAACATCTTGCATCACTAATTTTTTAGTTATTTCCCTTTGTTTTTTTCGTCACTGAATATTTTTGTCTCCGGAGCATAACTCGAACACCTCCTTTTTTTTCAAACTACTTGTGTATCTTGGGAGGGGGATAACACCATGCGCTTGTCGACAAGCGTCCATTTCTAGTTTGTATAAATATGTTCGGGCCAGTTGAACATTGCGTTTCGGGCCAGGCTCGAGGTCAAGGGCGGGACAAGGCGAGGCATTTGATTCCGCGGAATTCTTGTTTACTTATTTCCCTTTGTTGGGTCATGCTCTGATTTCAATTCCAGAGCATAACTCGAACACCACCCTTTGGAATATTTTTATGCCCCACCACGATAGTGGAGGGGGCATTTAGTGCTATCCTTGTCCGTCCGTCCATCCGCAACACACGAATGGGGTACTTGTATTTGTAAGCACGTACGGGGATCATTATTGGGTGTGGGGTTTAGGATGTGTTGGCTACTCTGTTGGGTATTTTTTTATACAGTAAAAACCCAACAAACAAATATTCATTCGTAGGAACGATGCGTCCCGTCCTCCCATCCGTCCGTCTGTCACAAAACTTTAACACTCGGGTAAATGTCTCATAATTTCTTCATCCTCGACTGATCTGCTTCTTTATTTCATAACACATTGCTCTGATGGTTTCACTACTGCCCTGTGCCAAATCCACGTTCGTCCTGCCCCCGCCAAGCCCAGGGTCCAAAGGTTACATACTTGGTGCTTCAAAAACTTTAACGCTCCAGGTAAATATCTTATAATTTCTGTTTTCTTTTCACGGATCAGCTTCAATATTCATATACACATTGCTCTAATGGTCCCTCTACCGCCCTGTGCCAAATCCACGTTCGTCCTGCCCCGCCAGCCCAGTGAAGGTCACATACTTGGTGCTCAAAAACTTTAACGCTCAGTAAATATCTTATAATTTTTCTTCCATTCACGGATCAACTTCATATTTCATATACGCGTTGCTCTAATGGTCCTCTACCGCCCTGTGCCAAATCCACGTTCGTCCTGCCCCGCCAAGCCCAGGGTTAACATCACATACTTAGTGCTTCAAAAACTTTAACGCTCAGGTAAATATCTTATAATTTCTGTTTTCTTTCACGGATCAGCTTCATATTTCATATATGCATTGCTCTAATGGTCCTCTACCGCCCTGTCCAAATCCACGTTCGTCCTGCCCCCCGCCAAGCCCAGGTCAAGGTCACATACTTGGTGCTTCAAAAACTTTAACGCTCAGTAAAAAGAAAAATTTTGACTTGAATTTGGCCTCATTTATTATCAAAGCGATATGTGGGACATCCTGTTTCTAGGAACACATTTTTTTTTTTTCTAGTTTATTAAACTTCACACAAGCATAGAAGACGACCCAAAGGGTGTGTGTGCACGTAAGAATGACAACTCTTGCGTCGTTAATTTCTTATTTTATCTCCCTTTGTTTTGTTTCGTGCACTGATTTCGTGTCCGGAGCATAACTCGAACACCCTTTGAATATTTTCATGAAACTTTCACACATGCATAGACAACGACCCTAAAGGTGTGTCACGCAAGAATACAACTCTTGCATCACTAATATTTTTTAGTTATTTCCTTTGTTTTTTTCGTCACTGATTTTGTCTCCCGAGCATAACTCGCACACCCTTTTTTTCAAACTACTTGTGTATCAGGGGAGGGGGATACACATGCGCTTGTCGAGAAGCGTCCATTTCTAGTTGTATAATATGTTCGGGCCAGTGAAAATTGCTTTCGGGCCCAGGCTCGAGGTCAAGGCGGGACAAGGGCGAGGCATTTGATCCGCGGAATTCAATTTTGTTTACATTATCCCTTTGTTGGTTCATGCTCTGATTTCAATTTCCCAGAGCATAACTCGAACACCCTTTGGAATATTTTTATGCCCCACCACGATAGTGGAGGGGGCATTTAGTGCTATCCTTGTCCGTCCGTACATCCGCACACACGAATGGGTACTTTGTTGTAAGCGTAAGTACGGGGATCTTAATTGGGTGGGGTTAGGATAGTGTTTTGGCTACTCTTGTTGGGTATTTTATATACAGTAAAAACCCAACAAATATTTCATATTCGTAGGGGAAACGTGCTCCCGTCCTCCCATCCCGGGTCCCCGTCCGTCACAAAACTTTAACACTCGGGTAAAAATGTCTCATAATTTCTTCATCCTTCGACTGATCTGCTTCATATTTCTTATACACATTGCTCTGATGGTTTCACTACTGCCCTGTGCCAAATCCAGTTCGTCCTGCCCCCGCCAAGCCCAGGTCAAGGTTACATACTTGGTGCTTTCAAAAACTTTAACTCAGGTAAATATCTTATAATTTCTGTTTTCTTTCACGGATCAGCTTCATATTTCATATACACATTGCTTCTAATGGTCCTCTACCGCCTGTGCCAAATCCACGTTCGTCCTGCTCCCCAAGCCCAAGCCCAGGGCAAGGGTTACATACTTGGTGCTTCAAAAACTTTAAAACGCTCAGGAAATAAATTTCTTATAATTTCTGTTTTCTTTCACGGATCAGCATTCATATTTCATATACGCATTGCACTAAATGGGCCTCTACCCTACCGCCCTGTGTCCAAATCCACGTTCATCCTGCCCCCGCCAAGCCCAGGGTGAAGGTCACATACTTGGTGCTTCAAAAACTTTAACGCTCAGGTAAAAGAAAACTTTGACTTGGAATTTTGGCCTCATTTATTATCAAAGCGATATGTGGGACATCCGTGTTCTATGAACACATTTTCTAGTTTATTAAACTTCACACATGGCATAGAAGACGACCCAAGGTGTGGTCGCACGTAAGAATGACAACTCTTGCGTCGTTAATTTCTTTTCTATTTTATCTCCCTTTGTTGTTTCGTGCACTGATTCGTGTCTGGGAGGCATAACTCGAACACCCTTTGGAATTTAATATTTTCATGAAACTTCACACATGCATAGACCACGACCGTAAAGGTGTGTCACGCAAGTATGACAACTCTTGCATCACTAATTTTTTAGTTATCTCCCTTTGTTTTTTTTCCGTCACTGATTTTGGTCTCCGGACATAACTCGAACACCCCCTTTTTTTTTCAAACTACATTGTGTATCTGGGGAGGGGGATACACATGCGCTTTGTCGACAAGCGACCATTCTAGTTGTATAAATATGTTCGGGCCAGTGAAAATTGCTTTTGGACCAGGGCTCGAGTCAAGGCGGACAAGGCGGGACAAGGCGGGACAAGGCGGACAAGGCGAGGCATTTGATTCCGCGGAATTCTTGTTTACTTATTTCCCTTTTGTTGGTTCATGCTCTGATTTCATATCCAAGTATAACTCGAACACCCTTTAGAATATTTTTTTATGCCCCACCACGATAGTGGAGGGGCATTTAGTGCTATCCTTGTCCGTCCGTCCATCCGCACACGAATGGGTACTTGTTGTAAGCGTACGGGGGATCTTATTGGTGGGGTTAGGATATGTTGGCTACTCTGTTGGGTATTTTTTATACAGTAAAAACCCAACAAGTATTCATCGTAGGAACGTGCGTCCCGTCCTCCCGTCCCCCGTCGTCTGTCACAAAACTTTAACACTCGGGTAAATGTCTCCCATAATTTCTTCATCCTTCGACCGATCTGCTTCATATTTCATATACACATTGCTCTGATGTTCACTACTGCCCTGTGCCAAATCCACGTTTCGTCCTGCCGCCCCCGCCTAGCCCAGGGTCAAGGTCACATACTTGGTGCTCAAAAACTTTAACGCTCAGGTAAATACTTATATTTTTCTTTTCCCATTCCACGGATCAACTTCATATTTCATATACGCGGTTTGCTCTAATGTCCTCTACCGCCCTGTGCCAAATCCACGTTCGTCCTGCCCCCGCCAAGCCCAGGGTTACATCACATACTTAGTGCTTCAAAAACTTATTAAACGCTCAGGTAAATATCTATAATTTCTGTTTTCTTTCACGGATCAGCTTCATATTTCATATGATGCATTGCTAATGGTCCTCTACCGCCCTGTGCCAAATCCACGTTTGTCCTGCCCCCGCCAAGCCCAGGGTGGAAGGTCACATACTTGGTGCTTCAAAAACTTTAACGCTCAGTAAAAGAAAACATGACTTGGAATTTGGCCTCATTTATTATCAAAGCGATATGTGGGACATCCGTGTTCTATGAACACATTTTTCTAGTTTATTAAACTCACACATTCATAGAAACGAACCCACCCAAAAGGTGTGTCGCACGTAAGAATGACAACTCTTGCGTCGTTAATTTCTTATTTATCTCCCTTTGTGTTTCGTGCACATGATTTTCGTGTCTGGGAGCATAACTCGAACACCCTTTGGAATATTTTCATGAAACTTCACACATGCATAGACCACGACCGTAAAGGTTTGTCCAACGCAAGTATGACAACTCTTGCATCACTAATTTTTTAGTTATTCTCCCTTTTGTTTTTTTCCGTCACTGATTTTGTCTCCGAGCATAACAACGAACACCCTTTTTCAAACTACTTGTGTATCTGGGGAGGGGGGTACACATGCGCTTGTCGACAAGCGTCCATTTCTATTGTATAATATGTTCGGGCCAGTGAAAATTGCTTTTGGGCCCAGGCTCGAGGTCAAGGCGGGACAAGGCGGACAAGGCGGGACAAGGCGAGGCCATTTGATTCCGCGGAAATTCTTGTTTACTTATTATTTCCTTTGTTGGTTCATGCTCTGATTTCATATCCAGAGTATAAACTCGAACACCCTTTGGAATATTTTTTATGCCCCACCACGATAGTGGAGGGGCATTAGTGCTATCCTTGTCCGTCCGTCCATCCGCACACACAATGGTACTTGTTGTACAGCGTACGGGGATCTTATTGGGTGGGTTAGGATAGTGTTGGCTACTCTTGTTGGGTATATTTTTTATACAGTAAAAAAAAACCCAACAAGTATTCATTCGTAGGAACGTGCGTCCCGTCCTCCACCGTCCCGTCCGTCTGTCACAAAACTTTAACACTTAGGTAAATGTCTCATAATTTCTTCATCCTTCGACCGATCTGCTTCATATTTCATATACACATTGCTCTGATGTTCACTACTGGCCCTGTGCCAAATCCACGTTCGTCCTGCCCCCGCCTAGCCCAGGGTCAAGGGTCACATACTTGGTGCTTTCAAAAACTTTAACGCTCACGTAAATATCTTATAATTTTTTCTTTCCATTCACGGATCAACTTCATATTTCATATACGCGTTGCTCTAATGGTCCTCTACCGCCCCTGTGCCAAATCCACGTTCGTCCTGCCCCAGCCAAGCCCAGGGTTAACATCACATACTTAGTGCTTCAAAAACTTTAACGCTCAGGTAAATATCTTATAATTTCTGTTTTACTTTCACGGATCAGCTTCATATTTCATATATGCATTGCTCTAATGGTCCTCTACCGCCCTGTGCCAAATCCACGTTTGTCCGCCCCCGCCAAGCCCAGGGTGAAGGTCACATACTTGGTGCTTCAAAAACTTTAACGCCCTCAAGGTAAAAGAAAACTTTGACTTGGGAATTTGGCCTCATTTATTATCAAAGCGATATGTGGGACATCCGTGTTTCTATGAACACATTTTCTAGTTTATTAAACTTCACACATGCATCAGGAAAAGACGACCCAAAGGTGGTGTCGCACGTAAGAATGACAACTCTTGCGTCGTTAATTTCTTATTTATCTCCCTTTGTTGTTTCGGTGCACTGATTTCGTGTCGAGCATAACTCGAACACCCTTTGGAATAAAATTTTCATGAAACTTCACACATGCTTAGACCACGACCGTAAAGGTGTGTCACGCAAGTATGACAACTCTTGCATCACTAATTTTTTAGTTATCTCCCTTTGTTTTTTTTCCGTCACTGATTTTGTCTCCGAGCATAACTCGAACACACCCTTTTTTCAAACTACTTGTGTATCTGGGGAGGGGGATACACATGCGCTTGTCGACAAGCGTCCATTTCTAGTTGTATAATATGTTCGGGGCCAGTGAAAATTGCTTTTGGCCCATGCTCGAGGTCAAGGCGGGACAAGCGGGACAAGGCGGACAAGGCGAGGCATTTGATTCCCCGCGGAATTCTTGTTTTACTTATTCCCTTTGTTGGTTCATGCTCTGATTTCAATTCCAGAGCATAACTCGAACACCCATTTGGAATATTTTTTATGCCCCCACCACGATAGTGGAGGGGGCATTTAGTGCTTATCCTTGTCCGTCCCGTGCCACCCGCACACACGAATGGGGTACTTGTTTGTAAGCGTACGGGATCTTATTGGGTGGGGTTTCAGGATAGTGTTGGCTACTCTGTTGGGTATTTTATACAGTAAAAACCCAACAAATATTCATTCGTAGGAATCGTGCGTCCCGTCCTCCCATCCGTCCGTCTGTCACAAAAAAAAAAAACATTTTTTAACACTCGGGTAAAATGTCTCATAATTTCTTCATCCTTCGACTGATCTGCTTCATATTTTCATATACACATTGCTCTGATGGTTCACTACTGCCCTGTGCCAAATCCACGTTCGTCCTGCCCCCGCCAAGCCCAGGGTCAAGGTTACATACTTGGTGCTTTCAAAAACTTTAACGCTCAGGTAAATATCTTATAATTTCTGTTTTCTTTCACGGATCAGCTTCATTAAATTTCATATACACATTGCTCTAATGGTCCTCTACCGCCCTGTGCCAAATCCACGTTCTCGTCCCCTGCCAAGCCCAGGGTGAAGGTCACATACTTGTGCGTCAAAAACTTTAACGCTTCAGGTAAATATCTTATAAATTTTTCTTTCCATTCACGGATCAACTTCATATTTCATATACGCGTGCTCTAATGGTCCTCTACCGCCCTGTGCCAAAATCCACGTTTCGTCGCCTGCCCCCGCCAAGCCCAGGGTAACATCACATACTTAGTGCTTCAAAAACTTTAACGCTCAGGTAAATATCTTATAATTTTCTGTTTTCTTTCACGGATCAGCTTCATATTTCATATATGCATTGCTCTAATGGTCCTCTACCGCCCTGTGCCAAATCCACGTTTGTCCTGCCCCCAAGCCAGGGTCAAGGTCACATACTTGGTGCTTCAAAAACTTTAACGCTCAGGTAAAAGAAAATTTTGACTTGGAATTTGGCCTCATTTATTATCAAAGCGATATGTGGGACATCCGTGTTCTATGAACACATTTTCTAGTTTATTAAACTTCACACATGCATAGAAGACGACCCAAAGGTGTGTGTGCACGTAAGAATGACAACTCTTGCGTCGTTAATTTCTTATTTATCTCCCTTTGTTGTTTCGTGCACTGATTTCGTGTCCGGAGCATAACTCGAACACCCTTTGGAATATTTTCATGAAACTTCACACATGCATAGACAACGACCCTAAAGGTGTGTCACGCAAGAATGACAACTCTTGCATCACTAATTTTTTAGTTATTTCCCTTTGTTTTTTTCGTCACTGATTTTGTCTCCCGAGCATAACTCGAACACCCTTTTTTCAAACTACTTGTGTATCTGGGGAGGGGGATACACATGCGCTTGTCGAGAAGCGTCCATTTCTAGTTGTATAATATGTTCGGGCCAGTGAAAATTGCTTTCGGGCCCAGGCTCGAGGTCAAGGCGGGACAAGGCGAGGCATTTGATTCCGCGGAATTCTTGTTTACTTATTTCCCTTTGTTGGTTCATGCTCTGATTTCAATTCCAGAGCATAACTCGAACACCCTTTGGAATATTTTTATGCCCCACCACGATAGTGGAGGGGGCATTTAGTGCTATCCTTGTCCGTCCGTCCATCCGCACACACGAATGGGTACTTGTTGTAAGCGTACGGGGATCTTATTGGGTGGGGTTAGGATAGTGTTGGCTACTCTTGTTGGGTATTTTTATACAGTAAAAACCCAACAAATATTCATTCGTAGGAACGTGCGTCCCGTCCTCCCATCCGTCCGTCCGTCACAAAACTTTAACACTCGGGTAAATGTCTCATAATTTCTTCATCCTTCGACTGATCTGCTTCATATTTCATATACACATTGCTCTGATGGTTCACTACTGCCCTGTGCCAAATCCACGTTCGTCCTGCCCCCGCCAAGCCCAGGGTCAAGGTTACATACTTGGTGCTTCAAAAACTTTAACGCTCAGGTAAATATCTTATAATTTCTGTTTTCTTTCACGGATCAGCTTCATATTTCATATACACATTGCTCTAATGGTCCTCTAACCGCCCTGTGCCAAATCCACGTTCGTCCTGCTCCCGCCAAGCCCAGGGTCAGTTACATACTTGGTGCTTCAAAAACTTTAACGCTCAAGGTAAATATCTTATAATTTCTGTTTTCTTTCACGGATCAGCTTCATATTTCATATACGCATTGCTCTAATGGTCCTCTACCGCCCTGTGCCAAATCCACGTTCATCCTGCCCCCGCCAAGCCCAGGGTGAAGGTCACATACTTGGTGCTTCAAAAACTTTAACGCTCAGGTAAATATCTTATAATTTTTCTTTCCATTCACGGATCAACTTCATATTTCATATACGCGTTGCTCTAATGGTCCTCTACCGCCCTGTGCCAAATCCACGTTCGTCCTGCCCCCGCCAAGCCCAGGGTTAACATCACATACTTAGTGCTTCAAAAACTTTTAACGCTCAGGTAAATTATCTTATAATTTCTGTTTTCTTTCACGGATCAGCTTCATATTTCATATATGCATTGCTCTAATGGTCCTCTACCGCCCTGTGCCAAATCCACGTTCGTCCTGCCCCGCCAAGCCCAGGGTCAAGGTCACATACTTGGTGCTTCAAAAACTTTAACGCTCAGGTAAAAGAAAAATTTTGACTTGGAATTTGGCCTCATTTATTAATCAAAGCGATATGTGGGACATCCGTGTTCTATGAACACATTTTCTAGTTTATTAAACTTCACACATGCATAGAAGACGACCCAAAGGTGTGTGTGCACGTAAGAATGACAACTCTTGCGTCGTTAATTTCTTATTTATCTCCCTTTGTTGTTTCGTGCACTGATTTCGTGTCCGGAGCATAACTCGAACACCCTTTGGAATATTTTCATGAAACTTCACACATGCATAGACAACGACCCTAAAGGTGTGTCACGCAAGAATGACAACTCTTGCATCACTAATATTTTAGTTATCTCCCTTTGTTTTTTCCGTCACTGATTTTGTCTCCCGAGCATAACTCGAACACCCTTTTTTCAAACTACTTGTGTATCTGGGGAGGGGGATACACATGCGCTTGTCGACAAGCGTCCATTTCTAGTTATGTATATTATCAGTATTTTAACCGTTTTACCGACTGTACCATAATAACCAAAATGGGCTGAAAAATCTTGGTCGGAAATGTCCATAAACTGACAGACAGTACAATCAAGTCTTGTAGACGTTGAGAGGGTGAGAGTAACGTCCCTTCGTTATGTTGTTATGTTTCCAGTTGTAAATTATATATTTTATCATGTTTCCCTTCGCTCAATAACATTTGCCTATTAAACGCCTACCCAGTTCTTCAGAGCCAGTGGTGATTCTAATAGACGCCCGGCCCGTCTATTACAATCTTTATGGTAACTTGTGTTGGGGTGATCTTATTGTTGGTTTTCTTCTTGTACTCTGTGTATCATATTCACAAGTCATATGAATGGTAACTGCACATTTTCTGCTTTATAGGCAACGGGTTGCACTATATCGCTACACCACACCACACAGTAAAAATGTGCGTAATAGCATTTATGGTACACTTCGCACACTAAAATTCAGAATAAACCTGCAGGGCGTTGATGTTCATACTTTGTTATGTTGTTACTGAGAGGCAATTCTACAATACGACATATAAATACTACCGTAGACTTACCTAATAAAGTGTGTATTAGCATAATTCTTAGGTCACTCTCCTCGAAGTAGAAAGTAAACAAAGAACGCTTCAAACACACATTTGGAAATACTACTCAGTCATAACGCTTATGTAATAATGCAGTGTAATGAAATGTAATTAGAGTTATGTACTCAGAACTATATGAATGGCAGTTTTCTTCACCAGTTTATCTACACGCTACATTTTGAATATGCATTTTATCACGCAAACATTTTGAATATGTTCTTTTCTATTCGTCTTATTTGTCAACGAAAGTATATGTTGTGACAAGTCATCTGGGGCACTAAACTTTGTACGACTAAAATGTTTGTAAGTGCAAATTTAGAATCGTCTGGATTACAGGGCTTCTAAAATTTTCAGTTTCCCGGTTCTGGACCGATTTTTTAACTCTCAGACCGATTAATTGAGATTTGAAAACTTGTCTTAAAAATCGGTCCGAGAAAAATTGCCAGTCGGCTGCTATTTCGCTATAAACCTTGTAAATTTACCGGTTTTGACCACCAAGTAATTTATGACACATATCCGCAGGCTATATCCGTGTTAAACCAGTGTGCAGCTCGCTGTGTATTCAGTTTCTCCAGTTATCGATTTTTTAACACACGCGTGTGACAGGTGTATAGCAGATTAGTGACTTAAATAGACTGGCTTCAGCGTAAAGATACAAGAGTTCCTAGACTCGCCATTTCTGATGATGTTAAAATAAAATAAAGAAACCATGCACTGTGTTTATCTGTGTTCGTAATATTTAACCCCAAGTAACTGACACGGACTATCGGCCCGGGCTATTCCATATTAAGTTAGGAATTGTTACATTACGCTGTATTAGGGGTCATTTTTGTGTATATAAAATGTACATGTACGTAGGAATGCCGCAGATCCTAATGAACCGGCTCACGTGATCTACAATTCGCAAACATTTTGATAAACAACAAGTTACGTCTGTCGTGTTAAAAGCGTGACTCATTAGGGATCCGGGATTAGGGATCAATTGAAGTGCTAAATCACACCGCCGATGTACTTTGAACTCGATCTGAGGGGTAAAGAAACACCGAATGTTAATTCAATTGTACAGGCCGACAATTAATTTTGAAGTCGGTGTGAACAGTGATAATAGCATAATTAGCAATGAATTACGAGTGGGTATATAACACATTTTTTTTCTATGTTGTCCGTCAGGCCCGTAGCCAGGATGAGGCAGACGAGGTAGTCGCCTCATCTCAGATTTTGCCGATTTTTTATTTTTTGTATTTAATGCCGTATCCGGTGATCTAAGTGCCGGGAAATCGCGTCTATGACAATCTAGATGTCAAAGTGCGCGTCGCGCTTCGCGCTCGCTTGTTCACAATATTTTTTTCGCCTCGTCTCATTTTTAGGTCCGGCTACGGCCCTGTCCGTCATTCGATTATTATTGAAATGGCACAACAAACTATTTTGTTGTTATTCACAAAGACAACTTACCGGCTTGGCAACCCGGCAGAGAGGAATAAATATAAAACGAAACAAGACACAGACTTGTCAAATTTTAATTTATTTTAGTCTACTGAAAATTTACCTGCAATCAATCGGCATCACGATTCGTCTCTGTCGTTTCGCTTTTTTTTCCCGTCTTTGCGCTATTTAGGCACACCACGTGACCCGGTGCATACACAATTTTGTCCTCTTTTGTTGTTTATAAACACGATTTATTTATCCCAATACAACATTTATCCCATTATTTCTAGTACTTTGTTTGAACTTCGAAATTTCAGTTAAAGTTTTTAATAGAGTGGGGTGGTGGGGGGGGGGGGGGGGGGGTCTACTCCGACAATGGCCGACAAAGGCCGACAATGGCCGACAATGGCCAGTGTTACGTCTGGACCGATTGGCATTCTGAAATTTTAGAAGCCCTGGTCTGGAAATATCAATCGATGGATTTACATGTATTGAGCATAGCAGGCGCGGATCCAGGATTTCGGGTTAGGGGGGGCGTAACATGCTAGGGGTGTCCGGGGGCATTCTCCCCCGGAAATATTTTGAAATCTATATCGCATTTCCTGCGTTCTGGCGCATTTTGGAAAAAAAAACAACCCCAATAAACAATAAATTCACAACGCGAACGTAGAAACGTGCCTTGTAACTTGTAAAAAATCTTTGCTCAGCGAATTTTAGGGGGGCGCGCGTCGGGTCCCCCCACCCCCCCCTGAATCCGCCCATGCATAGGCTGTATATTATTTACATGTATTGAAGTATTGAGAATAGGCTGCATATGCATATATGATTTGAATGAGAAATAAGGAGATTAGAATAGAAAATATTTAAAAAATTGCATACACCTAAACGGAAATTTTGAAATCTGACCTAAACTGGCCACAAACATTATATGGTACTCTTCCTCATCCATTGCTCATCGATGCAGTTTCCGGTATTTATTTGATATTCTTATGCCACTTCTACCATATAATCTTTGTTGGAAAGTGCTTTGAAATATCATTTTCAGGGCGTGGCTGTTAAATTGGTTTTGCCTGTAGTTTAATGATGAATTAATCTGTCAGTAGGTTGGAACTGTAAACATGGGCCCGGTTGCTCAAAACCTATGTTATCTTAACCCTTAGACCGCTATCTTATTTTTTTTGTCGTCTGCTGTTTATTTTCTATTTTTCATTTTTATACACCCCCCTTCCCTGTATACTGGAGTCAGCTTGTCCGTCCGTCGTCCGTCCGTCCGTCTTTCCGGGCACACATTAGGGTACTTATGTGGCTAGCCCCACAGGGTTATGGACTTGGTAAAGGATAGGGTTGGTTACAATTAGCCACCTAAAAAATCGTTTTATGTGGCTAAAAATCGTTTTATGTGGCTAATATTTAACATGTGATAAGCCACATAAGTATAGTAATGTAAGAACGTCCGTGTTTCCGTCCGTCACAAAACTTAACAATTGTAAATTTCCTTTTAACTTCTCTTTCCCTTTGCGGAAATCTTTCATATTTTACCCGCCCCTTCTCTGACACTCATACATCATTCTGCAACAAACCTACGACCCCCATTTATGCCAGGGGTCAAGGTCACGGACTTAGAAACTTAGAAAAAAAACGAAAACTTAACAATTGTAAATTTCCTTTTTAACTTCTCTTTCCCTTTGCGGAAATCATTCTATTTTACCCACCTTCTCTGACACTCATACATCATTCTGCAACAAAACCTACGACCCCCATTTATGCCAGGTCAAGGTCACGGACTTAGAAACTTAGAAAAAAACTAAAACTTAACAAATGTAAATTTCCTTATAACTTCTCTTTCCCTTTGGCGGAATGCAGTGATATTTTACCCGGCCCTTCTCTGACACTCATACATCATTCTGCAACAAACCTACGACCCCCATTTATGCCAGGGGTCAAGGTCACGGACTTAGAATGTCTAGTTTGCTTTTTTCAACTGGAACCACCATCGCACTCTCCATATGTGCTGACATAGTCTTTTATCTGAAAATGATAGTATGCGAGCTGGAATGTATGTTTACCTTCGTTATACCAGCTTTCTATTAATTACTAATTAATATACTATGCATATTAAACATACAGCCATGCCAGGGTATCTTTAAGATGAAAGTCACTGTCTCATAAAACATAATTTCATCATCATCTTGTATTGTTCAAAACTATTTGTAGAACATGTTACCTACATGTACTAGCTAAATGTTATTTTCTTACCCCAGAATGAACCTATCACTAGAATGAACCAAGCCTAATTCATTCTAGGTCAGGGCTGACGCAGGGGGGGGGGGGGTTCCGTCCGTAAGCCCTTGCTTACTGACAAATCTAGTTATCATCAAAAACATGCTTTGACAGCACTTTAGAATAATTTACAACATGCTTTGACAACACTTCAGAATCATTTCCATTGCAAATGATTCTGAAGTGCTGTCAAACCATTTTTTTATTGAGAAATAAGGAAAGATATAAAAGCAACAGCAGACGACAATTGTTGTCAGTAGCGGTCTAAGGGTTAAGGACCTAGGTCATAGAAAGATTCACTTGGCTTCAATGGTAATTGCTTCATAAGAGTGATGTGATATATGAATAGAAGATATGTGAATATTGTCTTGGTGCTGTTATACTATACGGTACATTGGGTTGCCATTTCCACCATCTTTGTATGTACAAGCCATCGTAGAGTTTCACCAATGTTTGACACATACAGCAAATAACATGACAGTAAAATTAATAAAATTTGGTGTAATACATCATGTCAACAGTGTGCTACAACTATTATGCCAGCAAACCATACAAAGATGAGATATCTGAGCATTTTTTCACCTCAATGTCTAAATAAATTTAAATTTTTCAATTTGATCTTAGTTTACACGTTACCCATAGTAAGATAGGTAAAGCCATCATCTACTCGCATAGTAGGCGAGTAGACACCAGTGACAATATACTCAGATAACTGCTTACATGTCACTGAATTTGATACAGTATGTATGGTAATACAGGTATATATCGACAGATCTGTGTATTTATCTTACTGTTACGCAGTCATTACTGGATTCTCAAAAAGTTTAACAATGGGTCAACAATCTCTTCAGAAATCAGACTTTGTATATAAGTGTGATGAAAACAACCCATAGGATGTTGTTGTTTAACGTCTTTCAAAGATATTGCACCAAATTGTATTTATGTTTCTGTCATTATTGGTGGTATGTGTCAAATGTCACAAGAGGTAAAACTGACTGATGGCTTGTACACACTAAGATGGATGGCATAGCAATTCCATGTGCGGCATAGTATACAGTATAAGCTCATGTTCACATATATGTTATACATATATCCCAATCACATTTAGGAACCAATTATGTTTGAATCGAACAATGATCAGGGTTCAAACGGGTCCTTAACGGACTGTTAAACTCTTAACTGTGTTAATGATTTAACAGTCCATTGAACTAACATAGGTTTTGAGCAGCCCTGTTGTTTTTAACAAACTGATGATATGATGTACTTATCTGGGTATGATGTACTTATCTGGGTATAAGTCTCACCCTTTTTATTTCCGATGATTGAATTCTTTGGAATCTTCATATGCATATTGCTATTCAGGGTCTGTTATCTTCAAATTATTGATTTTACCCACCGGGACAGTATGCATTTTGACTTTTCATTGTTTGAGAGATGTCGCATTACGTTGCTGAATGATGTATTATGAATCAGCGTAAACAAGTCGGTGTCCTATTCAGTAAAAACACATAAGCTTATTTTGTAGCAAAAATGGTTATTTGATAATAAAATACCAGACTAGTGTATGTCTATCAAGTTTATTGAGGCTCGGATCAGTAGGAATTCCTGAGAGGCTAGCCTCGGAATTCCTACTTGTTTCCTAGCCAAGCTCGACAACGTTAGTGATCAAAGACACTAGCCTGGTATTCTGTGTACATATTCCAAACATATCCAGAGCTCCAGATTATCTTTGTGTCTAAAGAGTATTGTACCCCCTGATTTTAAATGCATGTTTTATTTTTACAACTGGATTATTTATTTTCTTAACTATTAAATAGGGAACAAATGATCAAAACATAAAACAAATCTAAGCATTCACTTATTTGAGTGTATTATTACTTGTTCACTTTATTACAGTATTTCCACTACTAAATTTGAAAATCAATGCGTATTTTCACATTGCTGTGAGTATTTTGTACTCCCGCTCTTGATAATTTGTGCGTATTCAGCTAAAATAAGTGCGTAAAATGCACCAATACACACCTTATCTGGAGCTCTGCACATCAGTCGGAGCCATGGCAGATTGGCCTGAATTAGACGGATTGGTGTTAACATGACCATTCAGAAAGCCAATCACTCATTTGGTTTTTATTTCAGACATCTGTGCTTATTTATTCACCTGTCAACTTCTCAGGTAATTCAATCAATTAAGATACCAGCGGCCTAATTTAGCAATTTCTCCCCAGCAATATACCTGATGTTGTTATACAGCAATACCTGGGCAGTCAATAATTCAATCATCATGCTCCCATCTCTTGTATTTTTTACAACAATTAATATTTTCTCCAGATCAGAATATGGCATACACAGTGGTTGCCATTCCATCAAACCAAAACATTCACTTACTCATTCTACAAATGCATGTGCTATAATTATGACATTAATCACAATCAATCAACTAATCTAGTATACCAGTCGTTTGGTCTGTCGGTCGGTCGGTCAAGGAATTGTGTATGTTACAGTTGTGATATTGTAAAAGTTTTGAAATATAAAATACATATTTCACTGTTGTGGATGTTGATTGTTTACAGCTTGAAGTATACAGCTCTTTGTGGTTGGATCTTTAAATAGTGAAATAACTAGCTATTTATGGTAGGAACTTGAAATAACTAGATATTTATGCCTCCTATGCGATAGAAAAGGGGGCATATTGCATTGCTCTTGAGGTTCCGTACGTCCATCCATCCGTTTGTGTGCATGTATGCCGAAAAGTTTGTAAGAGTTTTATCCAGTCAGAGTCCAGTATGCCACGTGGGCATATCCATGTTTTACAAGCATAATGTCTAGTTATAGTTGGAATTTGACATAACTAGCTGTTTATGGTTCCAACTTTAAATAACTAGTTGTTTATGGTTGGAACTTGAAATAACTGGAAATGACTAGCTATTTATGATTGAGACTTGAAACAACTAGCTGTGGTTGGAACTTAAATTAACTAGCTGTTTATGGTTGGAACTTGACATAACTAGCTATTTATGATGGGAACTTGAAATAACTAGCTGTTTGTGGTTGGAACTTGAAATAACTAGCTGTTTGTGGTTGGAACTTGAAATAACTAGATGTGTGTGGTTGAAACTTGAAATAACTAGATGTGTGTGGTTGAAACTTGAAATAACTAGATGTTTGTGGTTGGAACTTGAAATAACTAGCTGTTTGTGGTTGGAACTTGAAATAACTAGATGTGTGTGGTTGAAACTTGAAATAACTAGATGTTTATGGCTGGAACTTGAAATAACTAGCCGTTTGTGGTTGAAACTTGAAATAACTGGATGTTTATGGTTGAAACTTGAAATAACTGGATGTTTATGGTTGGCATGTTGAATAATTAGTTGTTTATGGTTGGCACTTGAAATAACTAGTTGTTTATGGTTGCAACTTGAATAACTCGCTGTTTGTGGTTCGAACTTAAAATAACTAACTGTGTGTGGTTTGAACTTGAAATAACTATCTTTTTATGGTAAATAGCTTCATATTGTTTGTTAAGTATAATTAAGTATAATAACTAATTGTTTGTAGTTGGAACTTAAAATATATAGGTCTTTGGTGAGTTGGTGCTTACTTAAAATTGTTAGCTTTTTTATGAAATAGTTTGAAATAATTATATAGTCCTTGAATAGTTGGTTCGAAATATTAATTGAATATACAAATCAGAGACTTCAATACTGCTACAAAAGTCATGAAGCTGTGCCACGTGCAATGAGACATACATGATAGTGCCAACATCGTTACACAAGCCTGCATATTGAATGTCAAAACATCTTACGTCTCATTATTGCCGGAGATAGGGAGTTTTGATTGATTGTTTTTCCAGGTACCAGACAGTCACTGATGATGCACGGCCGATACATGACATTGAAATGGCGGTATTGTAATCGACTTGCATGTATACTCGATTGCATTAATGCTTAAAGGCACTGGGTCTCAGATAAGCGCATAATGAGATGATGAACAGATTTGTCAAACAAATTTAATTACAGATTTGAATCGTGTTTCTGAACACAGATGTACATATGTGTCTCTCTAAAAAATAGAATTATTAACAAAATGTTTCTAATACTGAAAAATAACTAGCATCTGCAATCAATGGTTACTAACTTAATTATCCCCCAATAAAGTCGGAGAGATATAGTATTCACAATGTCCGTCCATATGTCCGTCCGTCTGTCCCCCATGTTTACTGACCATGCCTCAAATGGAGTATATTATAATCTTCGGCACTCTTGTTTCATGAATGGAATAATTCAAGTCTACATGGAAGAGTCCAAACCAGTTATTTAGGGATGAAGGGTTAAACATTTACACTATCAAACATAATTGTTTGTAGTAAATGTACATAACCTAAGTATGAGCACTAATATCACCACTTCACTTGCTAACAACAATGGCATTTGCATTTCCAATATTTACAATAAACTAGACGTCCACAATGACTCGCAGTACCAAAACAATGTTGATATTTATTGACCTACAAAGTCTGATTATTCATTAACCGATAAAATGTGTAGCTATTCATTGGCCAATACAGAGTTCTTAGTTTCATTCAATGACCAATAAAAAATAGTTGTTAAGTAATTCATTGACCAATAATACAAGCTGTGGTTACTCATTGGCCAATAGATAGATGTTATTATTAATTGACCAATGAAACTATGTGGCTCATTGCCAAATTCATATCTCAGTGTTGTACATAGTACCCGCTTTTTCAAACATATGAACTTGAAAATACTGTAAATATAGCTGTAATTCTATTGTGTTCTAAGAATAATATATGTTCACTAGTGCTCCAGATAAGGAATTAGTAATTGAGTATTGTCACTCCATCATTTCTGAAGCAATTAGGCATTTTAACATTTTAATTGGGTAAAATAAAATCACACTACTGTTTACAAATTATTGATTTGTTTGCTTCGAAATTAAAACATGTCTTGGCATTTCATTAGAATTGTCTCCTTGGAGGCAATTCTAATGAAATACCAAGCTGTGTTTTCATGGAAAATAAGAAAAATATTCTATATTTGTTGTCTGTTTATTGTTTTCTGCAGCATGATAAAGGTACCACACATTTTTTTATTGCTTTTTGACCCTCGCAATTCTGATTTCAATTGGGTTTTTGGCAATTTTAATTGTTTATTTAAGCAAATATGCAGCTTATCTGGAGCTCTGGTTCACTTATCCCAATTTTCATGAGGACAGCACGTGTATTAGCGGAATCGATAGGTCGTGATTTTAAGCCGAATTGTGCATTTTGTGATACAAGCATGAAATTTGGTACAGTCGTAGATCAAACCATATTAAAAGATTTTAGCTATAGGGACATTCCAGATTTGTCACGTGACTGAAATTGCGGCCATTTTTAGCTCGACTATTCGAAGAATAAGTAGAGCTTATGTTGTCACCCCGGCGTCGGCGTCGGCGTCGGCGTCGGCGTCACCGTCACGCCTTGGTTAAGGTTTTTAGTCAAGCTTGTATATGGAATACTACTGGCCCTACACCCACCATACTTGGACAACTTCATCTCCTAGTGATGTACATCAATAAACCCCTGATCTATATTTCACCTTGACCTACATTTCCTCTTGAATTACTTGGTTAATTCCCCTTGGTTAAGGTTTTTAGTCAACCTTGGTTAAGGTTTTTAGTCAAGTTTGTATATGCAATACTACTGGCCCTACACCCACCATACTTGGACAACTTCATCTCCTAGTGATGCACATCAATAACCCCTGATCTATATTTGACCTTGACCTACATTTCCTCTTGGATTTCTTACTTAATTCCCCTTGGTTAAGGTTTTTAGTCAACCTTGGTTAAGGTTTTTTTCAAGCTTGTACATTGAATACTATTGTGCATCCAGACACCATACTTCGACAACCTTTTCTCATAGGTATGTACATCAATAACCCCTAATCTATATTTGACCTTCACCTACATTTCCTCTTCAATTACTTACTTAATTCCTTTTGGTTAAGGTTTTTAGTCAACCTTCTATATGGAATACTACTGGCCCTACACCCACCATACTTGGACAACTTCATCTCCTAGTGATGTACATCAACAACCCCTGATCTATATTTGACCTTGACCTACATTTCCTCTTGAATTGCTTAATTCCCCTTGGTTAACGTTTTTAGTCAAGCTTGTAGATGGAATACTCCTGGCCCTACACCAACCATACTTGGACAACTTCATCACCTAGTGATGTACATCAACAACCCCTGACCTATATTTGACCTTGACCTACATTTAACCTTGAATTACTTACTTAATTCCCCTTGGTTAAGGTTTTTACTCGACTTTGGTTAAGCTTTTTACTCAAGCTTGTACATGGAATACTATTGTGCATACAGACACCATAATTGGACAACCTTTTCTCATAGTGATGTACATCAATAACCCCTGATCTATATTTGACCGTGACCTACATTTCCTCTTGAATTACTTACTTAATTCTCTTTGGTTAAGCTTTTTAGTCAAGCTTGTAGATGGAATACTCATGGCCCTACACCAACCATACTTGGACAACTTCATCTCCTAGTGATGTACATCAACAACCCCAGACCTATATTTGACCTTCACCTACATTTAACCTTAAATTACTTACTTAATTCCCCTTGGTTAAGGTTTTTACTCAACCTTGGTTAAGGTTTTTAGTCAAGCTTGTAGATGGAATACTATTGTGCATACAGACACCATACTTGGATAACTTTTTCTCATATGGATGTACATCAATAACCCCTGACCTTTATTTTACCTTCACCTACATTTAACCTTGAATTACTTGGTTAATGTTTATAGTCAAGCTTGTATATGGAATACTTCTGGGCCTACATCAACCATACTTGGACAACTTCATCTCGTAGTGATGTACATCAATAATCCCTGACCTATATTTGACCTTCACCTACTTTTATCCTTGGATTACTTAGTTATCTCCCCTTGGTTACGGTTTTTACTCAAGCTTGTATATGGAATACTCCTGGGCCTACAGCAACCATACTTGGAAAACCACGCATCTACGTCCAAGGTCAAGGTCACTGTTGAAGGTCAAAGGTCAAACCTATTGAAATTTCCTTCCACTCTATATCTTCTACACCGATGCATGGATTATCAAATGGCTTGGCACAAATGTTTCTCATGATGAGAAGGTGTGTCGCCATCAATAACCACGCACCTACGTCCAAGGTCAAGGTCACAGTTGAAGGTCAAAGGTCAAACCTATTGAAATTCCCTTCCGCTCTATATCTTCTACACTGATGCATGGATTATCAAATTGCTAACAGCCACCGACATTCAAGGTCACTGTTGAAGGTCAAACCTGTTGAAATTCCCTTCCGCTCTATATCTTCTACTCTGATGCATGGATTATCAAATGGCTTGGCACAGATGTTTTTCATGTTGAGAAGGTGTGTCACAATCAATAACCACGCACCTACGTCCAAGGTCAAGGTCACAGTTGAAGGTCAAAGGTCAAACCTATTGAAATTCCTTTCCGCTCTATATCTTCTACACCGAATCATGGATTATCAAATGCCTTGGCACAAATGTTTCTCAGGATGAGAAGGTGCGTCGCGATCAATAACCACGCACCTACATCCAAGGTCAAGGTCACAGTTGAAGCTCAAAGGTAAAAAATATTGAAATTCCCAAATGGCTTGGCACAAATGTTTCTCATGATGAGAAGGTGTGTCGCGATCAATAACCACGCACCTACGTCCAAGGTCAAGGTCACAGTTGAAGGTCAAAGGTCAAACCTATTGAAATTCCCTTCCACTCTATATCTTCTACACCGATGCATAGATTATCAAATTACTAACCACGCACCTACGTCCAAGGTCACAGTTGAAGGTCAAAGGTCAAACCTATTGAAATTCCCTTCCGCTCTATATCTTCTACACCGATGCATGGATTATCAAATGCCTTGGCACAAATGATTCTCAGGATGAGAAGGTGTGTCTCGATCAATAACCACGCACCTACGTCCAAGGTCAAGGTCATAGTTGAAGGTCAAAGATCAAACCTATTGAAATTCCCTTCCGCTCTATATCTTCTACACCGATGCATGGATTATCAAATGCCTTGGCACAAATGATTCTCAGGATGAGAAGGTGTGTCTCGATCAATAACCACGCACCTACGTCCAAGGTCAAGGTCATAGTTGAAGGTCAAAGGTCAAACCTATTGAAATTCCCTTCCGCTCTATATCTTCTACACCGATGCATGGATTATCACACTATGCCCAGGGTCAAGGTCACAGACTTGATGCGTTTGAAACCTTAACGCTCGGCTAAATGGCTTATGATCAAAAATGCCTCGTTTTCTTTGGCTGCCAGTGGGGGTATTCGTGTGCCGACAGGCCACATTTCTAGTTTCCCTTGGTTAATGTTTTTAGTCAACCTTGGTTAAGGTTTTTATGTAGGCCGCAGCCACCTTCTTTGTCAAGCTATGTGTACATTGACACCCTCGTAGTCGAGCTATGCTGTTCTCCTACAGCTCTTGTTAAAGATGGCTGCCGATAATATTACATGCCTGTAAGAGCATGGAATTAATTTGCCTGAATAATAATAATAATAAGTATTTTTTTCTCTCACAATATTTAACATGTTATATAATTGAATAACTGTACTATCAATACGAGTTACATGTTTCAAAAATGGCTAACATTTTAAAATGGCCGCCAAAATAGCTCTGAAAATCGTATATTTTTGTAGGTTTTCAAATATTTGATGCACGTGACACGAGCTATACAAATTTATATAAGTGTTTCTTTTCTCTCACAACATTTAACATGTTCCATAATTGAATAATTATACTATTAATACGAGTTACATGTTTTAAAAATGGCCGCCAAAATAGCTCTAAAAATCATATATTTCAGTCGGTTTTCAAATAGTTGATGCACGTGACACGGAGCTATAATAATTTAAGTATTTTTTCTCTCACATCATTTAACATGTTCCATAATTGAATAATTATACTATCAATTCGAGTTACATGTTTCAAAAATGGCTACCATTTTAAAATGGCCACCAAAATAGCTCCAACAATCATATATTTTAGAAGGTTTTCAAATAGTTTATGCACGTGACATGGAACTATCGTCTCCTAATAGATATGTTATTAGTGGATGGGATTTGGAATGATAAATCATAATTCAGTACTACTGTGAATCGTTTAAATACTGTTGTAATGAAGAAAACGTAATATTACCTTACCCACTGAAAGCCCATATTACAATGTAGCTTAAAACCGGAATTTGATTTTGTCTATTCTGGTGGAAACTAGCAATATTCTGGACATTATGTATACTTCCAAATGCATGGTTGCCGTGTACCACATATTGCCAAACATAATGACTCAGTAGTAGCCGATAGCATAATTATGGTCCGTTATGGAAATATTTGTTAGTCCGCAACTGTCCAGTACACTATGTAGTATAACAATATAAATGTAATTAACAAAGAAAACACATTGTTCCATAGCTGCATTATTTTTGTCTTAAACATTCCCATTCACACTCCGATTGAAGCGATACATGCGTGTACGCCAAAACGATAAAATATTTAAATGTAATGACACGTTCTGCCCACCATACCGACATATCTTTCTTGCACGTGTCTGGCGAAAACAATGTGAACTCCAAGTTGTCCGCTCTTTCACGTCTCTTTCATGTGTCGAATATACAGGCGCCTGGAAATGGGTCATTTGCATATCAAGAGGTACGTATAATAGATATATAACTTAATTGGACATTACCGATGCCGGAATGTGGCTGATGATGATAACAGAACTAATACACTATACTATTTTGTTGCAATAGGTCATTATATTATTGTTTTGTGAATGATAGTGGCATTCAAATATAGATTTTTCTGGAAATAAATGCATTCGGTCTCGTCCAATTTTTTCTACTCACGCAGATTCGGGACATAACTTTGTACTATTTTGGCTTTACGTCGGACTGCATAATCCTGTTTATATCTAGCTGATTATAACATATTTTGCAACATTGAATAACCATAAATAAATAGTATAGTGATGTGTCAAATACGAATGATAAACAAGCACTACAATTAGCTTTATATATTCTGTCTTCAGGGGAAAAATGTGCTCTGTGTTAGGAGGATACTTCTGAAATATTACACCGTCCAGCGGACTCTAAACATGCAACACATGGAGTAGGTTACACCTCGATAGCTGACAATACTGCCGGTTTTATTGATATTGAATGTATGCCGAAAACGGTTAATGTATCATATTTGAGAGACGATGACAGCACTGAAATAATATTCAATCGTAAGAAAGCTAAATTGCATAACTCATGTAGACTGAGTATGAACAAAACACAACTCTATAGGGCGAAAACAAAGGAAATCAACGGTTAAGGACAATGCACACCTGTCAAGCAAGTACACAATCAAATACCGTTGACCAAGTGCTGGTTGAGTAACGTGCTTCTTTTTTGACTTGTCATCTTTTGTAAAGTCATTGCGGCATGTATTAATAAAGGAAATTAGTGAACATGTAAAAAAAGTGTGGTGTCGAACTGCAAGAGAGTCGTTCGGGACATGGACTCACTGACGGAACTTGTAGAGGAGATGGGGAATCCTTTCACTGATAGTAGTGAAGACCTACTGGAACTAGCCGCCAGCGATATTATGGATTCAAGAGTAATATCTTCTGTGCGACATATTGAGAATCTTGGCCCGCAGCAATGTGAAGCATATGTACAAGATCGCCGTATAAACCAAGCAACCTCTATTGCCAACACTATCAAGAGAAACAATCTTGCCCTCTTCAGTCGATCGCCAGTCCATGAGAAATCAAAGTCTCTGAAGAACAACTGTTCTCTCTACTCTAGACTTTATAAAATGTCTCCGACGAAAGGTGGAAATCTTGATGAGTTGTTTGCGCATGAAAACCATGCATATCCTCCATCCTTGTCACACATGGGCAGCATAAAAACTGGCACTAAATCTGACCTCGTAGGCTGTTTGGAAGATATGCTCCCTGTGCTAGAGAATGATCCAATTTCCACGATCGATGCTGTCAAACATTGACGGTGCTGCCATAGTCAACTTGCTTTGACCTCTCACTATCATGACAGTTAATGAATATGCAACCAATGTGTTTCTACCATCCGCTTCTACATCAGTTTACAATTGCAGTATGCAAGTCAGCTGGATGTAGTTTGGGATGAGTACAAGTCAAATAGTTTGAAGGCAGGTATACGAAGCAAGAGAGACTTTGGTGTGGTATGGACCTGTCACCAAGTTAGGTTATTCTGATTTCAAGGCTGAAAATATTTATTTTTTATGTAAATATTCCGTTCTGATTTTGGGATTTTCCCCCCAATTCAGCAGGTTTAATACTGGATCGAACCTGTTGACCCGGCCTTCAATGGCATTAGCTGTTGATAGGCCGTTAAGCACCAACAACAAACAAACGAACGAACGAACAAGAGAGGCAGACTTGTACGTAGACGTGTAGCACCATCAATTACAGTTTCTGAAAACTGGCAAGAGTTTCTTCGGATTGATGAAACAAGATGGAAGTATTTGCCTATCTGACAACACCTCTAGCAACGCTTGCAACTGACAAACAAGTCATTAGCACATACCATACTGATGTCGTGCGTATAAAGGCATGATAGGTGTTGGCTCTTGTACCCTGTACCCATGAGGAAGTTGATACCTGTATATTGTGTCATGTGGCAGATGCAGCGAAAGAAGGATATATCGATACGTACTGTTGACAGTTGGATTCAACCACTCAAACGTTTTGTAGTTTTGTTGTATGACCGGACAAGCGGTCGTTATATTGTTGATGAGGCACGAAAGCAACTTTTTACTGAAAAGAGTAGGTCACTTGATAATATCCCACCTACAAAGACAGTGCTTATACAGCACACTAGAAGGGTGGTATATCAAGCGAGTCACAGCTGGGGTCAAATCATGATTCCAGCCCCGGTGCTTCAATCACCAAGCGATTGGGGTTGGCAAAAGGCAACGATAATGAGTGGGAATTATTCTGGACTACTCAGCCGGGAGCTATAAAAGCTTGCCGAGATACTATGGAATGTGTTCGAGCCAATTCCCACCCTTAAATATGAGCCGAATCGAATCTTAAGGTGCAGCTGTAAATGTAATAATACAGCACTTCCATGTACTGCTCTGTGCCAGTATGGTGGTGGAATGCACACACTGATAAATACACGCAACTGTGAACATAAGTCATTTTCAGTTCACATATTTAATATCTGAGACACAGTGTCTTTAACAGTAATTTGAAATGTGCACATACATACATAACAAGTACATGCCATAGTTTATTAATTACTATTCATGGACCAGGTACAAATCATCATTTTATAGGAAATCTGCAACTGATGGCATATTTTGTTGATTGCATGGATCAAATAATAGCACGTATGTATATCATATATATGTAGACCTGTACGGGATGTTTCATGTCGGTCATCAGTATTAAACATCATTAAGAGTTTACAAACATGCCCATCAGTTTAACCTTGTAAAAACACAGAACATGCCGAATATAAAATCACATGCAAATTATGGTGGATGAAGAAATCTTACAGATTACCTTAGTACGATAGTAAAGACATGAATCACTGCTATGTTTTGTTTGTATCCATCCTTCCAAATACCATCTACACTTAATGTGGTATACCGTAGGCTTTGTATCACTATCAAATAGATCACAGTAAATTAAACTTTGAAAATATTTTAAAAAATACACCATTGTGGCCACCATTTTCAGATATTTAAAGGATATTTATGGGAATGATATTCAAATCTATGATACTACATATGTCGTGCCATCGCAATATACCCACTTTCCCCAAATGCTAAGTCCGAAAGGAGGAGGTAATCCATGATGGAGGGTCGGATAAAAAATCGGAATTCACTTTGCGCATCAGCACATCAAAACGAAGCTACGAACCAAATATCAGACGTGTAGGTATTAAATTTAAGGTGAAAAAGTTTTTCAACCTACGAGGAAAAATAGTGAGGGGGAGATAATCCATGATGGAAGGTCGGATCAAAAATCCGAATTCACTTTGCGCATCATAACGAAGCTACATATCAAATATCAGAAATGTAGGTATTAAGGTGAGAAAATTTTTCGACTTACAATGAAAAAGAGTCCGAAAGGGGGAGATAATCCATGATGGAGGGTCAGATCAAAAATACAAATTCACTTTGCGCATCTGCACATGATAACGAAGCTACATACCAAATATCAGGCACGTAGGTATGAAGGTGAAAAAGTTTTTCGAGTTACAAGGAAAAAGTGGGAAATTATGAGTCCGAAAGGGGGAGATAATCCATGATGGAGGGTCGGATAAAAAATCCGAATTCACTTTGCGCATGTGCACATGATAACGAAGCTACATAGCAAATATCAGGCGCATAGGTATGAAGGTGAAAAAGTTTTTCGAGTTACAAGGAAAAAATGGGAAATTCTGAGTCCGAAAGGGGGAGATAATCGATGATGGAGGGTTGGATCAAAAATCCGAATTCACTTTGCGCATCTGCACATGATAACGAAGGTACATACCAAATATGAGGCGCGTAGGCATGAAGGTGAAAAAGTTTTTCGAGTTACAAGGAAAAAATGGGAAATTCTGAGTCCGAAAGGGGAGATAATCCATGATGGAGGGTCAGATGAAAAATCCGAATTCACTGCGCATCTGCACATGATAACGAAGCTACATACCAAATATCAGGCGCGTAGGTATGAAGGTGAATTTTTTTTTCAAGTTACAAGAAACGTGACGGACGTACAGACGTACGGACGGATGGACACTCGTGACGAAAACAATATACCCATTTTTTCCCAAAAAAGTGGGTATAATAATGTTGCCTAACAGTGCACCAAATTTCATGCTTGTATCACAAGATGCACAATTCTCTGACATATCGATTCCGCTATGGCTTGCTCGAAAAATTGCTCTAGTCTCACATCCAAGAGGACAATTTCAAGGCTTGGGCTCCTTAACCCTTAGACCGCTACTCACAACAATTGTCGTCTGCTGTTGCTTTTATATCTTGCCTTATTTCTCAATAAAAACATGGTTTGACAGCACTTCAGAATCATTTCCCCTCAGGGGACGTAGAATTCTTTTTTTATTAATTCGTTCCCACGAAATAACAATTTGTTCCCTCAATTTAACAATTCGTTCCCACAATTTAACAATTCGTTCCCACAAAATAACAATTTGTTCCACGGGAACTAATTGTTAATTCTAGAGACTCCGTAGAAATACAATGTAGTCAATAACAAATCCAATAACCCATTTGTGAAGCTTGATACTGCCATGAATGAAGCCGACTGTTGATTAACCCATTTCAGTCTGAGGATACGATCATTTTTGTTGAAAAAATCTCATTATTTTGTTCATTCATCGATAAAGGTATATGTTGTTACCACTCATTTGAACCGTCTCGTTGAGACGTTTCAAATGAGTGGTAACAACATATACTTTCGAAAGGATATAAAGACAATAGGGATATTTTTCTCTCAAAAGGTTCATACTACTAAAAGTGTATCCCGTTTGTAATGGGTTAAACAGACTTGAAGTGAAAATAAGGCAGACTCGATGGTATTGAAGATTACAACAGCCACTCTCTTTTAACCCTCAATAATGAACTGCGATATGTTAATTATTCTATTTATAAAAAGGGTGCAAAAAGTGTAGATCCTGTTGATTTGATGCGTGTGTGTTTCTTTGTTTTCCTTTAACTTCTTTACCGTATCACCGATTGGCTTGAAACGTCATGTGCATGTTTATCATGCTCCATTCCCATACCACTCGTGCTACCCCCGTGCCCTCAGGGATGGGCTGAGGCCTAGGGATGTGGCATTTGACTTCAATACTGGATGAAAAATACTAACATAATATTTCTATCCCACTGGTCTGTCAAACGAGACTTTAAATTATGACCTTAGCTGTTGCTGGGACGTTAAACCCATTCACTTTCACTACCCCCGTGCCCGAGGTCAAATGACATTGAAATTTCCGGTTTGGTATATGGGTGTCTGTTTCGTCATTCTCCTATATATAGTAACTGCTTTACCGTATCAGCAATTGGCTTGACACGTCATGTGTATGTTTATCATGATCCATATTTTCATTCCTGGCATAACCCATACTACCCCTGTGTCCGTGGTCAAGGTTAAATGACTTCCGGTTCAGTAAATATTAACCCTTAGACCGCTACTCACAACAATTGTCGTCTGCTGTTGCTTTTATATCTTGCATTATTTCTCAATAAAAACATGGTTTGACAGCACTTCAGAATCATTTCCAATGGAAATGATTCAGAAGTGCTGTCAACTCATGTTGTAAATTGTTCTAATGTGCTGACAAAGCATGTTTTTGATTATAAAAATGGAAAATATAAAGCAGACAACAACAAAATTAAGATAGCGGTTTAAGGGTTAAATGAATCCAACCACGACTTCGATGGAATACACCGTTGGTGGTGTTCTTGTGTTCGGTTTAAGGGTTAAATCAATCCAACCACGACATCGATGGAATACACCGTTGGTGGTGTTCTTGTTGGTTTGGGCCGGTTTTTTAATGTAAATCAATTCCAACCAAATGACAAGCGATGGGATACATACTAGGGTTTTATTTGGGTATCACACGACTTCGATAGATTACCGGGTGGGTGTGATTACGTGGGATTGTGTTGGTTTAAGGGTTAAATCAATCCAACCACGAATCGATGGAATTACACCGTTGGTTGGTGTTCTTTGTGTTCGGTTTAAGGGGTTAAATTTCCAATACAAACCACTACAACGGGAAATCAATTAACCATACTGGGTTGGTTGGTGGGGGTTCTTGTGTTTCGGTTTAAAGGGTTAAATAATCAATTCCAACCATTTTTGGGAACAATCCGATTGGGGATACACCGGTTGGGGGTCTTTTCTTGTGTTCGGTTTAAGGGTTAAATGAATCCAACCAGACTTCGATGGGGATACAAATACTGATGTGGGTTCTGTTATTGGTGTTTCGGTTTAGTTTGGGTTTTAACAATGATCCAACAAGGGACTTACGTTTGGGGAAATAATACTGTTGGGTGGTGTTTCTTGTGTTCGGTTTAAGGGTTAAATGAATCCACGACATCGATGGGATACACCCATTTGGTGGTGTTCTTGTTTTTCGGTTTTAAGGGTTAAATGATTCCAAACCACGGACATCGATTGGGTTACATACCGTTGGTGGTGGATTCTTGTGTTCAGTTTAAGGGTTAAATGAATCCAACCAGACATCGAAGGGATTACATTACTGTTGGTGGTGGTCTTGTTGTTCGGTTTAAAGGGTTTAAATGAATCCAACCACGACATCGAATGATACATACTGTTGGTGGTGTTCTTGTTAAATTCGGTTTAAGGGTTTTAAATCAATCAAACCCACGACCATTGATGGAATAACCACCGTTGGTGGTGTTCTTGTGTTTCGGTTTAAGGGTTTTTTTAAATCAATCCAACACGATCGGGATGGGTACATACTGTTGGTGGTTGTCTTGTGTTCGGTTTTAAGGGTTTAATGGGAATTCCAACCATGACAATCCGATGGGATTAACCACCGTTGGTGGTGACTTGTTGTCGGTTTAAGGGTTAAATGGGAATCCAACCAGCTTTGATGGGATATACTGTTGGTGGTGTTCTTGTGTTCGGTTTAAGGGTTAAATGAAATCCAACCAAGATTCGTTGGGTTACATACTGTTGGTGGTTGTTTTGTGTTGGGTTTTAAGGGTTAAATGGAATCCAACCCACGGACATCGATGGGATACTAGTTGGTGGTGTTCTTGTGTTCGGTTTAAGGGTTAAATGTTTAAATCCAACCACGACCATCGATGGGGATACCATTCCTTGTTGGTGGTGTCTTGTGTTCGGTTTTAAGGGTTAAATGAATCCAACCAGATCGATGGGATACTACCTGTTGGTGGTGTTCTTGTGTTCGTTTAAGGGTTAAATCAATCCAACCACGACATCGATGGGTACTACCGTTGGTGGTGTTTCTTGTATTCGGTTTAAGGGTTAAAAGAATAACCAGGACTCGGATGGGATAAATACTTGTTTGGTTGTGTTCTTTGGGTGGTTTCAGTTTTATCGGGTTAATGATCCAACCACGACATCGAATGGGATACATACCGTGGTGGTGTTCTTTGTATTCAGTTTAATGGGTTAAATCAATCCTACCACGACATCGATGGATACATATGTTGGTTGGTTGGTTCGGTTTGGGTTTTAATTATGAATCCAAACCACGGACTCGATGGATTACACCGTTGGTGGTGGTTCTTGTTTTCGGTAAGGGTTTTAAATAACCACCCACGACATTCGATGGAATTTAACAACCCGTTGTGGTTGTTCTTGTGTCGGTTTAAGGGGTAAAAGAATCCAACCACGACATCGATGGGGATACAGTTGGTTGGTGGTTCTTGTGTTACGGTTTAAGGGTTAAATAAATTCAAATTCCGGACATCGGATGATACACGTTTGGTGGTGTTCTTGTGTTCGGTTTAAGGGTTAAATCAATCCAACCACGACATCGATGGAATACACCGTTGGTGGTGTTCTTGTGTTCGGTTTAAGGGTTAAATCAATCCAACCACGACATCGATGGGATACACCGTTGGTGGTGTTCTTGTGTTCGGTTTAAGGGTTAAATCAATCCAACCACGACATCGATGGGATACACCGTTGGTGGTGTTCTTGTGTTCGGTTTAAGGGTTAAATGAATCCAACCACGACTTTGATGGGATACACCGTTTGGGTGGTGTTCTTGTGTTCGGTTTAAGGGTTTAAATAATCAACCGACTTCGATGGTTTACACCGTTGGTGGTGTTGTGTTCGGTTTAAGGGGTTTTTAAATAAATCCAACCACGACTTTGATGGGATACATACTGTTGGTGGTGTTCTTGTGTTCGGTTTAAGGGTTAAATGAATCCAACCATGACATCGATGGGATACACCGTTGGTGGTGTTCTTGTGTTCGGTTTAAGGGTTAAATCAATCCAACCACGACATCGATGGGATACATACTGTTGGTGGTGGTCTTGTGTTCGGTTTAAGGGTTAAATGAATCCAACCACGACATCGATGGGATACATACTGTTGGTGGTGGTCTTGTGTTCGGTTTAAGGGTTAAATGAATCCACCCACGACATCGATGGGATACATACTGTTGGTGGTGGTCTTGTGTTCGGTTTAAGGGTTAAATGAATCCAACCACGACATCGATGGGATACATACTGTTGGTGGTGTTCTTGTGTTCGCTATGATTGACAGCTGTGATACCCTATGATGATACCTTCTTTGTGTTATCTCTCGCTGTCAGACCAAAATATTACTTGCTTATCATTCCTGTATCTTTTGCTAAATCTTTTATGAAGATCTTGCATTTGGATTGCATTTGGACAGGTAGAAAGAAGCTTGTGCAATATACCTGCATTAATCTTGACAAGGCTGGAACCGAAAATTGTCGTCTGCTGTTGTATATATTTCGTCTTCTCTCTCAATAAAAACATAGCTTGACTGCACTTCAGAATCATTTCCAATGGAAATGATTCTAAAGTGCTGTCAGAGAATGTTTTTATTGAGAAATAAGGCAATATATAAAAGCAACAACAGATGACAAGTGTTGTGTCTCAAGAAAGTCATCTGCATTTTTTGCAAATTCTTTTTATCAGTATGTTTTACATCATGTGCATACAAACGTTGCAGATCCTGATGAGACTGCTTGTTACAAGCCGGCTCATCTGGATCTACAGTGTTTGCAAATGACATAGTTTCATGTCCAGCCACTGAGTTTGAACCACCACCAGGCTGGTCATAGGGAATTGAATTTATTTTTCTTAACAATTATTATATAACCTATCTTTTAATTAGATAGGTTATATAATTATTGTTAAGAAAAATCATAGCAGGGTGGATGCAGATTATGGAAAAATAGGTCCCAACCATATGAAAAATGGAAACAATACCAATGGCTGATCAATATAACTATCTCACCTCTGTGACTTAACTCTTTCAACACTACAGACCTCGATCTTAACCCTTAGACCGCTATCTTATTTTTTTTGTCGTTTGCTGTTTATTTTCTATTTTCCATTTCTATCATCAAAAACATGCTTTAACAGCACTTTAGAATAATTTACAACATGCTTTGACAGCACTTTAGAATCATTTCCATTGGAAATGATTCTAATGTGCTGTCAAACCATGTTGTTATTGAGAAATAATGCAATATATAAAAGCAACAGCAGACGACAATTGTTGTGAGTAGCGGTCTAAGGGTTAATGTTTGCAAACAGTGTAGATCCAGATGAGTATGTATAATGGGCATTACCGGATTCAACTCTCGAGTACAAGCCAAAAATGTAGCTGAGGGCCAAACCAGGGATATCAGGATTCCAGTAGGGATGAATCCCATTGTTAAGTTAACCCTTTCAACACTGCAGACCTGTATCATCATGTTTGCAAACAGTGTAGATCCAGATGAGCCGGCTCGTAACAAGCCGTCTCATCAGGATCTGCACCATTGGCGGATCATTTCTATTTAAAAACAATACTCGTTTCGAATAAATGGAATAGTCTGAACAATAACATGCATGGCTGTGTCCATTCCAGTTACTTAGGGGTTAAATGGAATATTTCAGATAAATAGAATAGTCTGAAAGTAATAACATGGCAAGTGTCCATTTCAGTTACTTAGTAGTGAAAGGGTTAAATGGAATATCTGGAGCTGCTATTCCGTGGCTAGTTTAGCCAGCCATGGAGATAAAACTGGACTCCATGAATCACTTTCTGGGTCCAGTTTCCTTGTATTATCTCATTGTTCACGAGGTCAGTAAACCCTGGCAGGTGGCAGATTGTTGTTTCATATCTTCTGCTTCTGTTGCTGTTTCTTGTTAGCTCTATTATTTCCATGGGTCCGGAGAGATCTCTGAACACTATTGGCACCTTCGGTGGTAAAGAATATGGCTATTATAGAAAGAGCCCTCTTTTTTCCGATTCGCACAAACACAATAAACATCAATTAACAATTAAATGTATGAAATATGTCTCTGGCAATCGATAAAGGTATTAGGTGTGTGAATATACTCACTTCAAATCGCTGTTTCCAGCATTTATTCAGTTATTCGCATTTTGATTACCCCATCCAAAGTGAAATTTGCGTGTATGTAAGAATCTCACACAGAATTGGAGGCCGTCAGGAGTGGATTATCGTGATGATTATCGTCCGCATCAGCGTCCTGAATTCGGTTAGCCTTTACATTTGAGTCATTTTCTCAACAATCCCTTGGCCTATGTTCATGAAACTTGGACACAACATCCTTCGTGCATCACTCATCACAATCCACATGGCCCATCCATGTCTTTGACCTACTTTTCCCGCTTATATTACAAAGCAATTTTATGCTTTAAATCTCGGTTAACGTCGACATTCAAGTAATTTTCTCAACAACAACTTCGACATAACTGCTCATCACTTACGACAACCCACCCACAATCTACCTGCCCTCCATGTCCTTGACATACTTTTTTCGCTTGACTTACTTTGCTATTTTATGTTCTTAAATCTTGGTTAACATGTTTACATGCGAGTAATTTTCTCAACATCTCCTTGGTCTATGTTCATGATACTTGGACATAGCTTCTTTCTTGCATCGCTCACCACAGCTCACACATACACCATCCGATCATCCATGTCCTTGACCTAATTTTTCCGCTTGAATTACATTTAGATTTGAGTCAATTTCTCAACAACCCATCAGTCTTTAAGTTCATGAAACTTGGACACAATTTCCTTCTGTCACTCACCACAACCAACCCATAAACCATCCGGTCATCCATTTTCTTAACCTATTGTTTACACTTGAATTACTTAAATCTTAAATCTTGGGTAACCTTTACATTTGACTCATTTTCGTAACAACACATTGGTCTTATGTTTTCGTTCACTGTCCGTGAGCTGTATATTGCTGATAATTTCGGTGGTAAAATTTCAGACAAGCGTTGCATCGTTTTCCTCTTGTTAATTTCACATTCTCAATCCTTGTCCTCGTGGTAACTCAAGTTCTACTTGACTTATCTTAACCAAATTTGGTATACATATTTATCATGGCAAGAGGAAGATCCAGGTTGATTTTATATCCCCTTGTTTACTGACTATGCTTTGACTGGCGTATATTGTGACCTTCGGGACTATTGTTGGGCAGGAGATAACTTCATACAAGATGTTTTGGTGTAGTGATGTCTTCATAAAAGCTGATTTAGGGTAGTAATATTTTTGTTCAAGCAGTTTTGGTGCAGTGATACCTTATTGCAAGCTGTGAATGGTGATACCTTCATGCAAGCTGCTTTAGTGTAGTAGTGCTACCTTCATACAAACAAGCTGTTTTGTGTACTGATACCTCCATACCAGCTACTTTGGTGTAGTGATACCTCCATGCAAGCTCTTCATGCAATATGTTTTGGTGGATTGATACCTTCATGCAATATATGGATTGATGCCTTCATGCAATATGTTTTGGTGTAGCAATACCTCTATACAAGATGTTTTGGTGTAGTGATACCTCCATACAAGATGTTTTGGTGGATTAATACCGTCATACAAGATGTTTTAGTGGATTGATACCTTCATACAATATGTTTTCCACCTGTACAGCTACAACAAGTAGGAATGTGAAATTAGTTTTGACATTGACGGCCATAATCTAGATCCCAAATACCAAGTTTTGATAAGATAGCGCAACATCAGTACAGTTGGCTATTGTTTCTGTACCGTGTCTGTATTACATCACATGCAGGAATCTTCATGGATGTTCTTTATTATCCCAAACATCCCTGTATATGCTACCAACATGGTTCTCTCGAAGTTCAAAGACATTTTATACTAATTTTTGTCTGGACTAATAATCCATTTCCATTTGATGCTGCTGGAGGTTGGGTGGGTGCGTGGGTTGTAATTGAGTGGGTGCGTGGGTTGTAATGAGTGGGTGCCTGGGTTGTAATTGAGTGGGTGTGTGGGTTGTAATTGGGTGTGTTCGTGGGTTTTAATAACGATGCATCTATCCCCCTTAACCCTTTCACCCCTAAATAACTGGACTGAATTTCGATAAGTTCATTTTCTGACCAATCCATTGATGAAAATGGGTGCTTTTTCCTTAAAAATAATACGAAAAATACTCATCTGGATCTACACTGTTGGCAAACACTGCTTTATACAATACTATACAAAATCTTTTATTACACTATAGAGGGCTGTAGTGTTTAGTGTTGAAAGGGTTAAGGGTTTGTATCTTACTTCTGAGTTGCTGGTTGGTCGGGCAAACGCGATAGCGTAAATTAACGGTAGGGGTTCCTCCTTATATGAATTGTATTAGCCTGGTTTGGCCTGGTTTGGCCCTCAGGTACGTTTTTATCTTTGGCTCTTTTGTTACCTGGGAGTTGAATTGGGTTATTTCCCATTATAAAAGTAGTAATATTATTACTGATCCTACTGCTTTTGGGAAGGGGCCAAGTGATTCTGGTGTGGCGAGGACCTGGCATCAGATCAGGATTATTCTGATTTCAATGCTGAATATATATATAAATGCTATATATATAAATATATATATATATACAGTCAAACCTGCAAATAGCAATCACCTGGCTGTAAAGGCCACAATTTTGTTGTCCCAATGGCACAATTACTATATGAATGACCCTTCGAATAAAGACCACCTGTGAACAAAGGCCAGATTTTTCACTTCCCATGGCTGGCCTTTATTCACAGGTTTGACTGTATATATATACATATATATACATATATATGTTCAAATGGGGGGAAACTCCCAAAATCAGAACTGACTGTTTACATATATATCCGGATTATTCTGATTTCAATGCTATATATATATAAATATATATATGATTATTCTGATTTCAATGCTATATATATAAATATATATAATATATATATATAGCATTGAAATCAGAATAATCTTGATAAATATGTAAACAGATTTTGGGATTTTGTACATGCACTTGTACAGGTAATAATTTAGTACAAAACCCATTGACCCAGCCTTAACTGACCTTAGCTGTTGATAGGTCGTTAAACCCCAACAAACAAACAAACAAACAAACAAACTTACTGCTGAATCTGATTGGGATACACACAGGTGGCTACGTGATCTGGTGTAGTAAGGGTGCCTGGCACCAATTCAGGATACTGTCTTAATGCTGAACATTTTTGTTGTAATTTTAGTGCTGATTGTACGGTGCTTCAGGGGGCCGTTTCACTAAACTTTGTACGATTAAAATGTTTGTAAGTGAAAAATTATGATAGTCTGTAAATTTCACATTAACAATGTTTTCTTGTAAACAATTATTGGATTTACATTTATTGAGCATAGGCTGCATCTGCAGCCTATGCTCACTAAATGTAAATCCATTAATTTAAATTTCCAGTCGATCCTAAATTTGCACTTACGAACATTTTAGTCGTACGAAGTTTAGTGAAATGGGCCCCTGACCCATAATAGTAAATTCCCCATCTGTCTATGTCTAATGGGTTAGAACACCTGATTTCCAATCCAGAGGTTGTGGGTTCAAACCTCGCCTTAGGCATCAAAACTACTTTCATAGTATTTCCATCCCGCTGGTTTGTGGGATGAGACTTTAAACTGTGGCCCCATCTCTATGTGACCTTAGCTGTTGCTGGGACATTACACCCGTTCACCGTTACTGTCTATGACACCTTGTTGTTGAATGCACATAAAATCCCAATCAATCCGTCGATTCATTTTGGGTTGGGGTTGGGTTAAAGGATGAGAATTTGTATATGGTGAAAAACAAAGAAGCACTATTTGTGACCAAGCACATAGAAAATGGGCTTATTGAGTGTGTTTGCCAGTATATCTCCAGATTATCTAACGCTCTGTAACGCGTGAAACATCAAAAAAAAATTCATGAGACACAAATGTTTGCCCAACTCAATAGCAAACAGGGCAACCCCTGATCAGACTGTGCGAATGTGCAGGCTGATCTGGGGCTGGACTGGCCGTCACCAAAATAAACCTTTTTTTCATGTGACAGGACACATGGCTGTGACTGGAGAAATGGGGCTCATGGGTTTTGCGATCAGTGCAGATCCAGATCCGCACAGTCTGATCAGGATCTGCACTGGTCACCATTCCATCAATGAAGCACCCATCAAGCTTCTAACAAGCAGTATATATCGTTATCAGGCTACATGAATGAGCTATTTGATCAGGAACTACACTGGTCAGAAATCACATAAGCCCCATTTCTCCAGTCACAAGACACATTTGCCAATTTGTCTTTTCTTATAGCCACCAAGTGCCTATCTCAAAGGCAGATGAGTCTGTGGTAAAGCATTGGCTGGGAAATTAATTTTCTACTGGTTTAGTGGAGACACTTGAGCATTATTGCATGGAGAATTAATTTGATGATTGGCCGAACACACAATGGAAAATAAAACAATAGATTCCAGTACAAAAAGTACAGCCCTCCAATAGAGATGCCTCTGTTGATGTTTTTGTATTGGCTTCGAACCATTCAGACATTATTTTACCGGGAATGATAGTATCCGTCATATGTACTGGTGTGGGACAAGGATAGTCCACCGAGTGTCGGAATATGTAGTCAGAAACGAGGCTTTGCCAAGTTTCTGACAACATATTCTGATTATGAGGGTAGAATATCCTTGTCCCACACCAGTGCATACTCGTGAATATCAAAATATTTATCTGACCCAGAAGAAGACTTTGATACGTCCAATGTGTTCACCATGTCAACATGAATATGACACTTCAGTGGATAGTTGATGAATACCAAATTAACACTTTCACCCCTATGTAACTGGAATTGATTTTAATATGTTAATTTTGCAACCAATTCAACCGGCACAAAATGATTTTCAGACTAGTCAATTTATGAAAATGGGGCGTTTTTGTTCTCAAAAATATTAAAATTACTTGCAAAACGTGCAGATCCTGATGAAACGGCTCGTGACCTGGCTCATCTGGTTCTACACTCTTTGCCAATACCACTATATAGGTCTTCAGTGTTGAAAGGGTTAATGTAAACTGTTGTCTCCATGCAGCCCTGGCGAGGCCAAAATGAAAGTCACACGTTACTGACTAATCAAAATTAAAACAACGATGATGCATATGGCAACAATCATTAAACACAATACACATCAAACTTATTCATTATTTTATTGGGTAATTTTAAGACAATAATATTGACTTATTTGACAATTTGTCATTGCTAGATGTGAGACAAGCGCCTGTAGGGCGACACAAGGAAATCTCACATGGGTGTTACTATATGGATATCCTCGTCTCAGGGCACCTGGTGGGCGAGAATATGTTGTCGTGAGTGGGAGTTGTAATAGGGTCCCACAAAAAATCTGAAATTGGGTAATAAATGCATGACGCACAGCAGGGATGGGGTTTAAATGATTGAATTGCTTGTATAGCTAAATGTGTCCGACTTCATACTATATTTATAAACACCCCTAGGGCTATGCATGTCATAGGGATCGAAAATGATTTAACACATCACAAAACTAGGAAAATGCTATATTTTCAGTAATTTCCAATAACCTCCGAAGGGAAGCACATTTAATACACATTGTTTTAAAGTCACTCTTTTTATTAAATTTTCGACCATTCGAAAATTTAATAAAAGGAGTGACTTTAAAACAATGTGTTATATTTTCCTTTTGTATGGAAAAACAACATGTTTTGCTTTAAAATATGGAAGGGATGGGGTACCAGTTAGTATAGCGGGAGTTAAAGAAGTGGCTACTTTTAGAATACATTTGGTACTCCTAATTTAACCCTTAGAAGGCGGGAAGCGAAAATTTTCGTCTGCTGTTGTGGCTTATTTTGTATTTTATCTAAATAAAAACATGGTTTGTCAGCATTTTAGAATCATTTCCATTGGAAATTATATGAAGTGCTGTCAAACCATGTTTTTGATAAGAAAAATGGAAAATAAAAAATAAACAGCAGACGACAAATTTTAATTCAGCACTGTAAGGGTTAATCCATTGTCCACTCTTTTGACAGTGAAAATCCTTCTTTACAAATATTTTGTAACAAAGCATCTGTTGTGAAAAGCTGTTGCAGGTGGAATTTTATCAAATAAAAAAATTGGGGAGAGTGACTTGTTATTGATGAAAAAGTACATACAAGCAAACCTGTGAATAAAGGCCTATCGATCATTGGAAGAGAAAATTCTGGTCTTTGTTCACATGGTTATTTACGTAGTAATTGAATAATTGGGAAAACAAAAACGTAGATAGGAGTCCGTTGTCCTGGCTTTTCTATGTATGATTAGCTACATTATATCATATGTTCTACTTCGCATTGTCAGTTCTTTGTCAAACGCCAGAAGAGGTGAAACTTGCTGATGGCTGGAATACACAAAGATGGCCGAGTTGGCAACTCCATGTGCCGTATTGGATACAGTAATGGGGCAGTGTTCACATATATGTTATACATGTACAAATATACCATACATTTACAAATCAATTATCTTTGAATCAAAGGTTGTTCAGGTATATAACGGGTCCTTAACCCTTAGACCGCTATCTTATTTTTGTTGTCGTCTGCTGTTTATTTTCTATTTCCATTTCTATCATCAAAAAACAAGCTTTGACAGCACTTTAGAATAATTTACAACATGCTTTGACATTGGAAATGATTCTGAAGTGCTGTCAAACCATGTTTTTATTGATAATTAAGGCAATATATAAAAGCAACAGCAGACGACAATTGTTGTGAGTAGCGGTCTAAGCGTTAATGTGTTTTATAGCCAAAAGTAGGTTGGCAGAAATACATGGAACAAACGATAGTTTTGTATTATTGTGTGGTAATGGGCCGATTATGACATACAGTCCCACTGTGGCTGCTATTGATCAAGGTATCTACTGTATTTGCCCCTGACAGATAGCGGCCTGATTTACTACAATCTTGGGAGAACATTGGTCCATAACATTCTGAGGATACACCATACTACTGATGGAAAATTATGAATATTTTCTCTATTTCTCATCGGAAGCATATGTTGTTATAGATACGAGGTGGTTCAAATGAGTGGTAACAACTTATATTTTCATTCTAAAGTAATGAAAATAGAAAAATAAACATAGGTATATGTTGATACCTGTGAATTAACCCATTTCAGTCTAAGAATACGATAATTTTTGTAAAATAAATCTCATTATTTTGTTTATTTCTCCATGGAGGTATATGTTGTTACCACTTATTTGAACCGTCTCGCTGAGACAGTTCAAATGAGTGGTAACAACGTATACTTTCATTAAAAAATAATGAAAAAAAATAAAATAAACATCGGTAAATTTTGCCACCTGTGAAATATCCTGCATGAAGTGAGATAATTGCGTTAACTCATGGCATGTGTGCAATTGAAATAAATAAAGGAAGAAAAACTGAATATTTTTTTCAGCAGGTACGTGACTTTTTCTCTCGCTGAATTGTGTGGGTGGCAGGTGGGAGCATGCAATGGGTAATGTTGAATTTGGTTATACCCCTTATAGGCCCTGGGCGCGTTAGGGTTGTCGGTACCATCCGAGCGCACCAAAGATTTCTGGTGCCAATGTGTTTAGACACACATACTGTATATATTTCCGCATGATAGACTTTTCAAAGTAGTAGCTTAAGCCCACTAATTTGCATAAACAAGATGGCCGCCAGTGAAAAAAGCATCGGCTACCGTAGGATATATATTACATTGTGGAACCAATATTAGAAGGGTCATATTGGCGCACCTTAATTTATTTAATAGCTAATACCGTATTTACCGTATGTATTGGGACACCGGAAGTATTGGGACACCTCTATTTTTTACGAAAATAATTATTTTTGGGAGATTAAGATTTGGGACATACCTCAAATCAGCGTAAAATTCCATAATTTTTTCGTATTAAGTTTTGGGACAACACTTTTTCATCATTGTGTGAATCCATTTGGAGTGTGTACCATATTTGGAAGAACATGCACTTTTGATATTCTGCATTCTTAAATCCCACAAACACGTTGTTCAATCCTTCCCAAAATGGTGTAGTGACAAGTGCCATTGTTTCGCTACATCACAATTCAGTGCACGAGATAATCAAGTTTCCAGTTAAAATTTCCCTCAAATTAATCACCTTAACTGATGGAAATTTTGATATATATTCACCAAAATGGCAAGTTGGGAGTGCTTTAGAATCGTCTTACGATTCTAAAACACTCCCAACTTGCCATTTTTGGTGAATAAATATAAAAAATATTCCATCAAATTAGACCCAAAATGGACGAAAAAATTTGTTATGGACGCATAGCCTCCTTTTATCTCACCGATGTGAATGTGCAGCTGATCCCGTTTGCACATTTCGTAAATTAATCCGAGCAAACTGGGAATAAGATCAATTATTGGTCCCAGTAACAAAGCAGTGCTAATTGTTATGTGCTCGATTTCATTTTTCCGGCATGCGTTCACGCTCACCATTGGTGGAATATTAATTAGGTGTAAAGGCTGACCAATCGGAGATCGCGTATCAGTCGCGCAGATTAACTCGACCCAGTTGTTACAGCACTGCCCACGCCCCCGGCGCATGTACACAAATGTGTACGTGACAACTGGCCTTGTTTCGCTATGTCATAATTGAGCCAGTGCATGAGATAATCAACTTTATTATATAACTGAGATTTTCGCCGAGAATGATTTTACTTTTTTCTGCAAATATATCGGAAAGTTGATAACATTTTCAGAGCAAATGCGTAATAATTACTAATTTAATATTCGTCAACATTCGATATCGTTTACAGAAAATGTACACTATTATCACTATTATCAGATTTATCTTCGTCGAAAATCTCACGTGATAAGCCTGATTACCTCATGAACTGGCGCAATATTATAACACGTCGGGCAAAACATGTCTATACAGGTCTGTACTCAAACCCACAGGTGGAATAGTCGGACGTGTGACACAAAGAAAATGACCATTTCAAAAATATCCATTACCCCACCCACTTGATCTCGTTCCATTATTAACGTCATGTACAGTACGATACCAGGTGGGTGGGATAATGGGATTTTTTTAATAGGCATTTATTTTGGTGTCATATGTCCGAGTCTTCCACCTGTGCTCACCATAAGAGTAAACACAGATTGCAACGCACGAGCTTGTCCGTGGCGTTGCAGCTGATGGAACAGGATATCGGTCATTGGGTCATTGCGTCATCATTACTACACTTTTTTCTACACGCGTTTACAATAATGGATTGCACGGACCTGCGTAGATCTACATTCTACATGAACATGATGAATAAATAAAACATGACGTTAACAATTCTTGGATTCAATATATGTATTACATGCGAAGATAACAGTGAAAACTTATGGCATATTATAGGCATTGGCGACGTCGTTCATTTATAGGTTAGAAGACACCAAATGGTGCGAAACCGCCCAGGGTGTATGCAAAAGTAGTCCGGTATAAAAAAATAGTGCGGGTGTTTTGAGGTCACAGACACCGTTTGCTTGCAAATCTTGATCCATTACTACCCAGTTTCACTTGAGGAACATTTTGGGGTGCCTTCAACACCAGTTTTCAGCATATTTGTAGCATTTAAAAGAAAACACTGACCCTGTTGGTCACTTGATGTAAACGGAGTTTCCGTGGCCAAAAAATGTACACAATATTGGAGGATATGACAAGGTTGGATTTTTCTTTCTTAGGAGTAAGTGAACCTATTGTTTAGTTCATGCAGAACCAGTACAGACTGGCTGCAGGTCATGTACAAGTGGGTCCCACAGCATCCATACGAATAGTGAAAGTAGGAGAGACTGGCCTTATTGGATGGCATTCGGTTTAAATATATAGTAAAACTATTTGGTGGTGTCTAACCTATAAGGTGTGCCTAGGCCCTATGTGAGATATGTTTGTTTGTAGAATTTGAAGTTGGAAGTTTATGTTTCTTGTAGCTATGTCTCTGGGAACATAATTTAAAGTTACTGCGACAAGAATAATCGAGCGGGACTCCGCGGATGCAACATATTTGTTCTTTTTGTATCTCAGACGGACAGTTATCGGCTTCAAAATCTTCTAAAATCTTGATTTCTCAGCTTTATTTAGTGAAATATAATAAACCAGTGTATGCAAATTACCTGTAGGTGATTGGGCTTGGAATGTGACAGAAATATACACCGAAACAGTGATTATAGTGTGTTTTTCATTTTTTTTCATTGATATTGGCTTGCTGATGGACAATTAAGAAGTTATGGAAAGTGGCGCGACATCGCGACGCTGTTCCAAAATTTGCCAAATTAGGCGTAAGTGTATTGTTTTCGCATATCGGTATAGTACCAAGACACTAGTACTCAGAAAACATTGTTTTTCCTTTCCTCCTGTGTTATAAAGCAAATTTCTTGACTGACCGTTCCAAACCAGTACCCTTTTGTCTGTCGACCATTCCAGAGTGGCATACATGTTGGTATAGTTTCAGTGATGAGTCTGTATATGTAGAATGGTTAGCTATAACACTATTTAGGGTAATGTTATGTGATTTTATGGAGATTTGTGCTTTTAATTCATCATCTATTAACATTCTCCATAGTTCTGTAGTAGCTCAAATTAAGGCAGAATGTGGACAGTCACATGGTGGAGTTACACAGCTGCTGTGTGACAACCATTTGAGATATTTGCTCCCAACTTGGTACTGTATCCAGGAATAGAAGCTACTTTTTGAATAGTGAATATTGTAGAATGATTTGTAGTGGGACTGGTACACTCATAGTCACAGTGAGAATCGTCTCCAATGTTGTGTGTATAGTTTAACAATTTTGATATTTTGATTTAACACGCCTGGGATGATGTACAAACATAAAATAAAAAATAAAATAAAACAGACATGTGTTGTCAACATATGAGAATCGTCTCCAATGGTGTGTGTATAGTGTTATAGTCTCAACTACGGCACGTAAGTTCACAGTGTCTAATTGGAATTGGACCGATGGTTGAACAATTACCGTGAACTATTTGCGCACGGTCAGTGTTGTACTTATGGATAATTAGGGATTATTTAACACAAACTTTAATTCAAATTTTAATAATGACAATGCAAACATGAAATGAACAAATATTCCCGAATTTACCATAAATATTGGGACAGAAAAAAAAAAATTATTTTTTTTATATTATATTTTGGGACACTAATTTTTTTAATTATTTTTTACTGTCCCAATATATACGGTAAATACGGTACATTATCGAATATATAACAATCGTTATAAGCTTGAACTGAGCTTGTGAAAATCCAAGATGGCCGCCATTTTACAGGAATTTCCTAAAATATGTAAATAAATTGACAAAGACGTGCTGTCAATGTGGGTACCAAACACTAGTTATGAAGTAATACGGCCATCATTCGTTCAGCTATAAGTATCCTGAACATTACATGTGTTAGAAGCATCATGGCAGTCGTGCACACTTGTTAAGTTCCACAAACAAGATGGCAGTAATTGTTGAAAATTACATTATTTTATAGGATTTTTCTCTCTAGATGTATCGTACATGCATAAGCGAAGGGAATTTGCAAACCAACTTCGGATAATTAATAAATATAATGAACCACCGTTTTACCAGGCTATTTTGTGATATCTACATGTTCAATAAATCCAAGATGGCCGCCATTTTATACAAATTATTTTGATTATGCTGATCAGTTGGCACACACTGCCTGTCATGAACAGCTTCGATACAAGGCAAAATAGACAGGCTCACAAGATGATTATACACAATCGTGCTAACATTGGCATATGTCAGAAGATAATTAACGATTAAATATACACGTATATGAAAAAGGGTGGCGGCCAGTGTTAATCTACTAACAGAAATTGCATCATTTTGTACCAGTAATATCAGAAGGGAAATGATAACAATTTCTGACATATATGAGGTGACACATTGCAATAGATTTACTTCTCATATTTTAAAGGAATATAATTATAATTTGTATAAATCAAAGATGGCCGCCATTTTACAGGCATTTTGTCATGTATGTACATGTACATAAATTGGCATACTCACTATATCTGGGTCGACTATTAACTGTTAATTGATAGGCCCTGACTATATCAATGAGTACATCATGTTCCCGTCCGAAATTAAATGTTGCAATGCTGTTTAGACTGATATGTCGTAATCGTATACGTTGGAAGTATTAATTGTATATATATTACATTACTGTCCGCCCGTCTTTAAAATAATTGTAAAAATATTAGTCACCCAGAAAGGTCAGATTTTTAATACAACATTTGTTAATCGAGTTGATATGTTGGACACTGTTACTGTTTGTATTGGTAATATATGTCTGCACAAAACACGGTTGCTACCTACGTATTGTATTGTTTAATATTTAAATTATATGTACAGCCGTTGTGTTGTTACAAGTACACTATGTACATATACATGTGTAGGTTAATGGTGCTTATATGGAGCCCGACCCACACATTTGGATATACAATGTAAATATTTTGCCGAAAATAATATTTAATGCAACTTTCATGGAATATGCATGCACAACGGTCCGGTTATTTAAAGTGTTTATGTAATAGTGTTAATACTCTATAATTATTATCAGTTATTAAATTAAGTACCATTTTGAATTTTCCTATCAAAAGTATACCAGCCATCCTCGTTTAACGGCAATTGCTCGTTCAGCCAATTTTACTAGTATGCGGTCGTAATAGGAATACAGTAGACATCAACTTGGTGTATGCGTTGTATATTAATGGCAAGGTAATTTACAAATAAACAATATAACATTAATATTCTGACATCAATGGATAACCCCGGCTGCCAATTTGATTGACGGATAGTATATTAACGCAAATTTTGCCAGAAGCTTTAGCGCAAACGTCATTTGACTTTGACTATTGGCCTTGGGGTAGCTATAGAATGAAATCATGTATCGCAAATATGCAAACAGTATGTCATGGTTAAAGGAAAATATTTAAGAAATATTACAATTTATCATGTTTATGTTATCGGCGGAATTATGAAAATAAACAAAGAAACGAAAAGGAGGTTGTTTTACCCCTTGGCTTGCTGCACATACTGGGCGGATATTATAATAAAATAGTTTTGTTTTGGTTTTGGTAGTATTAATGTGCACTGTCAGTACTTGACGCATCCTGGTTGGGGCATCAAACCTAGAGCTGAAAATATAATACTTCTACTTTCTACCTGTCCAAAGTTAGCTGCTGTACTGCTTGTTTTATTCAGAATATTGACAATATACCAAAATGAGACCACATATAATAGACCACTGTACATTGGTAATAACAGAAAAGAGGTGCACTGTATGACAAGCTGTGTGTGGAAAACCAAAGCATGGTGATACATTCTATCTACCACATGTCAGCATCCACCATAATGTGTCACGAGAAATTAGTCGAAACATATACGTCAACATAGTGGTTTATCCAGCATCATTATTCATTTTGCCTATAAGTCTTCATGTTTCATGATACAAGTTCATACATGTATTCCTAGTTCTGTTTGTTATATTTTCAGATATGATAAACAACCCATGTGGATAAATTATTTCTGTTTTGTTGTTGTCATAGCTCATTATCTTTGTGCATGCTATACTATGGACAATATATAACAAGATACCCAAAGGAGACACACGAACCTATTAGAAACGCAATACATCAGGTTAAACACATAACACGCACATAGCGGCGGAGCTTTGAACATGGCACAAACATGCATTCCACGACCAGCAGTTGGTGTACTGATTTATTTTATATTGGTTTACATGCAATATTTAACATTGTTATATTATTAAATGTACTTACAGTTCTGAATCATACTCTGCTGGCTATGGAATTCATGCATATGAAAAACATATACCATTCCAGAATGTGCTTGTGTAGTTGCAACTAGAGGGACTTCTTATAGTGTATTTGTTTGGAATTTGAATCACTGTACGTTATGCAAGTCAAACAATTAACATACATATGGTTGATTAGTCAGAAACTCGCCTGTGTATACAAATAGTTTATGTCAATGAATCTGCTACATGAGCGAATGGCATATCCATTCCATATTGGGTTGTACTGATTAATAGCCCATCTGCACTAAAACTAAGACATATATTGATCCACTTAAGTTCGGTTAAGCATGCATGTGCATGGAAAATAGAAAATAATACATCCGATAGACCGAACACCACTTCCTGGCCATGGAAAATAAGTATAATGTGCCAAAATACGTGCATGTAGGTCGTGTATTGAATTGGCACTAACATGGTGGATTCCATGATTAGCGGTACATGGTCCCACAAACACACACTAAAGCAATCAGCTAGAAATAGAACGTGAACCGCTTAGTATACGTTGTTTCGATAGACATGTTCGGCGATAGTCGTGGGTATCTTGATATTGTTTGTAATGTTACTGATCAAAACACACATGCTACCCCTCTTGCATGCTTTGCCGTCATGTTTCCCTGATGTCAGTAATCAATATAAAGTAAGCAATTAGTAAGGACAAACTATTAAATGAATGAAGTGATATCTAATGTTCGCTACGTGTTCAAACAGGTATGTCCGCCTCATATACTCATGATATTCAATTCACATGTTGGTTTCATGGACAGTCATCTATATTACATGTTTATGTACACAAAGTAGTAATAACAGAACAGTGTACAACAGTAGTGTAATGTTGACGCTTCTGACTTTTGTTTAGTCGTAGTTGGCGATAATTTTGCGCATAGATTAAATTGCCGCTGAAAGTGCATGCATGATGTATGTTATACTATATTAATTGGCTATATTAGATAATTTCGCTTAAATTTGATTTTGTCATATGAATTGTGTACAATTTGTAACTCATATAAACGTTTCTTCTTGCACAGTATGCAGTGCATGGTAATGCATGAGACAAAATACAAAATGGAATAACACATGATACAATATGTTCCAATCTTAAGACAGATATATTATTGCTAATGAGCGTTGGTAGTGGATATTACACTTTTAATAAAAGAAATACCTGTGCAATGATAAGCACAAAGTACACTATATTGTAAATGTAAAAACAGGTATGTAGTACAGCTTCTAGTCATAATAAAGCAGATATTTAATACATGTACATAATTATCATTTTTATTCAGCTGCTACCGATAAAATATATATGGGGGTTTAGTTTCATTGCTACACATATTGTACGAAATGGCGGCCATTTTGAAATTATGCAAATTATATTTGCCTCACACGGGTATAGAGAAACTTCTTTAGGCATGCCAATGGTTTAATCGACGAAGCTGATCGGTTTGCTCTTGTCTGATATGTTATGTGTAATACGTGAACTAAATTCCAGAAATTGCTGTTCCAATTTTACAGTAATGGATATCTTAAATATGCGAATTAATATGTGTATGTTCCTTTTCATGCTTTTAGTAAGCTGTAGATCAACGAATGTGTATAAAATGTGTGTGGTCTTTGTAGTTTTGAACGGGTATGTGGTACCGACATTGATATCAAAGTTATAAGTATAATTTACGAAATTCGTATAAAATGGTGGCCATTTTGGATTTACACACTTCTCTTTTTATCGTGAAATTGGTTTATAAGCATTGTATAACATGTCATTTATCACATATCAAAATTGCGTTTGCATTAACCATTATGTGGCTGCTGAAACAACGACATTGCATATAAATATACCAGAAACTGGATATACATTTCAAAAGGTCGGCCATATTGTATATGCAATATTACATCTTTATACCACAAATGTTATGTTTTTGCTGCGTATTATTATTAATAGCAATATGCTAAACACATTGCCGCTATGTTTGTTTTATATATGTGTGTGGTGTCAACATGTAATTCCTCATGCGTGTCTGTTTCTTTAAATAATTCATAGAATTCGTGTAAAATGGCGGCCATGTTGGTTTCTGTTAGGGGGTTCAGGTCATTTTTGTCGCGCCCGCTTGCGGACAGCGCGATATAAGTTAAGTTTTTTGGTTAAAGTTTTTCGTTTAAAGTTTTTCGTTATACTATATCTCTGCAACTGCTTTGCCCATTACCTTGAAACTTCACATGGGTGTTTATCATCATCTATATTTTCATTCTACCCCCTCCCGTGCGGCCCCTGTGCCCAATGTCAAGGTCAAATTACTTTGAAGTTTTTGGTTAAGTTTTCTGGTTAAAGTTTTTGGTTAAGTTTTTTGGTTGCGGACAGCGCGATATAGTCGGCACTTTGGCGTACGTACGTACGTACGTGTGTCCGGTTAAAGTTTTTGGTTAAGTTGTTTGTTAAAGTTTTTTGGTTAAAGTTTTTGGTTAAGTTTTTGGTTAAGTTTTTTGGTTAAAGTTTTTGGTTAAGTTTTTTGGTTAAGTTTTTTGGTTAAAGTTTTTGGTTAAGTTTTTTGGTTAAAGTTTTTCATTATACTATATCTCTGCAACTGCTTTGCCCATTACCTTGAAATTTCACATGGGTGTTTATCATCATCTATATTTTCATTCTACCCCCCTCCTGTGCGGCCCCTGTGCCCAATGTCAAGGTCAAATTACTTTAGAAGTTTTTTGGTTAAGTTTTTTGTTAAATTTTTGTTAAAGTTTTTGGTTAAGTTTTTTGGTTGGTTATTTTTTTTGGGTTAAAGTTTTGCGTTGTACTATATCTCTGCAACTGCTTTGCCCATTACCTTGAAACTTCACATGGGTGTTTATCATCATCTATATTTTCATTCTACCCCCCTCCCGTGCGGCCCCTGTGCCCAATGTCAAGGTCAAATTACTTTGAAGTTTTTGGTTAAGTTTTTTGGTTAAAGTTTTAGGTTAAGATTTTTGGTTAAGTTTTTTGGTTAAAGTTTTTGGTTAAGTTTTGTTAGTTTTTTGGTTAAGTTTTTTTTGGTTAAAGTTTTTTGGTTAAAGTTTTTCGTTATACTGTATCTCTGCAACTGCTTTGCCCATTACCTAGAAACTTCACATGGGTGTTTATCATCATCTATATTTTCATTCTACCCCCCTCCCGTGCGGCCCCTGTGCCCAATGTCAAGGTCAAATTACTTTGAAGTTTTTGGTTAAGTTTTTGTCGCGCCCGCTTGCGGACAGCGCGATATAGTCGGCACTTTGGCGTACGTACGTACGTCCGTCCGGTTAAAGTTTTTGGTTAAGTTGTTTGGTTAAGTTTTTTGGTTAAAGTTTTTGGTTAAGTTTTTTGGTTAAAGTTTTTTGGTTAAAGTTTTTGGTTAAGTTTTTTGGTTAAAGTTTTTTGTTATACTATATCTCTGCAACTACTTTGCCCATTACCTTGAAATTTCACATGGGTGTTTATCGTCATCTATATTTTCATTCTACCCCCCTCCCGTGTGGCCCCTGTGCCCAATGTCAAGGTCAAATTACTTTGAAGTTTTTGGTTAAATTTTGTTCGCGCCCGCTTGCGGAAAGCGCGATATAGTCGGCACTTTGGCGTACGTACGTGCGTACGTACGTGCGTACGTACGTGTGTCCGGTTAAAGTTTTTGGTTAAGTTTTTTGGTTAAAGTTTTTCGTTATACTATATCTTTTTTTTTAGTGTCCATGCCTCGCCACAAGGCGCGACATGCAGGCCGCGCGCCATCTAGTCTTATATTTCGTCAATTTTGCTGAAAATAATTGTTTATGGAATGTAAAATAAGTCAACAAAAACATGTTTTTTTACCCAAAAGTGTTATTATTTGCAATGTTCATCTCATTTTCAATGCATTCCATTACCAATTAACACAAATAGGTATATAGTAACATTATAATGTAACTACATTCATTTACCATGTTGAAATTCCCTGCAAATGCTTCATTTTTTACAAAATCGGTTACCATGGCAACGGTTTTGAAAAAGTGTTTTTGATACCTATTGCGACGTTTTAAGACATCAGTAAATTATTATAAACTTTAATAGATACAAATGATACAAAAATATTGCTACTGTACTTTTGAAAAGCACAAATTGTTACCATAGTAGCAATATTAACATTATGTCTTGATTTTGAAACATCCGGTTTATTTTAACTATTTCAAATAAACCTTTTTGAGATACAGTAGGTGATTATCAATACTGCAAATACAAAATTTATCTGACAAACCATATGTGCACTATACTATCTTTGTTCATATCCATGTAGAACTGTTACTATGGCACAAGATATAGTTTGCCAAAATCTGTCACCATGGAAACCATTTTTCCTTCAAAATATCGTTGAAGCATATTTTTGATAACTGAATAAAATGAAATATGTAGTAACATCATTGGATGCAATAAACAATTAAACATACAACTATTGCATTATACACTAGTTCTGAAATATATATGCATTACCATAGTAACCATGATAACCAATATTGGAAAACACAAAAATAGTATTTGTTGAAAAGGTGTTTACTTTTTGAAAATCAATGCAATACACGCGAGTACTGTTACTATCTTGCAATACACTTAACATGTGAACGTTTAATAATATTGGTTTTCATGTCAACCATTTTAATATTTCGCACAAAAAATCATATATACTCCCTTTAAAATCAATATATTTGTTGAATCAGTATACATTTATATCAATGCTGCAAAAACAATATTTATCTTGACAAACCGGGCGGCGGTGTTATATCTATAGTTTTGTATACACAGTTTAAAATTTATATATTATACAACAATTACAAACAAGAGCGAGCAGTCACGCATGGAACACGACAGGTGACATATGTCATCAGTCCCATTTCTCCTGTCACAGCCATAGCTGAGGAACTAGACAGGTGACATATGTCATCAGTCCCTTTTTTCCTGTCACAGCCATAGCTGAGGAACTAGACAGGTGACATATGGCATCAGTCCCTTTTTTCCTGTCACAGTCATAGCTCAGGAACTAGACTGGTGACATATGGCATCGGTCCCTTTTTTACTGTCACAGCCATAGCTCAGGAACTAGACTGGTGACATATGTCATCGGTCCCTTTTTTCCTGTCACAGCCATAGCTCAGGAACTAGACTGGTGACATATGTCATCGGTCCCTTTTTTACTGTCACAGCCATAGCTCAGGAACTAGACTGGTGACATATGGCATCAGTCCCTTTTTTCCTGTCACAGTCATAGCTCAGGAACTAGACTGGTGACATATGTCATCAGTCCCTTTTTTCCTGTCACAGTCATAGCTCAGGAACTAGACTGGTGACATATGTCATCAGTCCCTTTTTTCCTGTCACAGTCATAGCTCAGAACTAGAACTGGTGACATATGTCATCATCCCTTTTTTCCTGTCACAGTCATAGCTCAGGAACTAGACTGGTGACATATGTCATCATCCCTTTTTTCCTGTCACAGTCATAGCTCAGGAACTAGACTGGTGACATATGTCATCAGTCCCTTTTTTCCTGTCACAGTCATAGCTCAGGAACTAGACTGGTGACATATGGCATCAGTCCCTTTTTTACTGTCACAGCCATAGCTCAGGAACTAGACTGGTGACATATGGCATCAGTCCCTTTTTTCCTGTCACAGTCATAGCTCAGGAACTAGACTGGTGACATATGTCATCAGTCCATTTTTTCCTGTCACAGTCATAGCTCAGGAACTAGACTGGTGACATATGTCATCAGTCCCTTTTTTCCTGTCACAGTCATAGCTCAGGAACTAGACTGGTGACATATGGCATCAGTCCCTTTTTTCCTGTCACAGTCATAGCTCAGGAACTAGACTGGTGACATATGTCATCAGTCCCTTTTTTCCTGTCACAGTCATAGCTCAGGAACGTAGACTCGGTGACATATGTCATCAGTCCCTTTTTTCCTGTCACAGTCATAGCTCAGGAACTAGACTGGTGACATATGTCATCAGTCCCTTTTTTCCTGTCACAGTCATAGCTCAGGAACTAGACTGGTGACGTATGTCATCGGTCCCTTTTTTACTGTCACAGCCATAGCTCAGGAACTAGACTGGTCAGTGGCGAATCCAGGATTTCACCAAGGGGGTGGGGGGGGGCGCCCACATGGAACTTGAACGATGTATGCTCGTTCGTCTCGACTGAGCAGAGCGAGGGGGTTGGCTAGGGGGATCTGGCGGCATGCCCCCCCCCCCCCCAGACAATTTTTGAATTGAGGAAGCCATTTCCTGCATTCTAATGCATTTTTTTTCATATATTTGAAGATCATAACAGTCCATACAATCTATGTGTCGAACAATATTTCGTAATTTTTTTTTTTTAAAGTCGGGATTTCTGAAGGCCCCCCTCTCCCGCACCCCCATCTGCTGGTGACATATGTCATCAGTCCATTTTCTCCTGACACAATCTCCTAAATTTTCCAATTCAAATGGAATCCTCAGCGATTTGTAACCCGGAGGATATAACAAAAACGTTCTACTTTCACTTTCATTTCAGCTACACATTCAATTTTAATTTATTCAGTAAATGATGCCGAAATATTTATTTAAATTAATATCTAATTATTATTATTTAAATACACTTTTTTTTAATTCATAATACAAATAATCTAGAGATAATTATTATCCTTATTCAAACTCAAGACACGTTTCCTTTGTTAAGTGTACTGTATATATGCTGTGTAACGTCACGTCGCAAGACTGTCGTCGCTAACACACACGACGTGTAATTATCAAAAAATTGCTAGCACCTCTTTGGAAAGTTTGGATTTCCGCGCGAACTGTTTTACTAAATTCATTATAGATTAGTTGATTGTTTAAGTAAAATGGACACTGATTAATAATATCGATGGCTCAAGATGATTAAAACAGTGTGTAACTGTCAAAAAACAATGTATCTGCTTTAAATCATCATCATTTCGCTGTCAAATGTCGGATTTTATCGAGCCATTGACCTATGTAAAGTTCAGAATGTAAGCTTTAATCTGATTGGTCAAGAAAAACGTCACAGGGAAATCCCGCGGAAATGGCTTAGAGTAACCCCATATTGCTGTAACACAGCTAAAAATATGTCCGCGCATCTCGCAACGTCGGCGAAAGTGGGTCAACATCGGTATTTTCAAATCGTGTTCTAGGTACTAAAATCGGGTTATTTATCGTAAACACTACAATAAATGAACAAAATAATGATTAAATTATTGAATTCAGCTGTAAAAAATTGTTTTTAATCTGATTATATTATAGAATTTGTGAATTAAAAACGTTTGATTTTCATAACGAGGCAGCCGAATTACAGGATTACGACAGTGTAATGAACCCCCTATTTCTGTACATCATATTCCTAATAAAATGGATTGACAAACATTTAGACGTCTATGAAGCATTAAATGCCTGAAGTGTATGGGTATTTGTGCTTTTAAAACTGCTTCCACAACACGATATGCCCTACATGTAGTAACGTACGTTTTCATTGGCAGCCATCTTGTTTATGCAAATTACTAGGCTTAAGCTACTACTTCTGGAGGTCTATCATGCGGGAATATATAGAGTAGATATGTATAGTCACTTTGGTAACAAAAATCTTTGTTGCGCAGAGATGGTACTAAACCTATCTTATGCTGGTACGCCCAGGGCCTATTATATGAATATGATTATTCGTAATCCTATTGCTTTTAGGGGAGGGAGCCAAATGACTTTGGTGTGGTATGGACCTGTCACCAGGTCAGGTAATTCAAATTTCAGGTGAATATTTTTTTTTTCGATGTAAATATTCTGTTCTGATTTTGGGATGTAAATATTCTATTCTGATTTTGGGATTATCCCCCCAATACAGCAGGTTAAATACTGGATCAAATCCATTGGCCCCCCCCCCCTCCCCCCCCCACAAACACAAACACAAACACAAACACAAACACAAACACAAACACAAACACAAACACAAACACAAACACAAACACAAACACAAACACAAACACAAACACAAACACAAAAAACACAAAACAAACACATAACACAAACACAACACAAACACAAACACAAACAACAAAAAACGAACACGAACACAAACACGAAACACGAACACAAACAACAAACACAAACACAAAACAACAAACACATAAAACACGAACACGAACACGAACACGAACAACAACCACGAACACGAACCGAACACGAACCACGAACAAAACACGAACACGAACAACGAACACGAACACGAACAACGAACACGAACAACACACGAACACAAAACACAAACACACACAAAACACAAACACACATAACAAACAAAACACAAACACAAACACAAACACAAACACAAACACAAACACAAACACAAACACAAACACAAACACAAACACAAACACAAACACAAACACTGTAGTAATTCAGTGAGTGTGATTTGCAATCATGAACAGACAGTATTAGAGATAAATGGCAGTAACCCCCATCAAACTTAAACACATTGGTGTTGTCTGACTAACCAGCTTAGAGAGTTTCTACTTTAACCTTTTCACCCCTAAGTAACTGGAATGGATTTTGATATGTTAATTTTGCAACCAATCCAATCGTCACAAAATTATTTTCAGACTAGTCCATTTATGAAAAGGGGGTGTTTGAAAGGGTTAACCCTAATACAATGCGGGACATGTAAATTGTCATCTGCTATTGTTTTATATATTGTTGCATTTCTCAATAAAAATATGGTTTGGCAGCACTCCATTGGAAATAATTCTAAATTGTTGTCGAAACATATTTTGATGAGAAAAATGGAAAATCAAATAAACAGCAGAAAACAAAAGTTAATTTAAATTTACACTGCTGAATTAACACTTTTCATCCTGAGAATACGCCATTTTATGATGAAACTCATAAATATTTTCCTTCTATGCACTCAGAAGTACATGTATATGTCGCGACCACCATTTGAACCGTCTTATCGAGACGGTTCAAATGATTGGTCACAACATATACTTTCATTGAGAAACAACAAAAATAAAATATTTAATAAATTTCATACCCGTAAAGGTTAAACTTTGTTTTGTGCTGTTTATTTTCATTTTTTTCTCAATGAAAGCCCATGAGACTTGTCTCCCTATTCTCGTGTACTGTTCAAATCCTTTCTTTGAACAAAAAATAAGTTAAAAATGAATAACATCAATCGACAATATTCAGTTCCTGCCGGTATAAGTGTTAAATGTATATGGACGTAACCTTGGAATCTGGCATTGCTATTTTGTTTCCAGTGATTTTTTGCCAATTTCTGTTCTGTTGTTTTCCATTACAAAGTAATATATTTGAGAGAAAGAAAGTTGTTACAATCTGTTTGTTGACTGTACACCCTGTTTATTTATTTACCTAGCCTGTTGGTTGGTTTAATGTTGAACAAATGAGGTGTTGCTTGGCAACTGTTCAGCTGGCGAGAACATGCGCTAATCTGTACATTGATCATAATGCCCAATTACAGATCAATTTTATAATGACCCTTCACTGTGGTGCACATTTAGTACCAGTCAGCAGTAACTCTTTGCATGCTGGGAAACTTGTGGGCTATAAATAGTTAACAAATAGCAGACGACAATTTGTTATATTTTCTTTTATTTCTCCATGAAAGCATCATAAATATGTCATGAAATTTTATTAGAATTGAGTCAGGAGCAATTCGAATGAAATTCCAAGACATTTAAGAGAGAAATAATAAATCTACTCCCAATTTGTTGGCCGCTATTTTACACTACACTGCTGAATGAAATTTTGTCATCTGCTGTTTGTTTTCTATTCCATTTTACTCATCAAAAACATGTTTTAACAGCACGTTGGAATGGAAATGATGCCAAAAGTGCTGTTAAACCATGTTTTATTGATTAATAAAGCAAAATATACAGCAACAGCAGACGACAATTTTAGTGTCCAGCATGCAAAGAGTTAATTTATCAAGTTCACATGTATCCAGTCCAGTCCACATAGAGGGTCGGTCCCTGGCTAAATCAATTTTCCAATATATTTCAGCCTCCAGTCCAAGCAAGGGCTTTGCAACAGAACGTTACTGGAAACAATCTGCCGCTACCTTGATCCAGCGGTCTATTGTTCTCTGCAGATAGCAATAGCAGACGCCATGTAATTGAATGTTCCGTTAATTATTCCTACTACGGTGCGAGACAAAAAACAAACTTTGTGAAAGATGGGATTATGCGGCTTTCGGAGTTTTGCTCCCTGGTGATGTTTTTACTCGATTAAAACTTAATGTCGTCTCGCTGAGAGGATTTTAGCTGTCACTTGACTGGATTACTATTGTGTGTTTGTAGTTGCAAGATAAAGACGATCTCCGAACGAATTGTAATCAAGAATCCATCAGCAGAATCGGTGAGTAGTTACGAATCAGTGGTTAGTCAAATTGAAATTTTGTCGTCTGCTGTTTTATCATGTTTTCAATATTAATGAATGAAAACATGGGTTGACAGCACAAGAGAATCGTCTCCATTGGAGACGATTCTCTTGCACTGCCAACCCATGTTTCTTTTGTTAATTAATAAAACAATTATGAAAAACAGCAGACAACAACTTTTGTTTCCCACCTTTTAATTGTTATTATTGTACAGTACTTTTAATTGTTATTATTGTACAGCACTATCTCGCTGAAAATATGTCGAGGGGTATATATAGTTTTCGCCTTTCCGTCCGGTCATCAGTCCGTCCGTCTGTCCATCCTGGCATACAATCGGGTCTTGGGTGGTTGGAGGTGAGGCCTAAGAGAAAACAAAACAATTCCGTAACCACCTAAGACTGTTGTTTCCTAGGTGATCATTCTTTTGTTTGAAAACAATGGATGTACCACCTAAGGTGTGTCGCGTGACGTAGGCGCGACCGTTCGTTCATCCGTCCGTCCGTAACGTAAATGTATAATTTTGTTATAATTTCTGTTTTCCTTCATGGAATGCTTTCATACTTGTTTGATGTGTTACTAACACCATCCTGCACCATTTTGTACAAACTTCTCCAGCTATATGGCTCACATGCTCAATGTCAAGGCCATATATGGCTCACTCTGTCAGAGCTCCAGATTATATAGCTGTGTATTTGCTTAAATATGCAATTAAAATGGCCAAAAACCCAATTGAAATCAGAAGTAGCGAGCATCAAAGAGCACTACAAAAAATTTGTGATACCTTTATCATGCTGCAGAAAACAATAAACAGACCACAAATATAGCATATTTTTCATATTTTCCAATAAAACACATCTTGGTATTTCATTAGAATTGTCTCCAAGGGAGACAATTCTAATGAAATGCCAATACATGTTTTCATTTGGAAGCAAACTATTCAATAATTGCTGTCTGTTGATGTATAAACAGTAGTGTGATTTGATTTTACCCAATTAAAATTTTGAAATACCCAATTGCTTCAGAAATGATGGAGTGAAAATACTCAATTACTAATTCCTTATTTGGAGCCCTGCTCTGTTTTCGAATTTTTGACCATGAAATTTTATCTTGATCTTGAATTCCAAAACAGAGTGAAACAGTGAGATGGTTGTGGTAGCGTATTGCATTTCCCTGTGTGGAAAATGAATGAAAATAATAATTATTGTACAATTCCATAGTGCCACTTCAATGCTGTTATTCCTGTTTGTTTGTTTTACAGCAATTAAGGGTTTTGCATGTTGCATATGTTTAATTAAATGGAATAATACATCAAAAGCTGAATAATTTCACTTTCACATGGGACTTACAGTTCTCCATAATTCATTTAATTGTGTGATTGTGACGCATGGTAATGTACTACACACTAGAGATATGGTCACTTTCCATGACCACGACAGCATCAACATAGCTGGATATACATATACAGTCAAGCACCGGTATCTCGAACATCATTATCTCGATGATATCCCCTATCTCGATGATTCAATACAGTCCCGAATTATATCCTTATTTGTTAAATATAATTTCCTTGGCTATCTCGACCATGCCCTATCACGTATATGTTCTCTATCTCGACTGTTCATTCTGTTCCCTCCTTATAAAAATACCGTATTCATTCTAATAAACGCCCATAATCTAATAAACGCCCACCCCCATTTTTGGGCAAAAAAATGAACATTTTCTGCCCAATTTTACAAAAATTGGGACCTCTAATAAACGCCCATGGCCTCCTCTGGAAAGAAAAATGGACATACCTGTGAAACTGTAATTTTCCGTATTTCCCTTTTTAGTAACACGTGGACATGTGCCTTTCGTTCTTTGCGTCCAAATATTCTGTAGGAACATGGAATTTCAAGGCCACCTCCCCTTGCAAATGTCCCGATAGAGGAGCGTCGCGGTTCTCCAGAAGTAACTGCGATCACCTGGGTGATATCTCCCCACAACAGTTTCGCCTTGTTTAACAATTATTGCAGAGTCACTATAGTCGTTATCTGGTTCTAATATACAATCCAGTTCCGCACCTTAACTGGAGCGCTGCCTAGCATTTTCCTTATTCGTCGTTGACAGCCATCGGTACCCGGTCATGGTTTAACGTACAATATTGTACAGCAAAACCGGGAACCAGATGTGATGATGGGCTTGCTTGATTATCAAAAAGAATATAAAAAAATATGATTTGGTATGGGGACGATTTTGGTCTGGAGACGATTTGACCAGATAGTATATGTTACACGAAGAGTGATGTCCCTTTGTTATTGATGAGATATTTTGAGAAATTTACGGATTTGGGGTATGTCCGAATACTTACTGATCCTAAAGTAATTATTCTAATGAGAAATGGACCAGTCCAAACATACAGATTATCCGAATACAAACGTCCGATACGGTAGTAATTGCTAAGACTACACCGTGAGTACATAGAACGTCTGTAAGGTTTACAAATCCAATCGTTTTCTTCACTTTTTGACATTTTTTACTCGGACCAAAAACCATTGCCTCTATTAATCGCCCACCCCCGACCTGTGACTTACCGATGATTCTAATAAGCGCCCGGGCGTTTATTAGAATCAATACGGTATGTTAAAAATCTGTTCGCTATCTCGATCACATAAACGCTTGTATAAATTGCTTACATGCCCGGCTGCCATGCAAGATCGATTTGGTTGACACTAATTTTCCAAATATATTATCAAAGAAAACCAAATAAATTCACACCTACCTCAGGTTGTTTGCTGAATTAGTCTACCTGGATATATTTGAGTGTTTGTCACGATTCATTAAGCATATCAAGCTGGTCATTTACGCAAGTCACTGAGAGTCATTACGCCACCTTGTAATGTTGATTATTTTACTACTTTTGGTCATTAGTTAATTTGTGAGTTTATTCGTGGTGTAATGGGTAAAATGATTTCATATTTTTCGCAAAAATATTCGACCATATGTCACTTCATCGCTATCTCGAACCTTGTCCTATCTCCACTATATGGGCGAGCTCTCTTTGACTGAGATACTGGTTCTCGACTGTACATACCTGTACACATGTTTTTGGGGAGAAAACTCGAAATAAGCCATAAACAACGTAGGACAAAATATTAATTCAGCATTGTAAGGGTGAATGGTTTTGCTTGTTGCATATTATGTTCAATTGAATTGAGTAATTTACCAACAGCTGAATAATTTCACTGCCTCGTGGGACTTTCTTTTCCATATTGTATTGAATTATATAATTGTGATGAACAAACAATTGACTTGCACACTAGAAACATGGCCAATATGTGTGACCACAACATCAACATAGCTGGATATACGTGTACATACGCATGCATTGATGAGACAAATTGAAAATTAAACATAACCTACAGAATCATAGCGGGACCTAGATTTACACATTTTTGTGAGTAGTGTAATATGCTCACCTGATTTTTAGAAACACTTTAACGGACATTTTCTTACCTGTAATGTTGACGCAAGCAGCGCAGATATGTCTGGTAATTGCATACTTAACCCTTTCAACACCACAGACCTGTATAGTGGTATTGGCAAATAGTGTAGATCCAGATGAGCCGGCTCGTCACAAGCCGTCTCATCAGGATCTGCACTTTTTGCAACTAATTTTCATATTTTTTAGAAAAAACACCCCCTTTTATACAGTACATATTATGTTTTACTGCACGGTGGACGGTCGGGTGGGCGAGTGGGCGGGTGGGCGGGTGGCGGACAGAACAACTGCAGAGTTTGTGTACACTACTCCTCTAAAACCATTCAGTCAATCGATCTGAAACTATACACACGTCTTTTACACATATTGAAGATGTGCACCTTGGTTGTTTTTATGCCGAAAAAATATTTTAATTATTTAGCCATTTTTTCTACATTTTTGTATGCAATTCTATATAGGGTACAGAGTTTGTATGTACGTACGCCAATGTGCTGACGATATCACGCTGTCCGCAAGCTGTACGTACGTGCGTCCGGGTTAAAGTTTTTCGTTAAAGTTTTTTGGTGTACTATCACAGCCTTGCCGGGCGCGACATGTGGGCCGCGGCCGTCTAGTTTCTAGGCGGCAGCTGGGGGGTATCTGTGAGCCTCTGCTCACTTGCTCTAGTATGGAAATGGTTCTAAAGTGCTGTCAAAGCATGGTTTTCATGAGAAAAATGAACATTAAAAAATATACACCGGACAACAAATTTTAATTCATCATTGTAAGGGTTAATGGAATATATATATCCCATGTTTGTTCCCTCAGGTACATTTTTGGTTTTCTGGTATGTGAGAGTTAAATCTTGTTGTACCATTCTAAGATTAGTATGATTAGTGCTAGTCCTATTACTTTTAGGGAGTGAACATGAAAACGACTTTTCAGCTTTTTCATTGGTTGACTGGTGTCACATGACATTACCGAATGAGTAGTGTGAGGACCCAACATAAACAACTGTTCCTGTCGGCGAAAGCAACATACACATATACAATGTACTCTTTGTAGCTTAACCCTTAGACCGCTATCTTAATTCTTTTGTCGTCTGCTGTTTATTTTCTATTTTCCATTTTTGTCTTGCCCGCGAAGCGGAAAGCAAGACATAGGTTTTGCTTTTCCGGAGTCGGTGTCGTCGGCGTCGTCGGCGTCGTCGTCGGCGGCGTCGTCGTCGGCGTCGTCGGTGTCGTCGTCGTCGTCGGCGTCGTCGGCGGCATCGTCGTCGTCGGCGTCGTCGGTGTCGGCGTCATCATTCAATGTTAAGTTTTCATGTTACAGTCATTACTTCAACACCTTATCAGCTACAGTCATCAAACTTTATACATACCTGATATGTAGATTAATATAGGACTATTAAAAACATATTCCGGGCTCCAGGGTCAAGGTCAAACTCTATTTCTTTCTATGCTACAAACTGAATATTAATGCATGAAGACCCGTTTTCTTGTGCGCTCTGTACACCTTACCTGTAGAGAGAACAATAGCCTTCTCCAACACTTCTGCATGTGCAAGCATGTGCAAATTTCCAGCTTGACCACTAAATGTCCAGCTAAATTATTACAGGTAATTTATACAGGTAAATTATTATACCTGGGTATTACATTTCCGTAAACTGTGTTGACAATATTGTGGCAATATGTGGACCTGTGCAGATATGATATGTAGATAAATATAGGACTATTATAAAAATTCTGGGCTCCAGTAGCGAGCATTATTTTTTTGTTAATTTTTAAACTTTTTTTTTTTAAACTTTTTTTCCATTTTTATACGACCGTTTTTGTCCCGCCTGCTTTAGCAGAAGCGGGACATAGGTATAGCTTTTGCATCGGCGTCGGCGTCGGCGTTGGCGTCGGCGTCGGCGTCGTCGGCTGTGTCGTCGGCAGCGGCGGCGGCGTCAACATTTCACGTTAAGTTTTTGCGTTTAGGTCAGTTTCCAGAAAACTATAACACCTACGACCTCCATACTTGGTATACATCAACACTGTGGTGTAACCATCTCACACAGAGGGAGTCCATGTGACCTTGACCTAGGTTTCATGGTTGATTGACCTACTTTTCACATGCATTCAACGTTAAGTTTTTGCGTTTAGCTCTGTTTCTAAAACTTAACACTCAGGTTAATTCATTGTAACTTCTGTTTCCCTCAATGGAATGCTTTAATATTCCATACATGCATTTGTAACAACATCCCGCATCATTCTACAGAAAGCCCATGGTGCCCGCTAATCCCAAAGGTCAAGGTCGCTGACTTAGAAATTTCCGTGTTTTCAAAAGTTAATGCTCGGTTTATGCTTTAATATTCCATACATACATTTGTAACAACATCCCGCATCATTCTACAGAAAGCCCATGTTGCCCGCTAACCCCAAAGGTCAAGGTCACTGACTTACAAATTTCCGTGTTTGGAAAAGTTAACGCTCAGTTTATGCTTTAATATTCCATACATGCATTTGTAACAACATCCCGCATCATTCTCAGAAAGCCCATGTTGCCCGCTAAAAGGTCAAGGTCAAATGACTTACCCAAATTTCCGTGTGGTAAAAGAACGCCGCTAATGCAAATTTGGTAACAATCCGGTACAGAAAGCTCCCGCAACTTCAGTAAATGCCGTTTGTTGGTTTAAAAGTTACGCTCAGTTTATGCTTTAATATTCGTTTAGAGAAGTTAACGCTCAGTTTATGCTTTAATATTCCATACATGCATTTGTAACAACATCCCGCATCATTCTACAGAAAGCCCATGATGCCCGCTAACGCCAAAGGTCAAGGTCACTGACTTAGAACTTTCCGTGTTTGGAAAAGTCAATGCTCAGTTTATGCTTTAATATTCCATACATGCATTTGTAACAACATCCTGCATCATTCTACAGAAAGCCCATGGTGCCCGCTAACCCCAAAGGTCAAGGTCACTGACTTAGAAATTTCCGTGTTTGGAAAAGTTAACGTTCAGTTTATGCTTTGATATTCCATACATGCATTTGTAACAACATCCCGCATCATTCTACAGAAAGCCCATGTGCCCGCTAACCCAAAAGGTCAAGGTCACTGATTAGAAATTTCCATGTTTGGAAAAAGTTTAACGCTCAGTTTATGCTTTAATATTCCCATACATGCATTTGTAACAACATCCCGCATCATTCTACAGAAAGCCCATGGTGCCCGCAAACCGCAAAGGTCAAGGTCACTGACTTAGAAATTTCCGTGTTTGGAAAAGTTAACGCTCAGTTTATGCTTTAATATTCCATACATGCATTTGTAACAACATCCCAAATCATTCTACAGAAAGCCCATGATGCCCTCTAACGCCAAAGGTCAAGGTCACTGAATTAGAAATTTGCGTGTTTGCAAAAGTTAACGCTCAGTTTATGCTTTAATATTCCATACATGCTTTTGTAACAACATCCCGCATCATTCTACAAAAAGCCCATGGTGCCCGCAAACCCCAAAGGTCAATGTCGCTGACTTAGAAATTTCCGTGTTTGCAAAAGTTAACGCTCGGTTTATGTTTTAATATGCCATATATGCATTTGTAACAACATCCCGCATCATTCTACAGAAAGCCCATGGTGCCCGCTAACCCCAAAGGTCAAGGTCACTGAATTAGAAATTTCCATGTTTGGAAAAGTCAACGCTCAGTTTATGCTTTAATATTCCATATATGCATATGTAACAACATCCCGCATCATTCTACAGAAAGCCCATGGTGCCCGCTAACCCCAAAGGTCAAGGTCACTAACTTACAAATTAACGCTCAGTTTATGCTTTAGTATTCCATATATGCATTTGTAACAACATCCCGCATCATTCTACAGAAAGCCCATGTTGCTCACTAACCCCAAGCTCCATATATACTATCAAACTGCGCGAGGCGGGACATTTTGCTCCGCGGAGCTCTTGTTAAAAAAAACGGTACATATTATGTTTTACCGCACGGCGGGCGGGCGGGCGGGGCGGCGGGCGGGCGGCTGAAGAAAAAGCGCATAGTTCGTGTACACAACTCCTCCGAAACCGTTCAGTCGATCGATCTGAAACTATACACACGTCTTCTACACATATTGAAGATGAGCACCTTGGTGTTTTTATGGCGAAAAAATATTTGTTAACAAAAATATCGCCTTTTTAACTTAGCCATTTTTTCTTCATTTTTCTATACATTTCTATATACGGTACAGAGTTTGTGTACACAACTCCTCCGAAACCTTTCAGTCGATCGATCGGAAACTATGCACACGTCTTCTACACATATTGAAGATGTGCACCTTGGTGTTTTTATGGCGAAAAAATATTTTTTAACAAAAATATCACCTTTTTAACTTAGCCATTTTTTTCTACATTTTTCTATACAATTCTATATACGGTACAGAGTTTGTGTACACAACTCCTCCGAAACCATTCAGTCGATCGTTCTGAAACTATACACACGTCTTCTACACATATTGAAGATGTGCACCTTGGTGTTTTTATGTCGAAAAAATATTTTTTAACAAAAATATCACCTTTTTAACTTAGCCATTTTTTCTACATTTTTCTATACAATTCTATATACGGTACAGAGTTTGTGTACACAACTCCTCCGAAACCGTTCAGTCGATCGTTCTGAAACTATACACACATCTTCTACACATATTGAAGATGTGCACCTTGGTGTTTTTATGCCGAAAAAATATTTTTGTAACAAAAATATCACCTTTTTAACTTAGCCATTTTTTCTACATTATTGTATCCAATTCCCTATCATTTCTACTTTACACTCTACTCTGACTAAAATTAGTATACATGTTTAGCACAACGAGATGAAGAAATAATGCTATAGACTTCTCATTAATGTTTCTTGCCTTGGTGACAGCTTCACATTTCTGCATCTTCGTTGTCTGGCCCATATTCGACGGGCATATTTTGTGACTTGCGGCACTCTTGTTAGCCAGGTTTTTTTGGAAACAAAATCCTTTTAAACTTTTTTTTGTTAAACTTTTTTTCCATTTTTAGCCAGGTTTTTTTTTTTAAAAAATCCAGGCTATTGGATTGGCGAAAGCCAGGCGGGCAGGCGGCGTCCACAATCAATGTTAAGTTTTCGTGTTTCAGTCCATTTCTTTGTTACTGTAACACATAGGACCAACAAACTTTCACAGCTTCATAACCAAGGGGTGCCCACCACATATCACTATCCAACATGTTACCTTTTTTTTTAACTTGACCCATTTTTTCCGCGCAGTCAATGTTCTCTTTTCCCGTTTACAATGTTAACTTTTCGTGTTTAAGTCCATTTCTTGTACCACCTAGTACCACCAAACTTTCACAGCTTCATAACCAAGGGGTGCCCACCACATACAACTATCCAACATGTGACCATTTTTTATACCCCCCCGCAACGAAGTTGTGGGGGGGGTATACTGGAGTCAGCTTGTCCGTCCGTCCGTGTTTCCGTGTTTCCGTCCGTCACAAAACTTAACAATTGTAAATTTCCTTTTAACTTCTCTTTCCCTTTGTGGAAATCTTTCATATTTTACCCGCCCCTTCTCTGACACTCATACATCATTCTGCAACAAACCTACGACCCCCATTTATGCCAGGGGTCAAGGTCACGGACATAGAAACTTAGAAAAAAAAGAAAACTTAACAATTGTAAATTTCCTTTTAACTTCACTTTCCCTTTGCAGAAATCTTTCATATTTTACCCGCCCCTTCTCTAACACTCATACATCATTCTGCAACAAACCTACGACCCCCATTTATGCCAGGGGTCAAGGTCACGGACTTAGAATGTCTAGTTTGCTTTTTTCAAATGGAACCACCATCGCACTCTCCATATGTGCTGACATAGTCTTTTATCTGAAAATGATAGTATGCGAGCTGGAATTCATTCTAGGTCAGGGCTGACGCGGGGGGGGTATTCCGTAAGCCCCCGCTTACTGACAAATCTAGTTTTACCTTCACCTATTATTTCTACGTAATTGACTTAGCCATTTTCAACGTTAACTTTTTAACGTACGTCTGGTTAAAGTTTTTTGGTTAAAGTTTTTCGTTATACTATATCTCTACAACTGCTTCGCCCATTACCTTGAAACTTTACATTGGTGTTTATCATCATCCATATTTTCATTCTACCCCCCAACCGTGCGGCCCCTGTGCCCAATGTCAAGGTCAAATTACTTTGATTTTTTTGTGTACTATATCTCTGCAACTGCTTCACCCATTACCTTCATACTTCACATGGGTGTTTATCATCATTGTCGCGCCCGCTTGCGGAAAGCGCGATATCGTCGGCATTTTGGCATACGTCCGTCCGTCCGTCCGTCCGTCCATCCGTCCGTGTGTCTGGTTAAATTTTTTCCATCTACTATATCTCTTTTTAGCTCACCTGAGCGAAGCTCATGTGAGCTATTGTTACCGCAATGTGTCCGTCGTCCGTCGTCGTTCGTCCGTCGTCGTCCGTGAACATTTTCAAACGTCTTCTCCTCGGTAACCATTGGGTCTATAGTCACCAAACTTCATGGTCATGGTCCTTAGGTAGGGGGATTACAAAATTGTTAAAATGACGTCATTACGTAATCCAAGATGGCCACCGTCTAAAAATAGCCCAAATTCTTAAAAAATCTTCTTCTCAAGAACCGCCAACTTGATTTCGACAAAACTTGGTAGGAATGATCGATGTACATTGCTCTTTCAAAGTTGTTAAAATGGTGACCCCGGGGTCAAAAGTGGGCGTGGCCCGTGGGGTCAAATTGGGGTCAAATTTTATTTTTGACTGAATATGGTTATGTTATATATCAAATTGAAGGCGATCACTCTGGTACATTTTGTGTCGAAATCGGATTGTTATGTCATCCCAGATGGCCGCCGAAATGTCAAAAGGTCGTTCTTTTATTAGAGATTTCAAAATTCTTCTTCACATGAACTGGCCCATGGTAGCCAAACTTAAAAGTTATGGTCCATGGGTGAAGCCTTTTCAGATTTGTTAAAATGGAGGTCATCGCTAATCCAAGATGGCCACCGTCTAAAAATAGCATTAATTCTTAAAAAATCTTCTTCTCATGAACCGCTAGCCGGATTTCGACGAAACTTGGTAGGAATGATCGATGTACAATGCTCTTTCAAAGTTGTTAAAATGGTGACCCCGGGGTCAAAAATGGGTGTGGCCCGTGGTGTCAAATTTTATTTTTGACCGAATATGGTCATGTTATATATCAAATCGAAGGTATCAATCAGGCGATCACTCTGGTACATTTTGTGTCGAAATCGGATTGTTATGTCATCCCAGATGGCCGCCGAAATGTCAAAAGGTCGTTCTTTTATTAGAGATTTCAAAATTCTTCTTCACACGAACCGCTTGGCCCATGGTGGCCAAACTTCACAGTTATGGTCCATGGATGAAGCCTTTTCAGATTTGTTAAAACGGAGGTCGTCGCTAATCCAAGATGGCCGCTGTCTGAAAATAGCACACATTCTTAAAAAATCTTCTTCTGATGAACCGCCAGCCGGATTTCGACGAATCTTGGTAGGAATGATCGATGTACAATGCTCTTTCAAAGTTGTTAAAATGGTGACCCCGGGGTCAAAAATGGGCCTGACCCGTGGTGTCAAATTGGGGTCAAATTTTATTTTTGACCGAATATGGTCATGTCTATATCAAATTGAAGGTATCAGAGAGGCGATCACTCTGGTACATATTTTGTTGAAATTGGATGGTCATGTTATCCAAGATGGCCGCCGAAAGGTCAAAAGGTCGTTCTTTTATTAGAGATTTCAAAATTCTTCTTCACACGAACCGCTTGGCCCATGGTGGCCAAACTTCACAGTTATGGTCCATGGGTGAAGCCTTTTCAGTTGTTAAAACGGAGGTCATCGCTAATCCAAGATGGCCGCCGTCTAAAAATAGCACAATTTTTTTTAAAACACATGAACTCAATGTCACATTCTCCTTTGGTGTTCATGGAGTCAGGTGAGCGAGTTAGGGCCATCATGGCCCTCTTGTTTTAGTGTCCATGCCTCGCCCCAAGGCGCGACATGCAGGCCACGGCCATCTAGTCTACAAATAGTGGGTATAATTATGTTATCCAAGTGTCTATGCTTGGAAAAAACCTGGCCTTCGTGGCTTTGCCTCGTTTCTTTTTTTTTTTCAAATTCTTTTTCCATTTTTGTCTAGTAGCATAAGGTCGTAAGTGCTACATACCGACTATTATCATATACTAAAACAATTATTGACTAGTGAGCCATACAACATAATCTGATATTCTATGGCTCACTAGTCAATAATTGTATAATATGTTCGGGCCAGTGAAAATTGCTTTCTGGCCCAGGCTCGAGGTCAAGGCGGCAGGACAAGGCGAGACATTTGATTCCGCGGAATTCTTGTTATCATCAAAAACATGCTTTGACAGCACTTTAGAATAATTTACAACATGCTTTGACAGGACATCAGATTTTTGGAAATGATTCTGAAGTGCTGTCAATGGAAATGATTCTGAAGTGCTGTCAAACCATGTTTTTATTGAGAAATAAGGCAAGATATAAAAGCAACAGCAGACGACAATTGTTGTGAGTGGCGGTCTAAGGGTTAAAACGCTACTGGATAAATAGAATAGTAGCCAAGGGTCTTTGGAAATCAAGTATATCAGAAACGGTATTCCTCGGCAAGCCTCGTAATTCCTACATGTTTTGTAGCCAATCCTAAATAACATGATGGACCTGATTTCACACACACATTGTCATTTGTGCCATAAAGTGTGACCCACATACAGACATGTTGTTTCAATTATCTACTGGCATTACGCTGTAAAATACATATTCTTCTGTAAAAATGTGGATATTAATTAAAAAGCAAAGGTATTACATTCAGTGTTATGACTAGACTTTCTGCTATTGTGAGTTATGCAGTTTTCCGAATATTCTACAGAAAATGTAGTTCTTCAAATGATATTTGGTTAACAGTTTATCACCGAAATGGAAAATAACGTGAAAGCGAACACGTAAGCGTGGGTAATTATTTGGTAAATAGGAAATACCAATAGACAGTATGATAATGATCTACAATAGGTTGGCAAATAAGATCTGCTCAACAGATGAAATGATAAAGGAACAGTTTTCATGTTGAGTAATGACAAATAATATAACGTGATGGATGTGGAGATTTTTGTGTTCGCAAACTGTGTAGACGCGGATCAGATGCAAAGTGCAGTCTATTTCAGGGAATACACAGTTTGCAATGACAACATAGAGCATAGTGAAAGGAAAATCTGATTTCAGTGTCGAATTTGAACGGTCTAAAATTGCGGAACTCTAAATGCAAAGTGTCATGGTATGAACATTTAACTGGTTGTAAAACAACAACTGGGGGCCGTTTCACTAAACTTCTTACGACTAAAATATTCGTAAGTGCAAAATTATGATAGTCTGTAAATGTCACATTAACAAAGTTTTCTTGTAAACAATTATTGGATTTACATTTATTGAGCATAGGCTGCATATGCATGCAGCCTATGCTCAATAAATGTAAATCCATGAATTTAAATTTCCAGACGATCCCAAATTTGCATTTACGAACATTTTAGTTGTACGAAGCTTAGTGAAACGGGCTGGTGGTCTTATATATCAGTTACAGGCTTCGACTAGGTGCATACATCATTGACTGACTGTGTCTAGGTTATCAGATACATCATTGACTGACTAGTGAGATACATCTTGACTGACAGGTGATCAGATACACATGATTGACTAGGTAACCAATACATCATGGCTGACTAGGTGATCAGATACATCATTGATTGACTAGGTAACCAATACAACATTGACTGACTAAGGGGAGCAGCTACATCATTATTGACTAGGTTGGATCAATACATCATTGATTGAATAGGTGACAAGACATCATTCAAACTGATGTTCTAGTTGGATTAGATACATCATTGTCTGGACGAGGTGATCAGATACAACAATTACTGAACTAGTTGATCAGATACCCATCATTGGATTGGACTAGGTAACCAAGATACATCATTGACTGAATAAGGTGATCACTACATCATTCACTGACTAGGTGATCAGATACATCATCTGACTGGCCTAGGTGACAGATACATCATTTGACTTGACTAGGTGATCAGATACAGTCATTGACTGACTAGTGATACACTACATCATTGTTTGACTAGGGATCACTACATCATTGATTGAACTAGTATCAGATACATCATTGATTGACTAGTGATCAGATACATCATTGACTGACTAGGTGATCAGATACACCATTGATGACAAGTGAATCAAATACATCCATTGATTGACTAGGTGATCAGATACATCATTGATTGACTAGGTGATCAGATACATCATTGATTGACTAGGTGATCAGCTACATCATTGACTGACTAGGTGATCAGCTACATCATTGATTGACTAGGTATAAATACATCATTGATTGACTAGGAGATCAGATACATCATGTGACTACAAGTGATCATATACATCATTGACGACTAGTGATCAGATACATCATTAATACTAGGTTGAATCAGATACATCATTGATTGACCTAGGATCAGAGACATCATTGGAATGACTAGGTGAATCAATTACTTCCTAGACTGACTAGGTGATCAGATACATCATCAGACTGACGAAGTGTGATCAGAAACATCATTGATTGACTAGGTGATCAGATACATCATTGATGACTAGGTTGACAGATACATCATTGACTGACTAGGTGATCAGCACATTCATGATTGGACTATGATCATACATCTTGATTGACTAGGTGATCAGATTAAACATCATTGACGACATGATCAGATACTTCATTGATGACTAGGTGATCAGATACATCATTGATTGACTAGGTGATCAGATACATCATTGATTGACTAGGTGATCAGATACATCATTGATTGACTAGGTGATCAGATACATCATTGACTGACTAGGTGATCAGATACATCATTGACTGACTAGTACAGATTACATCATACGACTAGGTGATCAGTACATCATTGATTGACTAGGTATCAGATACATCATTGATTGACTAGGAGATCAGATACATCATTGATGACTAGGTGACAGCTAATCATTCATGACTAGGTGATCAGATACATCATTGACTGACTAGGTGATCAGATACATCATTGACTGACTAGGTGATCAGATACATCATTGACTGACTAGGTGATCAGATACATGTGATATTTATAGAAACTGTGTAAATGACATTGAAAATATTTTATTGTATAAAATGGGCTTTCGCAGTGTAATAAAACTCACTAGTGTAATAAATATGCAAATGAGCCTGCTACCGAAATTATATGTTAGGTAATCAGCACAGCTTCAAATTATGGTGATGTGCTCAGGGCTCCAGATAAGGAATTAGTAATTGAGTATTGTCACTCCATCATTTCTGAAGCAATTGGGTATTTCAAAATTTTAATTGTGTAAAATAGAATCACACTACTGTTTATAGCAGACCGCACTTATTGAATAGTTTGCTTCTAAATGAAAACACATCTCGGTATTTCATTAGAATTGTCTCCTTGGAGACAATTCTAATGAAATACCAAGATGTGTTTTCATGGAAAAATGAGAAAATATGCTATATTTGTGGTTTGTTTATTGTTTTCTGTAACATGATAACGATACCACAACTTTTTCATTGCTTTTGATACTCACTTCTTCAATTGGCAATTGTAATTGGGTATTTATGCAAATACACAGCTTATCTGGAGCTCTGGTGCTTATGCAATAAATATAATCTCACATTTGTGATGATTTAATACGAGATTTATTGTTTATTAAGTTGTTGACAGATTTTATAAGAAACTTGACATGGTCATAGTGAACTTGTTTAATAAATATCATATTAATTAAATCATCACTCTTGTAAGATCCTCTATGTAAATATTTTTCATGATATATCACATTTTCTTAGGTACAAAATCATGTTTTGTGACTACTGGCACGAGAGCAGAAATTTCATTCATGGATGTGCCAATTGTAATTTCTCATCCACTCTTGGAAGGATCGTAGCCAGTTATTTCCTTTTTAATTTATTTATAGAAATCCGGTCCAAATTGTATATTTTATGGTCTTATTGCTTGTAAAAAAAAAAGGCGACTGTCACACGATTCATGTGTAAAGGAGCCATCATAGTGTTTTCGACTAACGTTGATCCAGATTATCCTACATACCTGCACAGATTGATCCGGAACTGCATTATTTGCCAGATTCATATTTTCACACTTATTAACGTTATGCAATCAGTGTAGACCTAGATCAGACTGCACATATGTGCAGTCTGATCTGGTTCTACCCTGTTTGCAGTCTTTTTTTTTTGTAAGTTATTCAGTATGAAATAAACACTAAAATAAACCAAAGGACCGGATCTCTATAAATAGATTTGCAAAGGGAAATAACTGGTTACGATATCCCATTGTCATTTCTCTTCCACTCTTGGCAGGAAACAATGCATGTAACATCACTTCCTACAACCTAAATTTCTTGCTTCACGGACTTCATCAATGGACCATATCGACCGCCAACGGCTTCCTTGTACATTTTGCAAAAAACAACATTCACGTAATTACGCATGTGTAGAAATATGAGGCGTTTCTTTGTACAACATTGCATGTTTTTCTGCTCATCAGGAAATGATATTTTCTGCATATTTCATTTTCACTTTGGTTGTAAAAATAAATCTATCATTGTTTCAACAGATGCATAAGCAGGCGTACGGAAATTTGGCTTACTCGATTACAAAAGAGAAAATTGGGTTAATGCAATGAGTGGTAAACCATACAACTACGGCATGTGAGAGTGTGTCTCTTTGACTTGCTGATTTTTTGTCGCGCCCGCTTGCAGAAAGCGCGATATAGTCGGCACATTGACGTATGTACATATGTGCGTCTGAGTTTGTGTTATTGGTTAAAGTGTTTGGTTAAAGTTTCTCGGTATACTATCAAAGCCTCGGCGGACGCGATATGCCATTTAAATTCCCTCACAAATTCCAGTTATTTTTAAAAATCTATTTTTAGCCCCCATGTTAAATTCAGATAGGAAAATAGTTTTTTAACAATAAAATCAATATTTGATGGAATTTCATGAAATTTTTAGAGGGTGACTTTTTTGTTATTGATGAAAAAGTACTTCCATTTAAATATTTTTATGATTTAATGTGTTTAATAGCCAAAAGTTCATCGGCAGAAAAACGTGGAACAGACAGTAGATCCACACATATCTGGGTCACAACGGATTGAAATCCACTTTCGTTGATGTGTGATGATTGGTCAGACGATGTCACATGATGAACAATTGACGCTAGTTTAACATTTTCAACCCTATGTAACTGGAATGGACTGTGATATGTTAACTTAATGGCCAATCCAATCATCACATAATGATATTTCAGACTAGTCCATTTATAAAAAGGGGGTATTTTTTCTAACATATATGAACATACTTGCAAAAAGTGCAGATCCTGATCATCACGAGCCGGCTCATCTGGATCTACACTGTTTGAAAACATCACAAAAGAGGTATACAGTGTCAAAAGGGTTAATGATGCAACATAAACTAGTCCGCATTCTTTGCTCACACCCATCTACATGACCTTAGCTGTTGCTGGGACGTTAAACCCCATTCACTTTCAGTCTTTCCTCCAAAGCTTACCTACATGGATACAAATGTAATTGACGAACTGTTCATCAGCTTCTAGTAAATTGGTAGGTTATTTAAACGTTTCAGCTCGTTTGTCTGTGGCAGTAACGTCTTGTTGGGCGATTACATGCTGTTTTCTAAGTGAATCCAGTTCGTCGGAATGTCCCTTGGCAACAGAAGCAGCATCCAAGGTATTTAGGTATCAGAGTTGGAGAGAGTCAAACAATCGTAGTTTCATTAACTCTTTGCATGTTCTCGGTGAAACTAACAGCCAACAAATTAGGAATATTTTTCTTAATTCTCTCTGTAAATGTGTCTCCGGACTCAATTCTAATGAAATTCCAAGACATATTCATGATATTTTACAGGGAGAAATAAAAGAAAATATATTGATTTGTCGTGTGCTGTATTTGAACTGTTTATAGCCCACACGTTTCCCAGCATGCAAAGAGTTAACAGTAGAGTAAATGTTATTCTTGTAATTGACTAAGTCAAACAAATCCATGTGATTATGTACTGTATGGCATCTTTGCCGAAATTGATTTAGAAAATATAAAGAAACCTATTTCAGAGTACAAATGCGACAAGATGAATCAAATGTGGCTGTGACTGGAGAGATCGGGCTTATGGGTTTTTGCCGACAGACCACATGTTCTTGCTATGTACTTTTAGTGCTGATTGTATGGTGCTTCCCTCCTACAGGTACATTCCCTATCATAGGACAGACGTAAAAGCCTCATATGCTTAACCAATCTTTTTCATCAGTTCCTACGCATATTTGAGACCCAGTGTCTCTAAATTATGCTATTTGGCCATTTTGATAAAAAAGCCCCATGTCTGGTATTTCACGAGTGTGTTTATAGTAAACACAGCAAGTGTAGCGTAGTAAATCGTGCAATAATGATCTGCAAGTGTAGAGTACTACCGCTGGCTGGTGGTGCAATGATGCAGTTTCAGGCAGCATGGAATTAGAACCTGTAATGAAACATAAGTGGTTTCTGTCGAACCTGGGGATATATTCTACTTCTCATCCCCAACCAGTTATAGTGTGTCATCAGAGCTCCATACTATAAGTTACATCACTCATTAACCCTTACACTGCTATCTTAATTGTGTTGTCGGCTGCTGTTTATTTTCTATTTTCCATTTTTATCATCAAAAACATGGTTCGATAGCTCTTTAAAATAAGTGCTGTCAAACCATGTTTTTATTGAGAAATAAGGCAAGATATAACAGCAACAGCAGACGACAATTGTTGTGTGTAGCGGTCTAAGGGTTAACCTTCAATAGCAGGTGTAAAAATGGCTCTGAAAATTGGGAAAATTTGCTTATTCACTTTGAGTAAAACTTTGAATAAAATATACACCTTACCGAACAAACTCCCAGTAAGTAATTAATAATTATAAATATGTTGTTGTATATCAAAAGAAAACCATTAGTACCTATTTTTATATCAGAAATACATGTGATAAATTTCCTAATAATTTGAAAAAGTAAATTATGCATTGAATTTGAAATCAGGGCATACAATAAACTTTAGACACAAAGCTTATCGGGAGCGCAGCTTATTGTAGAGTAACTCTATTTGACAACCAGTGTTGACCCTGATCAGCCTGCACACATGTGGATGTGACTGTATAAATGGGGCTTATGGGTTTTTGCGACCAGTGTAGATACAGATCAGCCCGTGCATCCTCATAGTCTGATCAGGATCTGCAGTGTTTGCCATTCCATCAATGAATTAATAAACACCCGTCATGCTTCTAACAAGCAATGTAGATTGTTATCAGGCTACATGAGTGTGCTATTTAATCAGGATATACACTGGTCACATAAGCCCCATTTCTGCAGTCACAGTCGCATATAATGGAGTCTCTCTATTTGACAACCGGTGTTGACCCTGATCAGCCTGCACATTTGTGCACATTTGTGCAGGCTGATCAGGGTCAACACCGGTTGTAGATGCCGAGTGGATGTTTCGTTTCTGCGAGTTATATATAATGGGACTTAAGTGGTGCCTCTGGAGAGGTAAGTGGTGGAGGGTGCAGGGCGTCTGTTTCTAACAATATTCCAGATTATCCATGAGTTAAAGGTACATGCCCAATGTTCTTTATAGGAATTAAATTAGTGTATAATTGTGTGACCATTCCACCAGTTCTAAAAATTATGTGTGGACACTATACAGATATAATCATTTAATAATATTTATTTTACTGGTAGTGACTCGCGGTGGTATCAAACTAGTTTAATATGCAAATGAGGCAATATAATTTTAATTATTTATACTTATTAAATTCGTCACCTGAAAAAGATAATATTTATAAAGAATGAGTATTGCACATCAAAAAGTAAATAAAGAGAATAAATAGTAATGTCGATTAGCATTTTAAGGAACACGGTTATCGCCCCTGATATCAATGTGAAAAATTTATCCGATATTAAATGTATAATAATGCCAATCAATATGTGGGATAATGGTGAATGAATGTTTATTTTGCCAGAAAATATCTCAGATGATGTCTCTGATGTAAAGAACATGTTGTGCAGACTGAGTGGGCATGTACCTTTAAGCTTTCTTGTTGCATAGAGTTAGTTTATTGAAATTCTGTATAACGTATACTTAGCTTATGTTTCAAGTTGTAATCCAAGAATGTGTATGTTTGATGTTGATCTTCACCAAGATGTTATATGTGGTGCTCAAACATTATATTCAATCTTGTTGCATCGAAATTCGGTATTGTGTTAGCTTGGGTTTTGTCATATAACTGTTTAATTTCAATCTAGATATGGGGCCCCCAAAGAATTTAGAATATTTCAAATTCTGTGTGATTTAAGGTTTCTCGTTGCTTAAAATTTGTTTATTGAAATTCTGTGTATTGTGTACGGTATATTGAGCTTATAGATATTTGATCTTGCGATCTAAGAGTGCGTGTTTGATAGATATTTGATCTTGCGGTCTAAGAGTGCGTGTTTGATAGATATTTGATCTTGTGATCTAAGAGTGCGTGTTTGATAGATATTTGATCTTGTGATCTAAGAGTGTGTGTTTGATAGATATTTGATCTTGATATTTGATCTTGTGATCTAAGAGTGTGTGTTTGATAGATATTTGATCTTGTGATCTAAGAGTGCGTGTTTGATAGATATTTGATCTTGTGATCTAAGAGTGCGTGTTTGATAGATATTTGATCTTGTGATCTAAGAGTGCGTGTTTGATAGATATTTGATCTTGCGATCTAAGAGTGCGTGTTTCACGTGGATCTAGATCTTGTTGGAGGCTCAAATAATTTACAATATTTCAAATTCCTGTTGCATACTTCATTGTTATTCAATGCTAGAAATTGTTAACGTAATTCCAGCTATCAATCAATCAATCAATCAATCAATCAATCAATCAATCAATCAATCAATCAATCAATCAATCAATCAATCAGTAATAGTTATGGTTCACATATTTAATTTTTAAGAAATTAGTATATTAAAAATGCAATATGTAAACTATAACTAACTTTAGTGGTTGCCCCGCCCCATCACAGGCACCTGTCTATTAGAATGGAGTGCTGCCCACTGAATCGATCGTACACATGGTGCGCGTCATAGGAAATTACGTCAACAAGGCGGCGCCTGTGGTTCTAAATATAACTGCTGAGTTATTGAACATTTAAGGATTAATTGAATAGATATTGGCGAAAGTGTCGCAATATGCGATTAATTGAGACGAAATTCTCTGCTTTCATTGGTCGAGAAACTAGGGTAAAAAATAAATTATATAAAAGACATTGTGGGTTTTCAAACTTGCACATACCAAACATTCTATTATTTGATAAAAAATAAAATAGCGGAGCCATTAAACATGTTTTCCAACCTATCATTTTCTGATATACGCCGCAAATTTCAAAATTACAATGCGGTTAACCTATTTCTAATGCACTCCTTTACTACTGGCGTAGGAATACATATTGAAATAATTTGCAACTGTATTCTTATATTTAAGGGTGGGAAATGGCTCGAAGACCTTCCATACCCGGGCATGTGCCCGTAAATGATCAGGCCAATGGCCGTTGGCCCATTTGTTTCCGAATTTACTAATATATGCGATACAGTCGAAATATGTGCATTAAATGAAGGAGACGATGAGGCGGTGAGTTTAACCTAATTAGTTCATTCTCCTATTGCACAATGCCGATATGTCAGACCGTGAAGAGGGCCGAGTGTGCGTGCACATGATATATGGATACTCAGCCGTTACATTGTTATATTACCTGCTAATGCTATTAGAGGGTTGGACGAGGCAAAACAGACCAAGCAGAGACGGATCCACGTGATATGGGCAAATCCAACGCCCACAGAGGAGCAACAGCGCAGGCCGAGCCGGAGCAGCCGAGCCACCGACCCACCCACAGCAGACCGGGACACCGCAGTCAGTGACAACCGGAGGCTCCGCACCGCAACCGCCACCCGCAGCGACGAGGAGACAGGCAAGCCATGCCCAAGCCACCCACAAGGCCGCCACTGGCAACACCCAGGCAGCTCATTCCGCCACAGATCCCAAGGCGCATATAGTATGACACTGCCCAGTATGCAACACAGAGGAAACGACCCGATGTCGGGTCCACAGAGGCCTAGGCCACCTCCCACTGAGTGGGTGGTAGACACGAGCGAGGCCTTGTCCCCGAGGAGGGGGGACTAAGTTTGTTTTATTTCGTTCTGATCTTCTCTTTGTTGGTGTCGTAGGCGTCTGGCTACACCGCGAGGACCGCATCTGGTTTGTGTTTGAGTGAGCTGTGTGCATGAAAATCACAGATGCCCTTATCTGTATTGTGTATGTATATGTTGTGGGTGCGTGCCTATCTAAGTGTGTCTGTCAGGGTTATGTCCAATGTCATATTGACTTGGCTCATCTACTGCCCTAAGGGCGAAATAGCTGGTCCCCATAGGGCCAGATTCTGTTGATTGACTATATGGACAATATGATGAAACCATTATGCCCGGCTCGACCACTAACTGCACAGAAACAGTTCGGCGCTTTGAGGTATATTGTTGCAGGTAGAAATCCTCCGTTCTTGAGCTTCTTTCTTCTAGCGTCGTGCCTGCATGGAGTGGATCCACCGGTTATTTGTGACACCCGGGTTCACCAAGCACTCCCGGCTTTCAATCAGCGGGAGCAGCTTCTGTCTTCTATGACTTCATATGTTGACTTGGTCGCCTTAGTGGTTTTACCGGACACAATGGGTGTGTGAGTTTATATTTGTTTATGTTATGCATATTCTTTACTACACTACACGCTGCTGTGTGGAGTATTGTGTACATGTATAATGCCTATGCGTGTAAGGGACCGTCCGTATTGAGCGGAAGTAAGCTATTATTGCGTGCTTGGATGTAGTAAAAATTACAAAAAACTGTCACCCTGCCATTCGGGACGAGACACACGTAAGGGAGCTATGAGCCGCCCCCGTGTCTTGCGCGGTCCATGATAGGATGGACTGAGTGGACTTATGGGTGACATGAGTGTATTATGTCCGCAGATTCTGAACTCCCTGGACGCTTGCCTGGGATGGACCAGACCAGTTGTGACCTAGTGAGAGTCGTTGATATTTGTCTACTTACTAGACAAGTATCGGTGTACCTGGATGCGGTCCTCTCGGTGTCGCTTCGTTGGTGACGCATTGGTGCTACAACGAATCTTGGGAGAAGAACATGTATGGTTATTCAGCATCAATTGTATGGTCCCTATCTGTTTCGTGTATTGGAAATGGGACTCCTGGTTATGCTATACATTTTTGCATATGTACATATCATGGACATGTATACATATGTGTATTATGATTACTCCTCGGCGACAGTGTGGACCTAGACGTATGTGTTCCTATGTGTTTTTTATTGATGTAGTATAGGGCCAATTTTAAAATTACATTACAGTTAAAATACAAGTTTATATTAGAGCGGCATTATATTAGAACGTATTCGGGTAGTGGCTAGGTTCAACCAATGTCATTGCTCACTCGAGTACAGTGCTATTTTCGAATAATGTGTGTGCATTGGGTAATTGCTTTTTTTTTTTTCTTTTTTTTTTGTATATTATTACTGTTTCTAACGGCTGATATCGCAGGGGTTCGGGGCGACTTTACGGTTCCCGACAACGATATCCCCACGACACCAGCCGTCACGGAGCTTCGCAGAGACCGAACGAAGCCGTGGCATTTCATGCACGGATCGATGTCAACCTCTGCGAGTCCAATATATTTTGTTATCAGACGGTGCACGCTCTATATATGTACATGGATATATATACAAGTACGTCTATGCATATATGTAAAATCCCACCACTCACCCTATTGTTGCAGTTTGATTAAAATACCAGAAGTAGTCTGGCTTGAGTGGTTAGAAGGCAGGCCAACAATAATGCGTGCAAGAAGAGTCCGTCCGTCACCGACTAAACAGGCTTCGTCAGTGAAGCGAGTTCCACCGGTACCAGACCAATTGTTGACCCTTCCTCTTTCCACTCATTACCCTTACCACTACCACTAAATATAATCTACTAAGTCTAGTCTAACATAGTACATAATAGCATATCGGTATTGTGGTGGGTAGAATTCCGTACACTCGTTGGGTGGGATTACTTGTATGTTAATTTTGGATTCATGTGTTAGCCCACACGAGCCTGTACATATCGTCTCGTTAATTTCCCAGTACTAATCCTCGATAAGGCAGTCCATACGCAAGAAACTTTCCTGGGCCAGTTCCGATCGAGTACATACCCATTGGGTGGGATTACTTGTATGTTAGTTTTAGCTATGGTTATGCTAGAATGGCCTTCGCAGCCGCAAGCGGACGGGATCCCCAAGTGGCGGCCAGCCATACGCTGACACCGCCCCCCGCGGCCCCGTCCCCATACGGTCCGTTGGGGAGTTAATACAGTGTCCACCCAGGGGGCGGCAGCTCGCAGGATATCGTTAAAATGATCTAGGGTTTGCTATTTGTTTGACGCCAGCCGTCAGTCAAAGGCATTGGCGTTCGGAGCTACCCGATTCAGTTGTGCTAAAACCCACCAAGCCTCGTTACCGCCGGGCACCATATTAACTGTTTGAGTTTGATGGGTCTGTATGATTAATGATTGTAATAGTTGGTTGTTTGGGTTGATTGCCTCGTGATCAATGATAACCGCCAGGTACTACCATTATGGAAGAAATATAGGTGCAGTTATATTGTACTTATTTGATTGCATCGCATATCGTGTCATTATTTTACTTTCCTTGTTGCAAGTCAACTCGGTATTGTTATGAGACCAGTGGCACCAGTGAGCAGACTAAAGGTGAGAATTGTTGTAGCATTGGATGCAGGCAGCACCCGGCTGCCACCATTGATCAAATATTAATTCTAGTATTATTATTAGGTGCGAGCATCTAGCAGGCAGACGAGCAGCATAGTATGCAACAGTCCTCTCGTTGCCGGAGAAACATGTATCCCCGACACAAGTGATGTTGCTCGTCATTCGACTATTCACTCTAGAATGAGTAACGCCTCCCGGCCGAGTGTACGGACGTCTATTGACATGTTTAAAGATTATATTAGATTGGTAAATCCTGAAAATATTTACAGCAATTTTCAGATATGGGATGGAGACAATGGGGCCCAGTGTCACGGACGTAACTTAGCTCGACCACTCCATCGGGTTTTTAATGTGTTTCTATCCATGATGATTTTTGATTAGTATGTTATGCATATTATCTCTGTGTTCAGAGTGTGTTTGTGGTGAGTGGCGAGCGCCCCCTATCCTAACTCCGGCAGGCCGATGTGACGGTCACACCACGGGGTGTGTACCACCAACCTTGGCCCACCAGAGCTTCGGAGGGGCGGGGCCACTGCCCTCACCGTCTGTGTGTTGGAGTGGTGAGTGGCGAGCGCTCCCTATCCTAACTCCGGCAGGCCGATGTGACGGTCACACCACGGGGTGTAACCACCAACCTTGGCCCACCAGAGCTTCGGACAGGGCCGCTGCCCTCACCGTCTGTGTGTTTAGAGCATATAACTGTTTGCATGAGTTGTATTTTAAAATAAAATCATTATATCATTTATTTTTGACAGCTTTTAATTTTAGTGGAGCAACGGTGTCATGTTTATATTTTATTCCAATAACCTGTCGCCTTAATGTATTTTAGTACAGCTAAGTGTATTTCATTTTCGCATTCTTTAGGGGGGAATATTAAATTATATGGAGATGATATAACATTATTTTTTAAGCAGACAGCGGCTAGATCTTCTCTTGCTAATTCATGCGCTGGGCAGAAGAAGAAATAGTGGTCCAGTTCTTCATCTTCATCTTCGTCGCACTGACTACAATTCAAATCTACATCAATATCGCTGCCCTGTGGATGACGATTTGCCTTTATACCGTTTCTACCTAGTCTGAGTCGTGTTATTATTTTATCTGACATTCTATCCTTGCTGTATTGTTTACATTTATTTGGTATGGTAGGCACCATGACTTGAAATGTGTGCCCGCCATAGTAATGCTTATGAATGTTATCCCATCGTTTTTGCCATTTTGATTTTATTTTTTGTTTAATGACTGAATATAATTCTCTGTGTGTAGGCAGAGTATTATCTTGTGTTCCTATCAAGTGAGCTGTGCTTGCCGCTCGGTTGGTTTCTTCGTTTCCAGGTATTCCAACATGTGAGGGTACCCAGTCTATATTAATAATTTTCCCTTGTTCCATATGTTTACTTATAAGAATTTTAATGGTATGGACCTTGTCAGGTCTCGTTTTAGACGTACCTGTGTTGATTGCTTGGATGGAGCTTAGTGAGTCTGTTATGATTACAGTGTTATTGTACTTTTTTAATTTTAGGTTGAATATGAGGGCTTTTTCAATTGTAATAAGTTCCGAAGTAAATACAGTTAGATTGGGGGCCAGTTTGTATTGTTCTACGTGACTTAGTTCCGGGACCACAAACGCAGCTGAGGTGATACCGAGTTCTGGGTTTTTGCTACCGTCCGTATAGATGTGTAGGCTGTCTTTCCAATTATGTTCTAAATGTTCCATTGCGTGTTTGAGGCTAAGGGTTGGATTCTTAGTTTTATCTTTTATAATTTCAGTGAGATCAGATCGAGCTGTAATTTCAAATAGATAATACGGGATATGCGTTTTGAATGGCTGCATCTCGCATCCACCCAAATCATATTCTTCTGTTAACATTAGTGTATTCATTGCATAACACGTTTTTATATTGGCTTTTTTGTTGGTATAATTATTGACTGTATTGGTTGCGTCTCGTTTTAGTTTAATCATATTGTATTTGTATGCTGGTTTGAGTTGTATTAGTTCGTTGATTGGTAGGTGAGCGCCATGGGGTTGGGTTCGGACCCAGTATTTGAGTAATGTTTGTTCCCTTCTTAAGTCTAGTGGTAACACTGCTGTTTCTACTTCGATTACTGCGGCTCTTGTTGTTTTATAGGCACCCGTGGCAAGCCTTAGCGCTGCTCTTTGAATTAATTTTAACTTATCCAGGTGAGCAGCCGCAGCATCTTTGTATAGCATGCATCCATAGTCCATCTTCGACAAGATTAATGCTTTATATAGTTGTAGGAGGGAGGATTTGTCTGCACCATAAGATGTACCTGAGATTAGTTTCATTAGATTTAGATCCCTCCTACAACGTTGAATTAGATCTGATATGTGACGTCCCCAGGTAAGTCTATCGTCCAAGTACATACCTAGGAACTTTGCGCATTTTTTGTATGGTATTGCCTGATTGTTAACAACTAGTTCTTTAATTTTGTATTGTTGATCTCCTTTATATGCATACCGTTGCTCCGTGCTTTTGTAGAATAAGTGTCCTCCTCTATGAAAGATGACTGCCTCAGTTTTTATTGGGGATATTTTAAACCCCCATTTATTTTGCCATGTTGTGATTTTATCTAATGTTGTCTGTACAGCCCCCAAGGCTATATTGAGATCTGCATGTACATGCCAGATCGAGCTATCATCTGCAAATTGCGATAGGTCATTTTTGATAGTTGTAATTGGGTTGTTCTCATTGAGTTCGTTATACAATGTATCTATCATGATGTTAAACAGCGTTGGACTAACTACGCTGCCCTGGGGGCTACCGTTATCTACATTTTGAAATTCGGAGTGTTCTGATCCTATTCTCACTCTAATTTTTCTGCCCGTTAGAAAGTTGTCAAGCCACAACAACATTCTATTATTTATGCCCTTCCCGATGAGTTGTTCTATTGCACCTTTCGTCCACATTAGGTCAAAGGCTTTTTCTAAGTCTAGGAATACTGCAACGACCATTTTCTTTTCCATCATGGCTGTTTTAATAATTGTGTCTAGTCGTGCGAGTTGATCTAATGTAGATCTGTTATTTCGGAATCCTGATTGGGTCGGGCTGAGTTTCTGATTTGTTTCTAAGTGATGTTTTAATCTGTTAGCTACCATCGTTTCCATTATTTTACATATTGCTGGTGTTAGAGAAATGGGTCTGTATGAGGGCGGGAGTGTTAGGTCCTTCTTTGGTTTCAATATAGGGATGATGGTAGCTTCTTTCCAGGTATCTGGTAGTGTACCATTTACCCAAGATTTATTTATCACCAGAAGCAGTTGTTCCATAGATTCTTTTGGGAGATGCTTTAGTATTGCGTAGTGTATCTTGTCTGCTCCTGGTGCAGAGTTTTTCTTATTTTTAAGGGCATATTTTAGTTCTGACATAATAAAGCACCGATTGAGGCAGTCAACCTCATTAGATTCTGGCCATAACGTGTTAGTATCTATTTTTGTTTGAATTTCGGGGTTTCTCTTAACCTTAACTGTTTTGAATTCGGGATTAAGATTATTGTCACTTGACATAGTTGTATAATTGTCTGTGAGCACCTCTGCTTTTTGTTTGTTGTCGTAGACATTGCTATTGTTATGTAATAGTGGAGGCATTGGCTTTATAGCTTTTCCTCTGATTCTATTAAATTGGTCCCATAATTCTTTACTCGTTTTGTCGTTATTTATTTCAGATATAAATTTCTCCCAACCACAACTTTTTGCGTCGTTAATTACTTCAGTCGCGAGGGACTTAGCTTTCAAATATTCCTCTCGCCTAGTTTGTTTAAGTGTTGTATGATATTTGTGTGCTTGTTTCCATCTACGCAGACAGTTCTCCCTGTTTTTAATGGCATCTGTGCAAGCTGGTGTCCACCAGGGATTGGTTGGGCGATTATGAGCTTTACCACTTGTCTGTGGTATACTCTCCTTACTTATGTTATAGAGGGTGCTCACAAATTCATCGTGGTATTGTTTTGTATCTAGATTTGTATCTGTGTGTAGTCTATTAGTGCATAGTCGTTGGAACAGCTCCCAGTTAGCATGACCTAACTTCCATTTAGGAATGGTGGCTGGAGTACTTCTATGGTATTGGGTAGAAACTTTAGTAATTATCGGATAGTGGTCACTTCCTAGTGTAGAGTCATGGACGGACCAGGAGGTCAAGGAGGCTAAAGCAGGTGTTGCTAATGTTATGTCGGGTGCTGTTCCAATACATTTGCTTGAAGAAATGTGTGACGTATCTTAAGTTACAGCTCCGTTGTTAAGTACTACATAATCAGTGTTATCTAGAAATTGTATTATTTCATCATCTACTTTGTTTGTCTTAGCATTGTAATGCATGTCCCATAGTGGGTTGTGCCGTTGAAGTCACCCAATATTAGAGATTTATTGCTTAATTGTGTGATAATTTTATTGAGATTGTTTAGTTTTGGTTCGTGATTATGGTTACCAGGGCCAATGTACACATTTAATATATCAAAGTTTCCTTTATTGCTGAGTACCTTAATACCACAATAGAGGTTATTTAGTTTTTCTGTAAGGTGATTTGTTTTGAGTTCTACACATGATATTCCATTTTTAGCGTATATTCCTACCCCACTGCCATGGAAAGAATTGGTTGCGTAGGATACGAGGTTGTATCCAGTGAGTGTTGAAGGCTTTGACATTTCTTGCAGGCATATTACATCAGGTGACATTACGTTATTTTCTAGAACATTGATAAGCTCTCCTTTTGTTTTTACAAATCCCCGACAGTTCCATTGAAAGACGGTCAGGGTCATTCCTTTATTTTTGTTTCTACCCATATTTATTTATTATATATATGTTTTCTTATGATGAGCTTTTTGGTGCATATGCCTGACTCCTTTTCTGTGAATTTAGGACTTTATTACCATTAAATGGTGTTAAATTGCACTGTTGTTGTTGTTCCGCTAACGGTGCCACTGATTTTAATACGTTTTTACCTATCTTCTGCTTGTTAGTAAATTTATTCTGTTTTTTCATGCCTGTATTCGCTTTTGAACTAACTTCGGTTACGTTATCTTTTATGGATTTTTGTATTATATTTACGATTTGCTGTTATAGTTTTACGCATATTATAATTTTCTATAGTTGTACGTTTTCTGCTGGACTGTTATTGGGTGTTGATGTGGCAACACTATTGCTTGACGTTTGTTTGTTTATTGGTGTGTCCTCATTATCGTTTATTTCATGTAGTGTTGTGCTGTCTGCACAAATGGTCGAAATATTGGAGATACCTGTTAGTGTTTGAATGGGATGAGACTCTATAGATTCGGTTGATGTTACGATTATTAGTTTATTTGGGTCTGAGTCGTCCATGCTGCTATCAAACATTAGGGGCTCGGGTGTAAGTGTTGATTTGTTTCCCCCCAGTTTCGTGGTAAAGGGCTTACTACTTTGTCCGCTAACGGTCGATTGTTTACTTGCTTTATATTTGTTTAGTGACTTTATTACCTTGTCCGCATTAGCCAGTGTACCTAAAACGTTTAGTATAGAAGTTTCTGATTGAGATGTGTCCATCTGTGACGTGTGCATTATTTTAGTGGATGGTGTGCTAGGAATTGTTGTTGTTGTTACATTTTGTCCTAAGTGTTGTTCTGCTAATAATTTGCAACCGTTCATCAACAATGATATACCTGTAATGTATGACGATCAGCCAATCAGATTGCGTGATATTTATAGAGTGCATTAGAATGTTGATTGATTGTGTGCTCCTGATCACCATTTCATCATGTCCATCAGGCAGTGGTCATTTTATATCAAGCTTGGTAACTTCCAGCTTCAATCCATCAACCTACATGTTTGGGAATTTTGCTACTGTGAATCATATTGTCCCATTAACTCTTTCACCCCTAAGGCCATTTTTTTTTATTTGTTGGTTTACAGATCCGCCGATCCGATTTTTTGGCAATGTGGAAAAAAATTAAATTTTAAATTTCCAATTTTTTTTTTAGATTTTTTTACCGCCGATGGAAAAAAAAAAGAAAAAAAAAAAAATATTAAAAAAGAAAAAAGAATTTGAACGCCTGTACATGAAGTACAACTGTACAAGAACAGACTATAATATCTACCGACGCGCACTGTTTTGGCGGGGAATTTCACAATCACATTTCTCGTTTTTTATGTTCTAAGAAAACGGTTGGTTGCTGGTATAATCTATGGCGAGTCTTGTGGATTCATGTCCTCAGAAGGACCCATTATTGCACTGAGAAGAGGAGCGACACTTTTTTTTTTTTTTTTTTTTTACCGACCGACCCAACCCTGTGCCAAAAAAAAATTGAAAAACCTTTTTTTTATTTTTTATTTTTTTTCCGACCGACCGACCCGATCTCGCGGAAAAAAAATCCGTAAACCAACAGATAAAAAAAAAATGGCCTAAGTAGCTGGAATGGATTTTTATATGTTAATTTTGCAACCACTCCAATCGTCACAAAATTATTTTCAGACTAGTCCATTTATGAAAAGCGGCTGTTTTTGTTCCCAAAAATCTGAAAATTACTTGCAAACAGTGCAGATCCTGATGAGATGGCTCGTAATGAGCCGGCTCATCTGGATTTTTCTATTTGCCAATACCACTTTACATACCTGTGGTGTTGAAAGGGTTAATCTAATATACATGCAGATAAAATATGAAATAATACCACCATGTAATGATAATCAGGTAAGTTCACCTGAGAAATGATATGACGACTAAAATTCACCCTCATTGGGGACACTCAACAAACCAATTATGCAACTCATCACCACATATTGTTTCACCTTGATTGGAATAAACAAAAATAACCATTTGGTGACTTGTCACCATACCTTGTTTCAGCTTGATTGGAAGTTACAAAAGAACCAATTAATTTTCGGGGTACATGGATTCGCCACCCTGTTTGTCTGTACATCCATTTGTCAGTCTGTCTGTCTGAGAGTTTGTGTTAAAGTTTTCAGCTATCAGCACTATCTGTGTTGTTACCGTAAGTTGCATTGGCTGTAAACATCTGGGCCCCGTTTCACTAAACTTTGTACGACTAAAATGTTCGTAAGTGCAAATTTAGGATCGTCTGTAAATGTCAATTGATGGATTTACATTTATTGAGCATAGGCTGCATATGCAGCCTATGCTCAATAAATGTAAATCCCATAATTGTTTACAAGAACACATTGTTAATGTGAAATTTAAAGACTAATTTCATTTTGCGCTTACTATTAATACTAACATTTTAGTTGTACGAAGTTCAGTGAAACACCCCCCCCCCCCCCCCCCCCCCCACCCCCCCCCCCCCCCCCCCCCCCCCCCCGTACTTAATCGACATCATACCTTTGGGAGATTATGCTTTTGGTCAAATCCCATGATTTATTCACAAGCAGTTGTAGTTAACTGCAACATTATTACTTACTACAGAGCTCCAGATAAGGTGCATATTGGCGTATTTTACGCAATTATTTTAGCTGAATACGCATTGATTATCAAAAGTGGGAGTACAAAATACGCACAGCAATGTGAAAATACGCATTGATTTTCAAATTTAGTATTGAAAATACTGTCATAAAGTTGAAAATTCATTTAGTTGAGCTGCAAAATGCAAACAGTGTTTGCTTTTTGCAGCTCAATTAAGTGAATGTTTAAATTTGATATATATTTTATCATTTGTTCCCTATTTAGTAATGAAAAAAATCAATAATCCCTTTGTAAAAGTAAAATACGCAATGCTTTGGAAATCAAGGGGTATAGTACGCTTTAGACACAAAGCTTATCTGGAGCTCTGTTACTAAATAGTGTTTAACTCATTGCACCCTAGCCCCTGCTTGCCAGGTTTCCACCCTAAAACGGTATCTGTAGGCTAACTCCTAGCAGCAGCAGTGGGCTTATCAGCCCTGTCTCCCTGGGACAACTTTCATAACATGATCCAAGTCAGAAAGACAGCTAGGTGTGTATTAAATCAATAGTTGATAACTTCTATGAATAATGAACAATAAAGATGAAATTTCATACAACTATTCAGCATAAATTTTGCTACAAAATGGTATAAGTTTTTCCATAAATAAATTGTTAATATTTGTAGAAATGTGAGATATACCGTATATTTTTTTCTATTTCTCAATAAACTATGCAAGTTTTAGGTTCTGTAGAATCATCTGAGTGAAATGATTATAAAGAACTGGTACCGGTAGCTTGTATATTTTTTAGATAAATAGGAAGAACTATTGGGCACGATCTGACAAAACCGGGCTTATTGATTCCTGAACAATGCGGGTAGTGATCAGCATGTTCAATGATGTGGCTGTCAATGATGTACAGATATGTGCTTAGATAATCTCAGCTCTACGGATGTCTTTTACTATTTCACCTGTCTTGTATATTTCTGTATCTGATCTCAACGGATGACTTTTACTACTTCATCTGTCTTTTATATTTCTGTATCAGGGGTGTAAAATTATTTGAAATATCACTTGCCCTTAAGGTCTAGTAGATGCAAAATCTTACTCGCCCTTACTGGTTTGCCACTCGCCCTTATATTTTATACAGATATTCACTATGTTCGCCTTTAGTAGACTATATATTTTACTGTACATGTATGTTATTTATAGCAATATTTACAAACAGTGTAAATTCGCGAGCCGTCTCATCAGGATCTGCACTGTTTGCAAGTATTGTTCATATTTGTCAAAGAAAAACATCCCATTTTTATAATTGGACTCCAGGACTGGTCTGAAAATCATTTTCTAACGTAAATCAAGCGATCCGTCTCATCGGAATGCTGTGTAGTTTGGAGAAAATGATACTTTCGGAGATTTTGCGTACATGTGTATTTCCCATTTATATTGTAAATAGGTAAGTATTGATAAAATTTCAATTCATGCCGCTTGAGCCGCGATTTAAACTCGTCCTTAATTATAATTGTTTCGGTTGGCGCAAACGCTTTTATTCAATTCAGAGCGTTTATGAAATTATCAATGGTATTTGATAAATAAACGGAGAACGGTGCATAACTATATATTTTTTTATTCACGATCAATCATGGATGATCCAAAATTCACTCGACCCCTCGGACGACCGTCTACAAAAAGCTACTCGACCGAGACGATGACAAAGTCGCCATGGTTGAGTGGAATTATACACCCCTGTGTATCCGATATATAAAAGACAGATGAAATAATAAAAGACATCCGTAGAGCTGAGAATATCTAACCTAGATGATTCCTTGACCGAATGGTGAACAATGAAGTCCCTGATCAGACTATGCAGATGCGCAGGCTGATCTGGGTCTTCAATGGTCAGAAAGGTCATAAGCCAGGTTTTGTAAGATCATGATACACAAGCTGTACAAGCAAAAAGTGACTTAGTATTTGTGACCAGTATAGTGTAGGGTACAGGAATGTAATTGTTAGGCATGCAGGAAGTGGGGCAAGACAACATCATCACTCACCGCGTCCAAACTAGTGTTTACCATGTTTACCGGTACTAATCCATTTCACTGCACACTATAATCCAGTTTGGAAATTTTTCACACACTTATTCACACAGATTTTTTGATAAAATACTACATTGTAGTATGCTTTATGTACACGTCCGTTGATGGAATAAAGTACATACCTACCGTACGACCTACCACAAGAAAAACGGGTTATTGAATTTTGACACGTGCAGCTCCTGATCAACCAGTCTGGATCTTACTGCGATGACTGATCAAGGGCCACACTGGTCGCATATCCAATAAACCTGTTTTCTCTTGGTGGATCATAACAGTACAGTTTTGCGACCAGTGTAGATCCAGATCAGCCTGTGCATCCGCACAGTCTGATCAGGATCTGCACTGATCGCCATTGTATGTACATACTGTATACATGGCTGGAACAATAATTTGTTTTTCACAAGATCCCGGTGCCACAGCTCAAAACAACCAATACACAGATGAACGTTGCACTGTGAACACATGTTCAAAATTTCCCGTCGATGTTTTTGTTTGCTGCATTGTCTGCAGCGACCGCCGCCTTCTCGGATTTCTTCGGGAAATGACCAATGTTTATCGTCGCAAGAACGGCCCTTTCATTTTCGACATAGTCCCCAATTAGTTGTTTGGCCAGGGCCATCTTGTATTCAACCATGACGAGTTTCTTGTTTCGGCCCGTCTTTGTTTGGCGTTGGTGGTTGACCGATTCCTTCATTATAATGAACCCATTTGTGATGGCTACGTCGAACGCAAACCAGAAGAGGTACTGCCACCATTTTCGTGATGAGCGGTATGTACTATATTGAGTACGCAGCTGATCTGCATAATCCACCCCATTCATGTTGGTGTTGTATGCCGGAATGATGGATGGTGCCGGGATTTGTTGCAATTCACCATTTTTCAGTTTTCGATTGTCCATGTTGTCCACTGTCAATTCTGGCTGGATTTTCTGCCGTGGAGAGGACGTACACATGTTTTTTCTCTTTCCACAGGCAGGCGGTCATCTCTCCCTTTTGGGCCGTTTTGAATTGACCCTTTTCCTTTATATCCTTGGGTCGCAGCTGTGTCGGCAGGCCTTTTCTGTTGGAGCGCACAGTTCCACTGGCATATGTGCCATTTTCTAATAGAGTTTCAAAGAGAGCCGGACTGGTGAAATAATTGTCCATGTTGACCGTGTGGTGTTTGTGCCATATCTTGTGTGTCATGTCCCGAACTACACTGCTAGCCGAGCCCAACTTCCACTCTACCTTGTTCTCTGCCAGTGTAGACCTGAAACTCATTGGTGTACCCGTTGGTCGGGTCCACTCTCATCCAAACTTTTATCCCGTATTTGGATGGCTTAGCGGGAAGATACTGCCTGAATGAGAGACGACCACGAAACTTAACCATAGCTTCATCGACGCTGGTCTCCTCGTGTGGGTTGTAGCGGCGCAGACAGTTCTGTAGAACTTCATTAAGTACAGGCCTAATGTGATGAAGTTTGTCATGTCCCGGCTGGCCTTTGGCAGGGTTCCGCGTACGATCATTTGCATGGAGATACTGCCTGATCTGGTCAAATCGGTCGCGCTTCATGATTTTCCGGACATTCAAATTTCCAAACAGTGAATCTTTCGACCAATACATAGCTGTCGATGGAAGCTGAAACAAATAAACAATACATAATTACACAAATATATTGCTCTGATTGAATCTGTGCTGTCTTATCGGTCGAAGCTATTTTATAAATAATTTAGCAGTAACTAGAGCAAGGATACCCCCGGCCGCAGCCTGGACACACAAACAAAAACTTTAACGTAAATCTTACGGACGGACGCATGAAAATACGAAAACAATATACTTATTGACACAATTCTTATTATTCATTATGTATCAAATGCTCAAAATGTACCAAATACTGAAATAGTTTTCTAAATTAAGTGGCTGGTTATAGTACATTTCAACAGACCTCACAGTGAACGCGTATCGACAGGAATCAAATTTGCTCAAAGTGAGGTCTGTTGAAATGTACTATTACCTCAATGGTATATAATTACCTCCAAAATGCTCATGTAAACCCTAATGCCGAGCCACGCCTTCATCTCGTCCTCGGTCACCTCTCACCACTGTGGATCGGGCTTCTCAATCCGTCGTTGTTCGGCATACAGGTTTGTTTGCGTAACCAGCGATACAGTCAGGAGTAGAGGAAAGAAAAGCTCGAAGAAATCAAATTCTGTCGCATCTGGATCCAAGTACACAGTAGCTCCAGGGTCTGGCCCAGTAAATGCTGCCTTTGGCATATTTGTTCTATCATTTATGCGCCAGTGATTACCCTCAGGAACATTGGGGCGGTCATCATCATTGTGGTGATCATCATTGGGGTGGTCATCATCATTGCCACTTTCAGAATGTTCACTTTCTGTCTCATTGTCACTCCCATTATTGATGCTGACATCGCTCGTTGAGTCGTCTGCCCCATCTTCCGTGACTAACGCTACCACTTGATCAAGCCCAAGTTGGCGAATTGACATTATAATTGCGGGTTTTCAGACACAAATTTAGCAACTTTCTTCTTGTGAAATTGTTTTGAAAATTTTACCACGCTAAAATTAGACTTTCTTTATCATATATAACAAGAAATCTGATTGGTTGGTTGCTTCTCATTCAATAGATATGTGTTTGAAACAACCAATGAAACACGACGACATAACGCGGCACGCGGCATAGAAAGCTAGCTTTATGTAGCCACCAATTCGGGGCACGCGGGACAGGTGAAAGGTTTACTATGACGCGTATACGCGGCACGCGGGATACAACAGCAGATAAGAACGACGCGTTATCGTGGCGCTAGGGTCGAATCAGTTAAAGTAACAACATATACTTTGGTGCATAATAAGAGAATTATTTTTATTTTTCATACAAAACATATGCGTAGCCTCAGCCTATAATGCGTTCTGTTCTTTCCAAGGACCCTATAAAGCCGTGGTATTGATATCTACTTCTCTGTGTCATACCTAATGGTTTTATGAGTGATTATAAAAGCCAGCAATTGTGACCCAACACTGGAATTCTGGTACCTACCGATATTAATGGCAATTTTGTGGAAGTGGACCATTAATAATGTTTCAGGTGAGAATAACAATATGTGGTCTCAGAGTATCCTTAGTAGGTTACATTCCACCATTGATTGCTACTACATGTATATCATTTAACAGAAACCTGTGTCACCAGGATCTGTTTAAAATACAGTCGTATAGAATGGAATACTTTCGGTCAGACAAGCATTTTCATAATGTATTACCTTGTGGACAGTACAATATGAGGAGAAAACAAGGTGTTAACTGTCATGTAAGAAATTCCCATGACTCGGAAGGCATGCTTGATTGAACAAGCAGATGCTCGAAAATGGATCAATGAATGGTAGGGTCATGTGACGTATGAATATGTGACAGTTTGTAAAATGAAAATTCTATCAATATTAATGTTGCAGGAGTAAATGTATATGTACTTCTAATAATTCCAATCCGAATTTCACCAGTTACAACAATGGTTAGATCAAAGCAAGCAAAATGTTTCGCACTATTTCTTCCTTATGTACTACTTTCGACTGGTACACTGAGGGCCACACTCGATTTACTTCCAACATCCAATACTTCTTATTCATTATCCATATTTTCATTCTATAGCCTGCCCATGTGGTCCACATGCCCAAGGTCAAGGTCAAATGACTAAAGTTTGCGTTAAAGCTTTTACATACCTTATATCTCCGCAACCCTTAATTCAAACTTCAAACAAATACACTCTGAGACCATCAAATGCCTCGGCGGGCTCGACATGCGGGCCGCGGCCATCTGGTTTACAAACAAACCGGTCATAAACAAAACAGAATAGGTGAGACAGGTAAATATACCCATGCCTGCATTCCTTTTCAATAGTGATTTTGAGATTTGTCACCAAGTCTTATGTAGTCGAGGGGTTAGAGCGACGTATATCAATTATGTCGGTAGTGAATTTGAATCTTAGATTTTTATACGTATAGATATTTGTTTATTTGTTTATATTTTGTTATATATTTATTTTTTATATGTGTTGCTCTTACAAATTACATTAAGATACTTTAAATGTAGAACGCTAGTCTCACTTTGAAAAAAAACTAATAACTAAATGACATTTCATTTGTGTCATGAGAATCTGGTGGTATGTTCTCGGCGATTGAGGTCATACAGCAATAGGGATAACCCTTGCCGTTTCACATATTTCCCTCTCCGCCAACCAGTCATATAAAGAACACGATACTATCGACAAAAGTAATGTGTTTTGTGAGGTTCGAACTCTCGACCAGACAGATTGAACAAAAGTTCTGCAAAATTGTGGATGTTCACCGACTTCGATACCACTGAACCACACACTACATATCTATTGTTGAACACCAAGATACACTATTATAGTGACATGCATGCACGTGCACTCCATTGTGTGTTTATTATACACAAAAACGAGGCTATGATATGATAATACACCTGGTTTACCTATTTTTTGACTCATCGATTGAGCAACTTATTATCGTCTGTCATTTATACCTGTATTGGGAGCATTGTCCATGCAGACCAGAAATGGCACGACCTGAAGGAGAATAACTTTCTCTCCAGTAATCTCTTATTTTGTTCTTCATCTAAATTGCTTAGCCCTAAATGATACTCTTTTGTGTTGATGGGTCGTTAAGTACCATTCCATTCAATTCAATTCCAGTAATCTCTCTTCTACTTGAGACAGTTTATTCTTGCTGTTGTCATTTGTGAACGTGACTGGAGTTATGGGACTTGTTACATTTATGGTCAATCAAGCGATAGGGGTCCATACTGTTTGTTTAAAGCATGGCGAATGTTTCACTGACGATTCGCTAACAGTGTAGGCTCTGATCAGACTGCGCGGATGCGCAGGCTGATCTGGGCCTACACTTTTCACTGTACAGGTAATATATGGGATTTAGTACTAAACCCATTGACCCGGCCTTAAATGACCTTAGCTGTTGATTGGCCGTTAAACCCCAACACAAAACAAAAAAATACACTTTTCGCAAGTACCGTAAGCACCATTTCTCCAGTCACGGTCACATTTGCTCTGTAAATTATTCTGCAACAATGCTACGTAATAAAAGGCACATTTCACACAGGCTACAGACTTTATGCCGACGTTGAGATGCTTCGATTGGTTATCAGTGCATGTGGTATTTGCAAACCGCAGATTTGCAAGTTACGATGCTAGGATGTTGTATTACTCTCTGTGTTAAAGGGAAATATATAAAAAATAAAAACGCGTTTTCATCATGGCCCTGTGTAAAGTGATTTAATTTAATATATATGACGATACTAGGACCGCTGAATCTTTGGGTTTTTTTTTTCAATTTGTTGTTTCAATTTTCACCGATATCGGTACATGAACGCAACAAGATACTTACGTACCTATTTTTATTTTTTCAAAAAATATGCCCCTTCAATGGGTAGTAGGATCATGACTGTGAATCCTTGCTGTTGAACGAACATAAAACCTTGATCACTCAGTCTGTACATAAAACCAATCAAGTAAATACTCCTGCAGTGAATTTAATTGCACAAGTGTGGGTAGAAACAGCAAATTCACAAATGAACCCGATTGAAGTGGTCAGTGGAAGACAGGGGCTGGAATTAGCCCCGTTCTTCCACTTGCCCCTTCAATTTACAGTAGTTGTGATGGGTCATAGCCTAGAGCTTAGAGCACTGGACTTCAATACCGGAGGTTGTGGGTTGAATTCCTGCCCTAGGCATGAAAATTACTACTGTACTACCAAAGCCTCGGCTGGTGCGACATTCGGGGCACGGCCATCAAGTATAGTATTTTCATCCCACTGATCTTTCGGATGAGACTTGAAATGAACGTCCTCCCTATATGACCGTAGCTGTTGCAGGGACGTTAATCTCATTCACTTTCACTTTTTCAATATTCAGTTGAACTAGTTGCCACCAGCAGATCAAAGAGTGCATTACCAGGTACATGTACCTGCATTCATAAAAGCATTCACCTTTTCATAAATGACTTACGATTCCCTGTTTGGAAGTTGTGGGTGTGGGTTGGCAGCACCAACCAATTGATTTCCTATATATCGTAATAACCCTACATATTTGGACTCAATCGATGCTGGCAAAACACATATAAATATATGATTACCCACAACGAAGAGCGTCCCTATATCCAGGGTTAGTATGGCTGTACTTGTTTTTCACAATAACAACGTATTTGGATACAATTTGTTTTGGGGAAACCCTTATTTTATAGGGGTTTCCCAAAACAAATGGTGTCCAGATATTTAGGGTTATTACGTTAGTTAGCCAATTGTCGGAGAAAAGAGGCCACAATACAATATTTATAGAATTATTCATGCTATATGTCATTCATTTGTTTATGCCAATGGCATACATGTACTTGTTTCTCTGTTCACATGGCATGCAAACTCACCATTTGAAGGGGTCTCGATATTGCAGAAGGTGATGAAACAGATAAGCAAAAATTAATTAATTGTAGTTTTGTATCGTTTTTCTGAACCAATTGCACCAAGAGTAACTTAAGCTGAATTAATTTTATGATAGAAAAAGGCTAGCATTGTAAACAGTAGTTTTTCTACAATCGATGCTTATTAATTTATTCTTAAACTGGTGTTTAGAATGGAAAATCTTTTCTCAATGTAGTGTTTGATATTTCGCAACAATAATACATGTAGTTATATTTTATCAAAGAATCGTATAGTGAAAATACGTTACCAATTATCTCCCCATGTTTGTCACGTATGTTATCATGTGTGTACATGAATATACCACAAACATTTTGAATTGGAAAGCAAACATGTCTTAGAGTGCTTCTGGTTGAATTAAAATGAGACGAGCCATGTGATTTTGTACCTAAGAATATATATACGAGTTTACATGAAAACTATTTACCAAAACTTATATATTCTGTAAATGACGTCGAAAGTTGACAAAATGTTCATAGCAAATGCAAAATTCTATTCTGCATTTGCTCTGAACATTTCGTAAACTTTCGACATCATTTACAGAAAGTCCCGTATTTGCTCTGAACATTTTCTTCGATATTTACGGAAAATAGTTTTCATGAGATATCACAGTCCTTAAGTACAAAATCACATGGCTTGTCTCAAATGGAACCTCCCTGAACTGGACCACGATGGGGATCACCCAGGGTATCTGGTTTAGAGAGGTTCCACTGTAATCCTGGCAGTGTAAAAGTTACAAGACAAAATCAAGAGTAATACTAGAATATCACTAAATTGCAATGGATTATATTACGGTAACTTTCATTTGTGATTGAACAATTGAATAAGGATTGTGCATGTAACAATGATCTGATGATTTAGGGGAGGAGGGAGGGGAGGGTTTACAGTGAAACCTTTAAAATTAACACAGTGAGGTTTTCTCGAGGGTCTGGATTGGAGAGGTTTTGCTAGATCATATCCAGCAGCCAAAACAACTTGAGTAGATATCTGAGCACAACTTGCCTCTGAAATACCACGCTGCCTTACTTTTCTTCAAGATGTTTCATTTTATAAGCAAATTCGCAATTTCCTAGCCGGGAGCGAAAATAGATATAGTATAGCTCATAGACTGATCAAATTTGATACGAATCTGACATTTTGTCGATACGCGCCTGGAAAAATTTGCATAATAACCAATAGCAGTTTCACTGAAGCTGTGCCTTCAGGCAGCTAACGGTAAACTTGGAACAGCCCGGACGCCCGACAAATAATAACATAATATCGGTGGAGAGAAATGGGACTTAACCCTTACAGTGCTGCATAAAATTTTGTTGTCTGCTGTTTATTTTCCAATTTTCTTGTTACAAAACATGGTTTGGCAGCACTTTAGATTCTAAAATGCTGCCAAACCATGTTTTATTGAGAGAATGACAAAATATGAAACAACAATAGACGACATTTTTTTGTTTCCCGCGTTCTAAGGGTTAATCATTCATAGCCAACCTACCGGTAGCTCCTGATCTGTGACTGAATGAATGGGGCTTATGGCAGTTGTGACCAGTCATCACACATGTTAGGATGTCCCTGGCATACAAAGTATGTCGAGGGGTATATAGTTTTTGTTGTGTCATTCTTTCCGTCTGTCTGTTCATCCGTCCATCCGTCCGTGAGATTTGCATTGAAGTTTTTGAGTACCCATTATCTCTGCAACCGTCAGGCAGATTTACTTGAAACTTCATATACGTTGTTATCATGTGTTGGCTCAGAGGTTAGAGCACTGGACTTCAATACCTGAGGTTGTGGGTTCAAACCTCGACATAGGCATCCATCCCATTGGTCTTTCGGATGAGACCTGAAACCGAAAGCCCATCCATTAATGACCTTAGCTGTTACTGGGATATTAAACCCATACACTTACTCTTTTCACTTTTATTATTATGATTATAAATAACAATTCATTATCCAAATAACCCGGAATCAATATATCAAAATCACATGGTACACTGTGGTTGAAAATCTCATAGTGTTGGCCCTTTTGCGTTTTTAAAGCGTTTCAGTTTTTAGCTCACCTGAGCTATTGTTACCGCAATGTGTCCGTCGTCCGTCGTCATCGTCGTCCGTCGTCCGTGAACATTTTCAAACGTCTTCTCCTCGGTAACCATTGGGCCTATAGTCACCAAACTTCATGGTCATGGTCCTTAGGTAAGGGGATTACAAAATTGTTAAAATAACGTCATTACGTAATCCAAGATGGCTGCCGTCTAAAAATAGCACAAATTCTTCAAAAATCTTCTTCTCAAGAACCGCCAACCGGATTTCGACAAAACTTGGTGGAAATGATCAATGTACAATGCTCTTTCAAATTTGTTAAAATGGTGACCCCAGGGTCAAAAATGGGCATGGCCCGGCCCGTAGGGTCAAATTGGGGTCAAATTTTATTTTTGACCGAATATGGTCATGTCATATATCAAATCGAAGGTATCAACGAGCCGATCACTCTGGTGCATTTTTTGTCGAAATCGAATGGTTATGTCATCCAAGATGGCCGCCGAAATGTGAAATGGTCGTTCTTTTATTAGAGATTTCAAAATTCTTCTTCACATGAACTGCTTGTGCTTGGCCCATGGTAGCCAAACCTAAAAGTTATGGTCCATGGGTGAAACCTTTTCAGATTTGTTAAAATGGAGGTCATCGCTAATCCAAGATGGCCGCCGTCTAAAAATAGCATAAATTCTTAAAAAATCTTCTCATGCCGCCAGCCGGATTTCGACGAAACTTTGTAGGAATGATCGATGTACAATGCTCTTTCAAAGTTGTTAAAATGGTGACCCCGGGGTCAAAAATGGGCGTGGCCCGTGGGGTAAACTTTTATTTTTGACCAAATATGGTCATGTCATCCAAGATGGCCGCCAAAAGATCAAAAGGTCATTCTTTTATTAGAGATTTCAAAATTCTTCTTCACACGAACCACTTGTCCCATGGTGGCCAAACTTCACAGTTATGGTTCATGGGTGAAGCCTTTTCAGATTTGTTAAAATGGAGGTCGTTGCTAATCAAAGATGGCCGTCGTCTAAAAATAGCACAAATTCTTAAAAAATAAATTTCTCATGAACCACCAGTCGGATTTCGACGAAACTTAGTAGGAATGATCGATGTTGAATGCTCTTTCCAAGGTGTTAAAATCGTTACCCCCCGAGGTCAAAAATGGGCGTGGCCCGTGGGGTCAAATTTTATTTTTGACCGAATATACTCATGTCATATATCAAATTGAAGGTATCGATCAGGCGATTGCTTTGGTGCAATATTTGTCTGAATCGGATGATTATGTCATCCATGATGGCCGCCAAAAGATCCATTTATTCGAGATTTTGAACGTCTTTTTCTCAGGAACCACATGGCCGGTGCTGGCCGATGCTGGCGATGCTGGCCAAACTTCATAGTAAGTTAAGATCCTTGGGTGAAGCATTTCCAGATTTGGTAAAATGAGAGTCATCGCTTAATCCAAGATGACCGCCATCTAAAAATAGCACAATTTTTTTAAAACACATATGAACTCAATGTCACATTCTCCTCTGGTGTTCATGGAGTCAGGTGAGCGAATTAGGGCCATCATGGCCCTCTTGTTTTGAAAATCAGGTGTCCAGCAATGACGTGTGTGTTCATTGATCTTGTGTTTCGGTTATAAAATGTTATATTATTTGGATTTCTTGGCAGGCCACTTCAGTTTCGATGGGCAACGGTGGCATTTTGTAGTTTATGGAGGCAGCCGATTGCCAGTTGTGTAATTTGGACGAATATTGATGTTTATATTGCACGTCAATGTTTCCGCAATATCGTGGCGCAACAAATGGCGCCCAGTAGTCTGCTCCATTGGTCCATCCTTGATTTCTCTATATGTAGGGATGGCTTGGTAGTCTATGGGTAGTGTATTGGATTTCAATACTTTCGTAGTGCCTCCAATCCACTGGTCTTTCGGGTTCCATCTCTATATGACCTAATCTTTGGCAGGGACTTTAAACCATTTCACCTGTTCATCTCTGTATTGTCTCTGTATTTGGTTTGTTAACCATTTTATGCCGAATATACATTTTTTTTTTTTGCAGGGAAAAATATTTTTCTTTCTTTTATCGAAGATATATGTTGTTACCACTCAGTTGAACCGTCTCGCGGAGATAGTTCAACTGAGTGGTAACAACATATACTTTTGGTAAGAAATGAGGAAAATATTCAAGTTTTTTATTAACAAATGATTAGAAGATTTTCATGGCCCGGGTCTCGGTAGAGCCAGGGGTGATATAGTGTTCGGACTGTCTGTCCGTGGGTCTTGTCAAGAGTTTCTCCAATCTGCCTCCGTTCAACGGAGTGCTAGCAACATATATTTTCGTTGAGAAATAATGAAAATTTAAAAAATAATTTTGATACCTGTGATGCATTTATATTCTATCTGAAATGGTTTAAAATCTCACCCAGGTACCGCATCATATTGGCTCACAATTTTTGCTGAAATAGCATTTACAACTTGCTGTTCCACTACGGCGATAGAATGGATTCCCATGACACGTTCTGCTTAATATTTACACTGGAGCCTTCTATGTTTGTGGAACTAATGATCAAATATTGGTCGGGCAGTAATAATGTGCAATAACCAGAGAAATATGAACCCGTTTATTGCATTCGTTGCTATTTCTAGGTCAGGACTCTGGATAGGATAAAGTTCTACTTTTCCAATTTTGATTATCCACAAAGGCAGGAGGCCCAATGCAGTTATGGCAGTTCTTTCAGGAGGTCGGGTTGGGTTGTGGCTGATATAGGTTACCGCACTGGACATCAATACCAGAAGTTGTGGGTTCAAACCTTGTCTCATACATCAAAACTAGTTTTATAGTATTTTCATCCCACGGGTCTTTCGGATGAGACTTGAAACCGAGGTGCCGTCCTAAATGACCTTAGCTGTTGCTGGACATTAAACCCATTCACTTTCACTTTTCCTTCAGGAGTCACGAGGACGGGAGGGTATGCTTATCTTAACCATTTCACCCTCGAGTAACTGGAATGGAATTTGATATGTTAATTTTGCAACCAATCCAATCGTCACAAAATGATTTTCAGACTAGTCCATTTATGAAAAGGGAGTGTTTTTGCTCTCAAAAATATGAAAATGACTTGCAAAAAGTGGAGATCCTGATGAGACGGCTCGTCACGAGCCGTCTCATCTGAATCTACACTGTTTGCCAATACCACTAATATACAGGCCTGTGGTGTTGAAAGTGTTAAAGGCACTGGGTCTCAGATATGTACAGAAGTGATGAAACAGATTGGTAAATCTTATTTAATTGTATTGTATGAAAAAAGTCTGTTTTTGATAAAACAAATAATTATTATGTCGACACTAAAAAATAACTAGCTTTGCGAATACTACTTTGTCTGCCACAGATGATCACTATTTTAATTTATTTTAATTAATTCGACCAACTGAAATGTAGTTGCCTTGAACACGTACATGTACTTGTACAGGTAATATATGGGATTTAGTACTAAACCCATTGATCTGGCCTTAAATGACCTTAGCTGTTGATAGGCCATTAAACCCCAACAAACAAACAAACAAACAAACAAACAAACAAACAAACAAACAAACAAACAAACAAACAAACAAACAAACAAACAAAAAACAAACAAGCACAAGAATTCCGCCACGGAAGTGGTATAGCGCCTGCCGAGGCATTTAACAGTGTTGCGAAAAAAGAATAACTTTAACGCATTTGCCTTACAAAAAAACCGGACGACGCGGACGACGACGCCAAAGACGGAAAAAGCGCCGACTATAGTCCCGCCTCTGCTAAAGCAGGCGCGACAAAAACCAGCGTTGGTACGTCCCGGCATCCGTACGTCCCGTCTGTACGTACGTACGTACGTACGTACGTACGTACGTACGTACGTACGTACGTACGTACGTACATCCCGAAACCTTAATGCTCTGGTAAATGTCTTATAATTTCTGTTTCCTTGCATGTATATGCTTGATATTCCACACACACATTGATTTAAAACCCTGTGACAAATCCACGATTGTCCCGCCCCCACTAGGACCAGGGTCAAGGTCACATACTTCGAAACCTTAATGCTTGGATAAATTTCTTATAACGTCTGTTTCCTTGCAGTCATCTGCTTAATATTTCACACACACATTGCTTTAATGGTCCTCTACCGCCCTGTGGCAAATCCACGATCGTCCCGCCCCCGGTAAGCCCAGGGTCAAGGTCACATACTTGGTGCATTCAAAACCTTAACGCTCGGATAAATGTCTTATAACATCTGTTTCCTTTCACACATCTGCTTGATATTTCACACATGCATTGATCTAATGGTCCTCTACCGCTCTGTGAAAAATCCACGATCGTGCTAAGCCCAGGGTCAAGGTCACATACTTGGTGCATTCGAAACTCGGGTAAGCGTCTTATAATGTCTGTTGCCTTGCATGGATCTGCTTGATATATCTTCACACACCCATTGCCATGATGATCTGCTTTCATGCTGTGACAAATCCATGCTTCTCTGGTCCTCCGTGTTTTCAAATGTGCCTTGTTTTCTTTGGGTGTCAGTGGGGGCATTCGTGTGCCAACAGGCCACATTTCTAGTTAGTTTTATGCCCCACCACGATAGTGGAGGGGGCATTTAGTTTTACCCTTGTCCGTCCGTCCCGTCTGTCCGTCCGTCACAAAACTTTAAGGCTCTGGTAAATGTCAAGGTCACATACTTAGTGCTTCAAACAAAAACTTTAACGCTCAGGTAAATATCTTATAATTTCTGTTTTCTTTCACGGATCAGCTTCATATTTCATATACGCATTGCTCTAATGGTCCTCTACCGCCCTGTGCCAAATCCACGTTCGTCCTGCCCCCGCCAAGCCCAGGGTCAAGGTCACATACTTGGTGCTTCAAAAACTTTAACGTTCGGGTAAATGTCTCATAATTTCTTCATCCTTTAACCGATCTGCTTCATATTACATATACACATTGCTCTAATGGTCCTCTACCGCTCTGTGCCAAATCCACGTTCGTCCTGCCCCCGCCAAGCCCTGGGTCAAGGTCACATAATTGGTGCTTCAAAAACTTTAACGCTCGGGTAAATGTCTCATAATTTCTTCATCCTTTGACCGATCTGCTTCATATTACATATACACATTGCTCTAATGGTCCTCTACCGCTCTGTGCCAAATCCACATTCGTCCTGCCTCCGCCAAGCCCAGGGTCAAGGTCACATACTTGGTGCTTCAAAAACTTTAACGCTCAGGTAAATATCTTATAATTTCTGTTTTCTTTCACGGATCAGCTTCATATTTCATATACGCATTGCTCTAATGGTCCTCTACCGCCCTGTGCCAAATCCACGTTCGTCCTGCCCCCGCCAAGCCCTGGGTCAAGGTCACATAATTGGTGCTTCAAAAACTTTAACGCTCGGGTAAATGTCTCATAATTTCTTCATCCTTTGACCGATCTGCTTCATATTACATATACACATTGCTCTAATGGTCCTCTACCGCTCTGTGCCAAATCCACATTCGTCCTGCCTCCGCCAAGCCCAGGGTCAAGGTCACATACTTGGTGCTTCAAAAACTTTAACGCTCAGGTAAATATCTTATAATTTCTGTTTTCTTTCACGGATCAGCTTCATATTTCATATACGCATTGCTCTAATGGTCCTCTACCGCCCTGTGCCAAATCCACGTTCGTCCTGCCCCCGCCAAGCCCTGGGTCAAGGTCACATACTTGGTGCTTCAAAAACTTTAACGCTCGGGTAAATGTCTCATAATTTCTTCATCCTTTGACCGATCTGCTTCATATTTCATATACACATTGCTCTAATGGTCCTCTACCGCTCTGTGCCAAATCCACGTTCGTCCTCCCCCGCCAAGCCCAGGGTCAAGGTCATATACTTGGTGCTTCCAAAACTTTAACGCTCTGGTAAATATCTTATAATTTCTGTTCCCTTTCACGGATCAGCTTCATACTTCATATACGCATTGCTCTAATGGTCCTCTACTGCCCTGTGCCAAATCCACGTTCGTCCTGCCCCTGCCAAGCCCAGGGTCAAGGTCACACTTGGTGCTTCAAAAACTTTAACGCTGAGGTAAACAAAAATTTTGACTTGGAATTTGGCCTCATTTATTATCAAAGCGATATGTGGGTCATCCGTGTTCTATGAACACATTTTCTAGTTTACATTTTATGTTATCTCCCTTTCTTTTTACTGGCCATGCCTCAATTGGGCGTATATTGTGACCTTCGGCACTCTTGTTTTATTGCTAACCAACCCCCTGAGACCAGTTTCCTATTCCAACATCTCTAGTGTCATGGAATAGCTTCAGACCCATTTATTACTCGTGTATACAGTTTAGCCGTGAGGTCGTATTCCACCATTGTTAACTGCCATCATCTTGCCATTAATTTCATCTATACTGTTTGCGAGCTCTTCTCGTTGATAGGCTGAGCTGTGTTGATCAAATTTCATATTTCCGTCAACAGATTGGGTCATGCTAAACACCGCCACGGCAACCAGCGTAGATGCAGATAAGCATGCACGAATGTGCATGCTTATCTGCATCTTCGCTGATTGCCATTTGTACGTTAGTCACTGTTATCATTCTGCACTGGAAATGAAGTGGGTCATCGTAAATAAAGCAACAACAAAGTTACTTATACTGCTCTATGATGGTTTTCGATGGCGGGGTTTGTGGTTTCACGTGCGCTTGTTTGTATACCATTGAGATGAGGTCTATTGATTGTCCAGCCAACGCGGCTGAAGTAATTCTGTAAATTACATCCCAGAATGCATCTCTTGACCAGACAGTTATTTTGCGACCGGCAAACTGGGCTGTATTCAAGAAGCGTTAGAAATCATACCGCCAAACATGGGAGGATGACAGGATGTGCATATCGTAATGGTGAATACATCCTTACGGATTCATATGTTAACGGTGGTTCTAACTAGGATTCACACCTGGGGTCAAGTGATCTGGTGTAGTTATGGTGCCTGACACCAGATCAGGAGACTGTCTTTCAGTGCAGAATATTTTTTATTGTAATGGTAGTGCCAAATGTATTGAGTTTGTGCAGTCCCGTTCGTATATGACCTTGCTGTTGCACGGATGTAAAAATCAATCAATCATAGTGTAAACAAATAGTCAGAGACTTCCATTATTATTTTCACTGTCACTGTCGCGCCCGCTTATGGACAGCACGATATAGTCGGCACATTCCGTACGTGCGTCTGGTTAAAGGTTTTGTTTAAAGTTTTTGGTTAAAGTTTTTCGGTAAAAGACACTAGTATGATGTTTCAGGCCACAGGATGATCGAGCAAATGCGACAAGTTTTGCGTTGAATAAAAACTGTAGTAGACTTTCATGTTGCATCATTATACACTGAACTCATTTGGTGATGTCATGTGACATTGTTTGATCAATCAAACATTGTGGAAAGTAGTTTTCGAATCAGGATTTACTCATTTGTGGCTGTGACTGGAGATATGGGGCTGGTGGGTTTTGTGACCCATGTAGATCCAGATCAGCCTGTGCATCCACAGAGTCTGATTATGTTCTGCACTGTTCACCATTCCATCACTAAAACACCTTTCATGCTTCTAACAAGCAATATAGATTGTTATCAGGCTACAGGAGTGTGCTGCTCGAACAGGAGCTTGGATGGGCTGTGGGCTAGGGGATACGGCATTGGACTTCAATACCAGAGGTTGGGAGTTCAATCCTCACCCTAGGCATGAAACATACTTACATGGTATTTCCATCCCACTGGTCTGTCAGATGACACTGTCGTCCCGTCTCTATATGACCTCAGCTGTTGCTGGGACGTTAAACCCATTCACTTTCGAACAGGAGCTACACTGGTCACATATCCCATAAGCCCCATTTTACTGTGATACATTTTATCTGTGTCATTGCCTGATACAACATTTTGTAATTGTCGGAGAGTATTTGCTCAATGCCCAGTTAGTTGATAATGTTCAGGTTGCTCTCCAGACAAACTTGTTTACATGAATCACTTTATGTGCTTGCTGTCTCGAAACCGATCCAGGAAAGATGTGTTAAAGGTTTCAGAAATTGATCAGCTCGCTTCTGTCTGCCAAGTTTGATCAATGACTAATATTTCCTTGAAGCATTGCCAAATAAATGGCTTCCATCATGACAATGTGGTGAGCCGAAGAATTTGGAGACTGGTCCAATCACAAAGTAGCGATAATAGCTGAATTTGGAGAATGGTCCAGTCGCAAAGTAACCGGTAATAGCTGAATTTGGAGAATGGTCCAGTCACAAAGTTACCGGGTAATAGCTGAATTTGGAGAATGGTCCAGTCACAAAGTAACCGGTAATAGCTGAATTTGGAGAATGGTCCAGTCACAAAGTTACCGGTAATAGCTGAATTTGGAGAATGGTCTGGTCACAAAGTAACTGATAATAGCTGAATTTGGAGAATGGTCTGGTCACAAAGTAACCAGTAATAGCTGAATTGGGAGAATTGTGCAGTCGCAAAGTAAATGGTAATACAGTGCGACCCCGTTAGTGCACGGAAGTCCGGCGACATACAACCTTCCGTGTTGCTTATCCGAACCGTGCTATATCCGTTCTCGCCCAAGACGCATCATAATGTCAACAAAAAATACATGTACACTGTACACTGTGACTGCGAATGAACGACGTCGCCAATGCCTATAATATGCCATAAGTTTTCACTGTTATCTTCGCATGTAATAAATATATTGAATCCAAGAATTGTTAACGTCATGTTTTATTTATTCATCATGTTCATGTAGAATGTAGATCTACGCAGGTCCGTGCAATCCATTATTGTAAACGCGTGTAGAAAAAAGTGTAGTAATGATGACGCAATGACCCAATGACCGATATCCTGTTCCATCAGCTGCAACATCACGGACAAGCTCGTGCGTTGCAATCTGTGTTTACTCATATGGTGAGCATAGGTGGAAGACTCGGACCTATGACACCAAAATAAATGCCTATTAAAAAAAATCCAATTATCCCACCCACCTGGTATCGTACTGTACATGACGTTAATAATAGAACGAGATCAAGTGGGTGGGGTAATGGATATTTTTGTAATGGTCATTTTCTTTGTGTCACACGTCCGACTATTCCACCTGTGGGTTTGAGTACAGACCTGTATAGACATGTTTTGCCCGACGTGTTATAATATTGCGCCAGTTCATGAGGTAATCAGGCTTATCACGTGAGATTTTCGACGAAGATGAATCTGATAATAGCGTACATTTTCTGTAAACGATATCGAATGTTGACGAATATTAAATTAGTAATTATTACGCATTTGCTCTGAAAATGTTATCAACTTTCCGATATATTTGCAGAAAAAAAGTAAAATCATTCTCGGCGAAAATCTCAGTTATATAATAAAGTTGATTATCTCATGCACTGGCTCAATTATGACGTAGCGAAACAAGGCCAGTTGTCACATACACATTTGTGTACATGCGCCGGGGGCGTGTGCAGTGCTGTAACAATTTAGTTAATCTGGGTTGAGTTAATCTGCGCGACTGATACGCCATCTCCGATTGGTCAGCCTTTACACCTAATTAATATTCCACCAATGGTGAGCGCGAACGCATGCCGGAAAAATGAAATCGAGCACATAACAATTAGCACTGCTTTGTTACTTGGACCAATAATTGATCTTATTCCCAGTTTGCCCGGATTAATTTACGAAATGTGCAAATGTAATCAGCTGCACATTCACATCGGTGAGATAAAAGGAGGCTATGCGTCCATAAAAAAAAAAAAATGTCCATTTTGGGTCTAATTTGGGAAAGAATCGCAAATTTAACACGATTTCTGACAATATTCATGTTACAAATTGAACACGATTTTGATACACAAATAGGAAAAAAATTCGGGAGCCAAGGCACAACCGTGTACTAACCGAAATCGTGTTATAGTGAAGCGTGTACTAACAGGGTCGCACTGTAGCTGAATTTGGAGAATGGTCAAATCACAAAGTAGCTGATAATAGCTGAATTTTTAGAATGGTCAAGTCGCAAAGTAACGGGTAATAGCTGAATTTGGAGAATGATCAAGTCAAAAAGTAACCGATAATAGCTGAATTTGGAGAAAGGTCCAGTCGCAAAGTAACCAATAATAGCTGAATTTTGAGAATGATCCAGTCATAAGGTAGCGATAATAGATGAATTTGGAGAATGGTTCAGTCACAAAGTAACCAGTAATAGCTGAATTTGGAGAATGGTCCAGTCGCAAAGTAACTGATAATAGCTGAATTTTGAGAATGGTCAAGTCGCAAAGTAATGGGTAAAAGCTGAATTTGGAGAATGATCCAGTCACAAGGTATCCGATAATAGCTGAATTTGGAGAAAGGTCCAGTCACAAAGTAACCAATAATAGCCGAATTGGGAGAATGATCCAGTCATAAAGTAGCGATAATAGCTGAATTTGGAGAATGGACCAATTACAAAGTAACCGGTTAAATAGCTGAATTTGGAGAATGGACCAGTTACAAAGTAACCGGTAATAGCTGAATTTGGAGAATGGTCAAGTCGCAAAGTAACCGGTAATAGCTGAATTTGGAGAATGGTCAAGTCGCAAAGTAACCTGTAATAGCTGAATTTGGAGAATGGACCAGTTGCAAAGTAACCGATAATAGCTAAATTTGGAGAATGGGCAAATCACAAAGTACAGTGCGACCCCGTTAGTACACGGAGTTCCGGCGACATACAACCTTCCGTGTTGCTTATCCGAACCGTGCTATATCCGTTCTCGCCCAAGACGCATCATAATGTCAACAAAAAATACATGTACACTGTACACTGTGACTGCGAATGAACGACGTCGCCAATGCCTATAATATGCCATAAGTTTTCACTGTTATCTTCGCATGTAATAAATATATTGAATCCAAGTTTTATTTATTCATCATGTTCATGTAGAATGTAGATCTATGCAGGTCCGTGCAATCCATTATTGTAAACGCGTGTAGAAAAAAGTGTAGTAAACGCGTGTAGATCATTCGATGACGCAATGACCGATATCCTGTTTCATCAGCTGCAACGTCACGTGACAAGCTCGTGGGTTGCAATCTGTGTTTATTCCTATGGTGAGCACAGGTGGAAGACTCGGACCTATGACACCAAAATAAATGCCTATTAAAAAAATCCCATTATCCCACCCACCTGGTATCGTACTGTACATGACGTTAATAATAGAACAAGATCAAGTGGGTGGGGTAATGGATATTTTTGTAATGGTCATTTTCTTTGTGTCACACGTCCGACTATTCCACCTGTGGGTTTGAGTACACACAGAGTTAACCCTTTCAACATCGCAGACCTGTATAGACATGTTTTGCCCGACGTGTTATAATATTGCGCCAGTTCATGAGGTAATCAGGCTTATCACGTGAGATTTTCGACGAAGATGAATCTGATAATAGTGTACATTTTCTGTAAACGATATCGAATGTTGACGAATATTAAATTAGTAATTATTACGCATTTGCTCTGAAAATGTTATCAACTTTCCGATATATTTGCAGAAAAAAGTAAAATCATTCTCGGCGAAAATCTCAGTTATATAATAAAGTTGATTATCTCATGCACTGGCTCAATTATGACGTAGCGAAACAAGGCCAGTTGTCACGTACACATTTGTGTACATGCGCCAGGGGCGTGGGCAGTGCTGTAACAATTTAGTTAATCTGGGTTGAGTTAATCTGCGCGACTGATACGCCATCTCCGATTGGTCAGCCTTTACACCTAATTAATATTCCACCAATGGTGAGCGCGAACGCATGCCGGAAAAATGAAATCGAGCACATAACAATTAGCACTGCTTTGTTACTGGGACCAATAATTGATCTTATTCCCAGTTTGCTCGGATTAATTTACGAAATGTGCAAACGTGATCAGCTGCACATTCACATCGGTGAGATAAAAGGAGGCTATGCGTCCATAAAAAAAAAATAATAAAAAAAATAAATAATAATAATTCGTCCATTTTGGGTCTAATTTGGGAAAGAATCGCAAATTTAACACGATTTCTGACAATAGTCGTGTTACAAATTTAACACGATTTTGATATACAAATAGGCAAAAAATTCGGGAGCCAAGGCACAACCGTGTACTAACCGAAATCGTGTTATAGTGAAGCGTGTACTAACGGGATCGCACTGTAGCTGTAATAGCTGAATTTGGAGAATGGTCCAGTCGCAAAGTAACCGGTAAGAGCTTAATTTGGAGAATTGTCCAGTTGCGCGTAATAAGTGCATCAACATGACGATTTTTACAATTGAATTGGTTATTGGAAGTTTACTGATTTCACAAGAAACGAGGCTATGCCAAGGTTCCTATGAAATCAGTCAAGTTGAATAAATACCAGATTAAATCACAAATGCATTGTCTATTCTATTGTGATTGTTTACATTCATTAATACCGTTTTCATTTCTGTTTAAATGTTCACATACCTTATACATCTGACAACACACTGTGACAATCAAATGCCTAGGCGGGTGCGATAATGCTGGCCACTGCCATCTAGTGTATAATACAATGAAGGGGTCAGTCGAAGATGGGGGCTAAGATGGTCCATAGGGACTTGGTCCCCTTCTTCGACTGACCCCTTTTCCACTTGGAACATTGTTTCTAATGGACTTGCCAAATATGGCTGCATGAAGTGTTTATCACATATTGATTTCTGGCCTGCCTGTCTTTGAGACTTGCCAGTGAGGATCAATTTGCATGCTAGCAGCATCCATAAACTTGTCCCGATAAATTCCCATCTGTCAGCTAGGCTTAGTCGGAAAGCTGATTTTACAAGTGAAGCAGCTTTTTATTGAGATTATTCAAGAGAAAGATTGAAAAGTGGAATTTTTATGAAAAAAAGTACTGTATATAAAGTTGAAGTGAACATACGTGTATTAAACTATTATTGACACAGAAAAGTGTTCATATACAGTGCATTTATTAATAAGCAAGTAAAACTTTAGAGGATTAAAGAAGTGAGAACATTTTGCAAGGTAAGATAGTTAGTTGTATTTGTAGATCTATTCTGGAAATAGAGGTCAGCAATTCCGGTAACTGAATCGGTGAAAGGAATTATGTCACTACTAGCGGCGTTTTCCAGGTACAGCAAAGTTAAATTTTGTATGTAGGGCATGCGATAATTATCACTATATGTTATGTCTTTCTTATAAATAACAAAATTCCTCCAGTGACATCTCTGTAAACAGGCTGTCCAGCAGAGCTCCAGATAAGGTGCGTATTGGCGTATTTTACGCACTTATTAGAAGTGGAAGTACAAAATACTCACAGCAATGTGAAAATACGCATTGATTTTCAAATGGAGCACATGTAGTGAAAATACTGTAATAAAGTTGAACATGTACTTAGTTGAGCTGCAAAAAGCAAACAGTGTCTGTGACAGCAAACACACAATTATATGTTTCAACATTTTGTCCATCTTGCTAATCATGAATGTTTCATAGTTGTGTGCAAGCGGTTGGTTGTGAGCATTCAAAGGTAAATTTAACCCTTAGACAGCTATCTAAATTTTGTTGTCGTCTGCTGTTTATTTTCCATTTTTAGCATCAAAAACATGCTTTGACAGCACTTTAGAATAATTTCCTTTGGAAATGATTCTGAAGTGCTGTCAAACCATGTTTTTACTGAGAAATAAGGCAAGATATAAAAGCAACAGCAGACGACAATTGTTGTAAGTAGCGGACTAAGGGTTAATGGTGGGCTTCATTCTTACCGGAATCCCATTATATTCTTGGTTTGGCCCTCAAGCACATTTGTTTGGCCTTTCTCGTACCTGATGCAGGTATAATACTCTTTAGATACAAAATCTGGATCTCTGGTCCAGTTTAACTTTTTGCATGCATGTTTTATTTCTCTCTGTAAATATGTCTTGAAATTTCATTAGAATTGTGTCCTCGGGACACAATTCTAATGAAATTCCAAGACATATTCATGACATTTATAAGGAGAAATAAAAGAAAATATAATTAATTGTCATCTGCTATTTTTGAACTATTTATAGCCCGCAAATTTCCCAGCATGCAAAGAGTTAAAGAGATTCCACTGAACAGCAGTGGAGATTTGCCATGGTGTTGATTATATTGCTGTAAATAGTTAATAGACTCTTTTATCGCTCTCCTACCCTGAAACTTGTAAACAAACAATGAGCAATTGCTTATCTACAGGGAGACTGCATGATATTCTCACAGATAAGTTGCAGTGAGGTGTTTTATGGTGGCAAAAATGTGTCACGCAAGCCTGCTAGTTAGACCCATTACAGCATATATTTTAGTATATGCCTTGATAGCTACATCAATTTTAATAATGTTATAAAGCACAAGAACCCATGAAATTATGTAATGTTTACTTCCGATGACACTGTTGTCATAGCTGTACCTGTTTTGGATTTTTCCAATGGCACAGTGAATTGAATTGAATATTAATGTTGACCGCTTATCTAGATAAGTCGAGTAAATCCACTTTATACTCCTAAATTACTTCAATACCTCAAATGGATGCAACTATAAGTATACCAGCCTGACATGGCGTTGTTTACATGCTTTGTTTATATAAACATTGGTGCATAAATAAACATGGAATTCCTGTAGGTATTTCCCTGTTTATTATGGCGCGTCGCTATAGTCATGATCGATATATTGCGATTGACAAAACAGTTTCTCATACTGGAGCAGTGGGTAAACTGGCAGCCAACGGTGACACTTGATTTTAATTTTGCACTGCATGCGTTCGATCCTCACTTTGGCCATTTCTTTTTAAATATTGTTTTTGTGCTTTATTTTTCTTTTTAATGCATTTTTATTACATGTAACAACAATTGACATGGTAATTATGAACCACATGCATCCACGTTTATTTATTTATTTGTTTATTATCTGAAGTGAGAGGTTTATTTTTCGACATGGAGTTCTCCGTAACATATTTGCATTTGTAGTGAGTCGAGGTGGACTTTCACAATAACACACGAATGTGCAGAATGCATTTCACAATGATTAGGTTCAAAGTGAAGTGTTTTATAATGTTGTGTAAAAGTAAATGCACGACTGTTTCGGGATGTGTGCGTTACGCCAAAATAGTAAAAGTGAGAGAAAATGTATGCCTTTGGCAGGATTCGAACTTACGACCGTCCGATTACCAAACAGCAGATCTACCCACTAGAGCACTGAACGAAGATACTATTATTAGCAATTATATCAAATGTTAATGCTGCGCTGGTATACAAATACCATGTCTACAACATATGACGTAAACTATTTAAAAATAGCATGTGTTTACAATAATATTTACAATAATAACGCGCCAGCTCAAAGCGGTACACCTCTACATGGCATAATATAACTGTTTGGTGGCCATTTTGGATTTATGTAAATTTCTCAAAGCGCTCAAGGAGGACAGCGTGTCATCAGCCGGATTCTTGATGTGCATGGTCTGGGCAAGAAAAATCGCCGATACAAAAAACTGTGTTATTCAAAACAAGGTTAAGCTCCCGGCTGTTGGACTACAATGTAAGTTTCTCGTAACCCTTTCGGGAGACATAGTGGATTTGGATTGTCTGCCATCATATTTTCCAATTGAATCCTTAGACCGCTACACACAACAATTGTCGTCTGCTGTTGCTTTTATATCTTGCCTTATTTCTCAATAAAAACATGGTTTGACAGCACTTCAGAATCATTTCCAATGGAAATGATTCTGAAGTGCTGTCAAAGCATGTTGTAAATTATTCTAATGTGCTGTCAAAGCATGTTTTTGATGATAAAAATGGAAAATAGAAAATAAGCAGCAGACAACAACAAAATTAAGATAGCGGTGTAAGGGTTAATATGTTCAATTGGCCAAAACCCATTGGCAGATTCTACGTGGAACAGACAGTACGTAGCATGTGTCTGTGACATACATCGGCCAAGTTGTTATTTGTCTGCAGGGGTATAAATAATGCAGGGACCATGACAGGTGCTGCAGCCTCCTATTGTCCTGGGACAGTTACCAGTCACTGGGAGAAGTCTCTGAAGGCACAACCTCTATTGATTCAATACATTATTGATTCTGACACAGTTTAATTGAACGAGGTATTGTGTCTGATTGGCATGAAGCATAAATATTCAGACACCTATACAATTGGGTTTCCCAAAACAAATTGTATCCAAATACATTGTTATTGTGATAAACAAGTACAACCATTCTAACCGTAAATATTTAGACATTCTTTGCTGTGAGAAAACATATGTTAATGTGCATTTCCCAGAATAAATTGTGTATTTAGGGCTATTATATAAACATAGGTCAGCTACTGGACAGAACCAGCACTATAGGTTATGGAACTTGGAAAGTATTTCCCTTAGAAGAACTTGCCAGACAACAATGACATTAGAATTTGTGGATTTTTGGCTTCCCATCACATCACGTTCATCACGTTGCTTTAATAGTTCCTCCTTGTTGTTTTCACTGTAAACTTAACCCTTAGCCTGCGGGAATCGAAAATTGTGGTTTCATATTTTGTACTTTCTCGGCATAAAACATTGTGTGACAGCACTTTAGAATAATTTCCAATGGAAATGATTCTAAAGTGCTGTCAAACCATGTTTTTTATGAGAAAAATGGATAACAAAAATAAATAATAAACTACGAAGACAAAGATTACAAAATTTCATTGAACAATGTAAGGGATAGCAATGTGATATGTCTACAAATTCGCAAATTCTAACACAGATCACAGATGATGCCCCGGAAATAGTTCTACGGGAAGTTAATCGTGATTTTCCAGGTTCGGTAACCTATTTATAAGACTGTTCTATATTGTGCTTGAACATGCATCTTGCTTGGTTGAGCTTGATCTGTGCTACAGCTCGGGGACAGCCAACCAAACTGCTTGACTGTGAGTTGGTACTGCCAACACAGCTTTAGAAACATTAACATAATTATCAGCAAGAGTAGCTTAAAAGTATTGAGTATTGGCATTTGTTTTTCATTTTTGTCAACAAAAACCACGGTTTACAGCGCATAAAAATCATCTCCATTTGTTCTTCCAAGTAATTTTTTCATCAGGAGAAATGGAAAATACAATATAATCAGCAGACGACAAAGTTGAATTGAGTGTTAAATTTGCAACCATTCTGTCAACAGTCATTATGTTTTCCTAGCATGTTTCATGATGTGACATTTACCAATGGCATGATTATGATTTGAATTACTGTAATATTTAGTAATTGCTTATTGCACATGAAATACAAAATGAGAAACCAAATGTCAAGAGATGGTGGACTAGCATAGACCAAAATCAGTTAAATAGTTAATTTGAGAACTTAAACACCCCTTTCTCATAAATGGACATTTTATTTTGTGGCGGTTAGATTGCTTGCAAAATTGACATATCACAATCCATTCCAGTTACTTGTTTGTGAAAGGGTTAAACAAATACATACAATCAGGCAGCATTAGTCCATGGACTGATCAGTGATCCAGTGTAGTAAGGGCACCTGGCACCAGATCAGGACACTGTTCAGTGCATACCCTACAAGTGCATTCCCACCTGTATATGAACTTACTGTTAAATTAATGTACAACCCCAATTAAAGGTGCATGCCCACTCAGTAGGCATGTAGTAATGTTCTTTATAGGAATTAAATAAGTTCTAATAATTATACAGATATAATCATTTACTAATATTTATTTTACTGATAGTGACTCGCGGTGGTATCAGGCTATTTTCATATGCAAATGAGGTATGCTATTTTTTAATTATTTATAGTAATTAAATGCGTCACCGACAGATTATAAAGTATGATCACTGCACATCAAAAAATAAATACAGAGAATATATAGTAATGTCCGTTAACAATTTAAGGAAACACGGTTATCGCCCCTGATATCAGTGTGGAAATTTACGTCTGATATAAAATGTACAATAATGCCAATCAATACGTGGGATAATGGTGAATGTTTATTTTGCCAGAAAATGTCTCGGATAATGCATCTGATATAAAGAACATGTTGTGCCTACTGAGTGGGCATGTACCTATAATTCCAGCGCAAAAATATTTACACAATTCCCTAACATTTGATTGGCCCGTAGCAAGTCTCTGTCCAAAATTTATATCCCAGTAAACTCCCACACCGAACTACTTTCCGTAACCGTGAGGCGCAGTTAAAATAATTCTTAAGAAAACGGAAAATAAACACATTTTCTTCATGAATTTATTTAAAATGCTGGAATTATAAGGAATGAATGGCCTTTTTGTAGAATTTATCGGGGATATAAACTTGGAAAAGTCGCGGGAATACTGGACAAGGCCTTCCCGCCTTCGTCCAGTATTCCCGCGACTTTTCCAAGTTTATACCCCGATAAATTCCACAAAAAGGCCATTCATTCCTATATTAAATAATCATTCAATCAATCAGTTGCTGTAGTGGTCAAAAATGTAATGAGGTTTGTCTGATGAGTATCAAATTGATTTGAATGTTATATATGGTAAATTGTGAATGCTGGTAATATGTAATTACCGACGCCTACGATAAGAACCTGCATTCAGCCCATTATCGTACATGGTAATTTACTCATTATACTCCCCCTCCCCCCCCCCCCCCCCCCCCCCCCCCCCCCCCCCCCCCCCCCACCCCCCCCCCCCAGTTATGGGGGGGTATGCTGGAGTCAGCTTGTCCGTCCGTCCTCCTAGTCCGTCCGCCTCCGTCCGCCCGACCGTCCGTCCGTCCGTCCGTCCGTCCGTCCGGGCACACATTAGGGTACTTATGTGGCTAGCCCCACAGGGTTATGGACTTAGTAAAGGATAGGGTTGGTTACAATTAGCCACCTAAAAAATCCTTTTATGTGGCTAAAAATCGTTTTATGTGGCTAATATTTAACATGTGATAAGCCACATAAGTATCCATTTGTAAGAACGTCCGTCCGTCTTTCCGTCCGTCACAAAACTTAACAATTGTAAATTTCCTCTTTCCCTTTGCGGAAATCTTTCATATTTTACTCGCCCCTTCTGTGACACTCATACATCATTCTGCAACAAACCTACGACCCCCATTTATGCCAGGGGTCAAGGTCACGGACTTAGAAACTTAGAAGAAAACTTAACAATTGTAAATTTCTTTTTAACTTCTCTTTCCCTTTGCGGAAATCTTTCATATTTTACCCGCCCCTTCTCTGACACTCATACATCATTCTGCAACAAACCTACGACCCCCATTTATGCCAGGGGTCCAGGTCACGGACTTACAAATTTAGAAAAAAACAAAAACTTGACTTCTGCTTCCCTACACGCGCTAACTTCATATTTCACTGGGGCAAATAATATTATCATTCCCACCAAGTTTCTTCAAAATCTGCCTGGCGGTTCATGAGAAGAAGATTTTTTAAGCCTAATTAATTCTAGGTCAGGGCTGACGCGGGGGGTGGGGTGGGTATTCTGTAAGCCCCCCCCCCTACCCCCCCCACCCCCCCACCCCCCCCCCCCCCCCCCCCCGCTTACTGACAAATGCAAATGAGCTATTGGCTGATTAAGAGGTCTTTATGGTATGTATGGCCATAGATTGTGATGTTGTAGATAGATAATTTATTTAAGTCTCACCAATTGTACAATACTACATAAAACACAATAATTCCAGCACAAAAATATTTACACAATTCCCTAACATTTGATTGGCCCGTAGCAAGTCTCTGTCCAAAATTTATATCCCAGTAAACTCCCACGCCGAACTACTTTCCGTAACCGTGAGGCGCAGTTAAAATAATTCTTAAGAAAACGGAAAATAAACACATTTTCTTGATGAATTTATTTCAAATGCTGGAATTATAAGGAATGAATGGCCTTCGTCCAGTATTCCCGCGACTTTTCCAAGTTTATACCCCGATAAATTCCACAAAAAGGCCATTCATTCCTATAATAAACATGTGTATACATCGTTTCTGTATGTAGGTTTACAGTCAACAGATTGGTCTAAACAGGTGACAAACCTCACTTGATTTATGGAATATCAACCATTATTATATGACTGACAATTGCAACCAATGAGATTGTCCAGTTTTGGGTCACAGGATTGTGGACATATATGATATTCACCTGGATATCAATCTCGGACTCGTCTCATTGTGCGAGACGAGTCCGAGAATGATATTCGAAATGTGATGTTCACCTGGAGGTGAATATCACATTTCGAATAGCACTCTCGCACTCTTCTCACTCAACTCAACGAGTCCGAGACTGATATTCAGGTATAGCAGCATGTGCGTGTCACTGATCATGCTACCAAAACATGAGAAATATCGTGCGTTGTTGTATGATATACGTTCTGTAATATGGGTCATATAATAAAATAATTATTGTCTTTTGAGTCGCTGTACACCAGATTTACGGACCTTCGAAATGTCATATTGACGTCATATGACTCCTTAGGTCCATAAATATCGTGTACACCTCCTCAAAAGACAATAATTGTATATATTTATATAGCCCCAAATCAGTCTGCGCGAATGCGGGTCTACGGTAGTTGAACAAATTGTAAGTCCCTTTTCTCAGCCGGGGACACATCTTTAGCCCTTATTAAATTTTGTTGTCTGCTGGAAATGTTTTATTTTCAATATTTCTCAACAAAAACCTGTTTTGACAGCGCATGAGAATCGTCTCTACTGGAGACGATTCTCATGTGCTGTCAAAACAGGTTTTTTGCTACGAATTAAGACAAAAATGAAAAACAGCAGACGACAATTTCCGTCTCCCGCGTAGTGAGGGTTAGATAATTATGTTGTGTAGCCATATCCTGCCATTTGTTCAGTAGTCTGGGGGCCGTTTCATTAAACTACCCACGACTAAAATGTTCGTAAGTGCAAAATTATGATAGTAAATTTCACATTAACAATGTGTTCTTGTAAACAATTATTGGATTTACATTTATTGAGCATAGGCTGTATATGCAGCCTATGCTCAATAAATGTAAATCCATCAATTGAAATTTACAGACTATTCTAAGTCTGCACTTACGAACATTTTAGTCGTACGATGTTTAGTGAAATGTGCCCCTGATCAGGACGAGACCTGAAGCTGGGATCCCAGCTCTATATACCTTAGCTGTTGCTGGGATGTTAAACAATTGTTCTCTGATTTGTGCCTGATATTGTTTGAATTACCGGTTTACTGGGGTCCCACGATATAACAATTCGTTACCACGAATTAACAAATCGTTCCCGTGGGAACGAATTGTTAATTCGAAGGGAATGAATTGTTATATCATGAGAACGCATTGTTATATCGTGGGAACGAATTATTAAATTGAGGGAATGAATTGTACTGGAATTCATGTCACAATCTCAATGTTTAAATGGTCGCTATTTGCTCTTGGTGTTGAAATGCTTATATACTCAACAAAACTAGAAACGTCCCTGTTTTATAGCCGGTGTAGCTCTGTCTATGTATGTACCACATGTTCAAAGTACATGTATTTTAAACCGTGGCGATGTTCAGAATACGATCGTGTAGAGTTTAGCCGATACACACGGTTTACATAGCGGCCAGTGACCGGAACGTTGATTTCCACTTTTTGCACGTGCACGCTATACTTGTCATCGATAAGGTGATTCAGTTCATGTCGTACCATTCATGCGATAGGGGCTATTCGGAAAATTAAAAAACTTTTTTAATTTTTCACTGTTTTCGATATGCCACGGCTTTCCGAAAACGAGCGAAATCAGGCAATTGGGATGCTTGCGGGTGGGATGGCCGCCAGGGCGGTCGCGCCTCGGTTTGGTTGCTGTCGGAAGACGATTGATCGTCTTGCAGCCCGGTACCAGCAGACTGGGGCTGTTCACGACCGGCAGCGACCTGGTAGGCCTCGTGTAACGACGGCTAGAGCCGATCGTTACATTACGTTGACGCACTTACGTCAACGTCGATTGGCGGCCACAGTCACTGCTTAGGCGATACGGTGTCTCAGGGCAGACCATTCGCAACCGGTTACGTCGTAACGCCCAACATCCGGGCACGCCGCCCGTACACTGGTCAGATAATGACCCAACGTCACCGTGCTGCCAGACTTGTTATGGGGCGCGACGTCATCTGAACTGGAGAAGGGCTGACTGGAACCGAGTTTTGTTCACCGATGAATCTCGGTTCACAGTTAGTCATGCTGACGGAAGATTACGGGTATACAGGCGTAAAAATGAAAGATTCACCGATTGTTGCATTGTTGAGAAGAACAGGTTTGGGGGGAGGGGGAGCGTAATGGTCTGGGGTGGGATCATGGGAAACCGGAAGACAGATTTGGTTGTTGTACAGGGCAACATCAATGCACAACGTTATGTTGCAGATGTGCTAAATGCACATGCCTTACCATTTATCCGTCAGCATGGTCCTGGTGTGACATTGATGCACGACAATGCCCGCCCTCACGTAGCCAGGGTCACCACTCAATACTTACAGCAAAACAACGTCGACCTCATGCCATGGCCCGCGGTCTCCCCGGATCTCAATCCCATTGAGCACATATGGGATGAGCTGGGCCGCAAAGCACGAGCTAACCATCAGATTGACAATGTTCGCGATCTTACACGGGCGTTACAACGGGAATGGAGGAATTTGCCCAACGCACTGGTATTGCGTTACGTCACGTCGATGCGGCGTAGGATCATTGCATGCATTCATGCAAATGGTGGCCACACTCGGTACTAACGAGATTTACTGAATTTGCCACATTACTTATTGAAATTCCATCTCTAAACATTAAGTAACACATTTCTGAGTTTTTGTGATTTTTGATTTTGACCCCTACCGCCCTTGGCCGGTTATCTCTCGAATATTTAACAAGATATCCAAATGCAATTTATTGGCTTTGATACAGAAATGAATGAACTTGTTTTTCAATTTTGATTTTTAAAAGTAACCCTTTTGGTTTTTGATGAATCTTTCCTTAAACATGGAGGGACGTTTCTAGTTTTGCTCAGTATATTAGAAATTTCCCATCCGCATCAGTGACATAGATTGTATAAGTTCTACAAATATGTGTTTCAGGTTCCAACAATTTAAACTCTATATGTACATCTGGTTGTTACGGAGCCCCGCAGGGGACATGGACTTTTTTTTATTAATTCGTTCCCACAAAATAACAATTTGTTCCCTCAATTTAACAATTCGTTCCCTCGAATTAACAATTAGTTCCCATGAAATGAAAATTTGTTCCCTCAATTTAACAATTCATTCCCTCAAATTAACAATTTGTTCCCACGATATAACAATTCGTTCCCACAAATTAACAAATCGTTCCCATGGGAACAAATTGTTAATTCGAGGGAACAAATTGTTATATCGTGAGAACGCATTGTTATATCGTGGAACGAATTATTAAATTGAGGGAATGAATTGTTATTTCGTGGTAACAAATTAAAATAAATAACCTATTTTTCAAAGTTAACTTTGCATGCTGGGAAATTTGTGGGCTAAATATAGTTAAAAAATTAATTATATTTTCTTTTATTTGTCACTGTAAATAGCATGAATATGACTTGGAATTTCATTAGATGCAATTCTAATGAAAATTCAAGACATATTTACAGAGAGAATTAAGATAAATACTGGTTGGCTGTTATTTTCACCGCTAGCATGCAAAGAGTTAATTTCTAACTAATGCAAAATATGCGTATTAACCCTTAGACTGCTGAGCACGAAAATTGCTGATGCTTTATATTTTGCCTTTTTTCTCAATAAAGACATGGTTTGACAGCACTTTAGAATCATTTCCACTGGAAGTGATTCTAAAATGCTGTCAAATCATGTTTTTGATGAGAAAAATCGAAAATAAAAAATAAACAGCAGACGACAACAATTAATTCGGCAGTGTAAGAGTCAAAATGGTGTATCCCATAATGCAAAACAGTTCCCCTGTGGTTGTGTGTATGTGTAGTTTGTGGCAGGTACTAACTGTATGGCAGCCATGGAGGAGGCAATTACTGCATTATAGATTTAATTAGTGGTGTCACTCAGCTGACATTTTAGATCAATCCCCGCCTAATTGGCCATCATACCAGCAGTTGTACCCGTTTATGGTTTTACACTGTTCTTTTTCTTCCGCTGACATGGATCTCGTTACATGGCTGAGATTTTGTCGCTGTTAGAAATTTCACCCTGACTATGCTGAATTAATTTGTGTCGTCTGCTGAATATTTTTTATTTTTCCATTTTTCTCATCAAAAACTTGGTTTGGCAGCACTTTAGAATCATTTCCAATGGAAATGATTCTAAAGTGCTGTCAAACCATGTTTTTATTGAGAAAGAAGGCACAATATAAAACAAAAGCAGACGACAATTTTCGTACCCAGCACCCTAAGGAGTAAACTTTGTACAACTAAGAAGTTTGTATGTGCAAAATTTAAATTTTGACCTATTATAGTGAATTTGTTGTCGTGCCCGCTTGCGGACAGCGCGATATAGTCGGCACATTGGCGTACGTATGTACGTATACGTCCGGGTTAAATTTGGTTAAAGTTTTTTGGTATACTATCAAAGCCTTGGCAGGCGCGGCATTTTCTAATTAATGACCCACACTTAGGTTGAAAATGTTTGTGTTTGTCATCTACATTAATGTGTGCTTTAGAATAATTTTCATTGGGCCAACAATTGCGAAAAATGACAAAATATGAAACAACAGCAGACGACGGTTTACACTTCCCCACATTTGAATGATTGTTTCTTCCAATGTTTTGTAGGAATTCATCTTCAGAAAATTTATCTTTCACAGTGCTGAATTAAATTTTGTCATCTGCTTTTCAATTTTTATTTTGCATTTTTTGTCGCTCCCATTTGCGGACAGTGTGATATAGTCGGCACATTGGCATACGTACGTACGTGTCTGGGTTAAAGTTTTTGATTAAAGTTTTTCGGTAACTATCAAAGCCTCGGCGGGCGCGACATGTGGGCCGCGGCAATCTAGTCTTGAAACATGTTTTCCGGCACTTTAGAATCATTTCCATTGGAATTGATTCTAAAATGCTGCCAAACCGTGTGCTGGCCATGGTTGCTGATCGTTCAAACTACCTCGACCCTTAAATATTCGAACTCCATTTGTATCCAAATCTATAATTATTGAGAACAATCAGCACAACTCTCTTATAGGTTTCGCCCTGTCTGTCCGTCCGTCCGTCCGTCCGTCCGTCCGGGCACACATTAGGGTACTTATGTGGCTAGCCCCACAGGGTTATGGACTTAGTAAAGGATAGGGTTGGTTACAATTAGCCACCTAAAAAATCCTTTTATGTGGCTAAAAATCGTTTTATGTGGCTAATATTTAACATGTGATAAGCCACATAAGTATCCATTTGTAAGAACGTCCGTCCGTCAGAACGTCCGTCCGTCCCGTCCGTCCGTCCGTTTATTTTTTGGAAGTTAATTTGTAAGAGTTTCTCAAATCACCTATAGGGCCCTATGTGCATCGACATACCACATTTTTGTCGCGCCTGCTTTAGCACAAGTCGCGACTATATGCCGCTTTTTCCTTCGTTGTCGTCGTCGACCGAAATGTCAAAAAGTTTGTACTAGCTTCGTCATCATGGTATAACCTTAATATTACTTGACAGATTGCTTCAATATTTGGACACTTGATACATGTGAGCATTTGGAACACACTCATGCCACCATTAACATGACCTTGACCTTTTTTTACCTTCACATTTTTGCGAAAACACTTGGCCATTTTTTGCGTCAAAAAGTTTGTACAAGTTTCTTCATCATTGTATAACATTAATATTACTTGATGGATTGCTTCAATATTTGGACACTTGATACATGTAAGCATTTGGAGCACACTCATGCCGCCATTAACATGACCTTGCCCTTTTTTAACCTTTAAATGGTTGTGGAAACACTTGGCCATTTTGTTATGTCAAAAAGCATGCACTTCTCTGACGGTTTTTGTGATGCTTACTTTTAGCACATCCCTATGACCATGTTACGGTCAAATGCCTCGGCAGGTGTGACACCGCTTCCGTGGAGGAATTCTTGTCTAGTTTATAATTTTGAAACCAGATAATAAATGGTGTCCAAATATTTAGGGTTATTACTGTATGATGTAACTCCTAAGGCCCTGTTTCCAGCGGAGCATGTAACCGTTGCGGTGAGTGATAAATGCAAACGAAAACAAGAAAAACTAGATGCCTGACGCCATGCTCAATAATGTCTTGTGAAACGGACAGCTGTGCAACCAAAGCTTAACTCATTAGTTTAAATGCTGAGATTGTAATACATGTAGCAGCTTGCTTCAGTAGTAGTTACGTTGCCAGATATTCCTTTGTAATCATCTCTAATATTTGCATTTATTGAGTGAAATGCCGATGAAGAGGACTTCATTAATAAAAGTGATGCCATTTCTGGGTTATCGTTTCAGTTTACTTTCTCCATTCTCTCGAAATAAACACAATCAATCAGCCAATCAAGCCAATTAATGACATTTTGAAGCAGAATATGATATTTTAGCTTTGAATGGATGGCTTGATAGTCTAGTGGGTAGAGCATTGGACTTCACTGCTGAACATTGTTGTCTCAATCCAACCCTAACCTTTAGAATGTGGGAACCGAAATTTGTTGTTATCTGTTGATTTTGTATTTCCGCTTTTTTCTCAGTACAGTACGTATTAAAAATGCATTCATAGTATTTCCATCCCATTGGTGAGACCCACTATTCTTTCATTTGTCACTGTAAATATAACTCATTAATGTTAACAAGCCATTAAATCAATACATGCAACAAATCAATTCAATAAATGAGCAAACGTTCAAAGAATGGCGGCATCAATTGTCAGTGTTGGGAACTTTCATGCAAACCGTAATAACCCTAAATATTTAGACACAATTTGCTCTAGGCAACGCATATAACTATATGGTTGCCAACAACAACGAGTGTCTCAATGATCAGGGTTGATATGGTTGTACTAATTCAAGGTGCATGCTCACGTGGTTACAACAACAACAACAATGGCTGAAAGTGTTGAAAGCGCGCCCACTCCACAGTAAGTATTATTTTATATTTTCCTTAATATGCAACAGATTTTGATGAAATATGGCGCAGCAAACGTGTCTTCATGAGCTGCATTTGGTGGTCCAGGAGTTCGGCTCACATACTTATGTCATTTTTGTGAAGAATCGATTTCCGTGTCAATAGACACGGAAATCGATTCTTCGCAAAAACGACAGAAGTTTGGGCCAAAGTACCCAGACCACCAAATGGGAGCATAACAAGACGCGTTTGATACGCCATATTTTATAAAAATCCGTTTCATAATAAGGACAAAATAAAATAATACTTACTTTGAATCAGAGGGCTTCTGGAAGTTTCAGTACTTGTTGTTGTTGTTGTAACCATGTGATCATACACCTTGTAGTTTATCACAATAACAATATATTTTTATACTAACTGTTTTGAAAAACCCCTATTTTATATATATTTCTCAAAACAAACGGTGTCCGAAAATTTAGGGTTATTACTACTTATCAAAGCTTTGCCAAGTCATTCAATCTAAATGAATTTGAACTTCCCTTGAACTTTCATTTACTCTCTATGATAAGAGTCCATGCCAAAGTATTGTGAAACATTACGTCAACCTTCAACCAGTATTGTTGGACTTGTTAAAGTTAATACATCCATAAATTCTCCAAAAATGGAATGGAATGGTGCTTAACTGCCCATCGACGCAGAAGAGCATCATTTAGGGCCAACATTTCTCAAAAAAAAAAAAGAGTAATTTATTCCCATGGTGGTTTTGACTTTTGTCCATGTCCACCAATTGCTATGGCAAATATGACAAAGAGCCCTCACAACTGGTTTATAAACATTCACAGGCAAGGCCATAACATCGGTGTCTGTTTCCCATCGCACAATTCACCCGCTAAAATTTGGCCATACTCAAATAATTATATTTTTCTTTTTGCTTTGTCCCTTGTCTACCCACGGTCTGCATTTGAGCCTATGACTAGCCTGATCGGAGATAAAAAAGATGTCCTACCTACCATAATAACCCTGAATATTCGGACACATTGTTTCCCCAAAACAAATGATGCCCAAATATTTAGGGTTATTACGGTACCAAACCAACTTGAAAATGCAGGTTTGGGACATGGGAAACATCCTATTAATTGAGGCCCAATGGCTCCACATCTGCTTTTAATTGTACAATGGCAGTACTGGAAGGGCTACAACAGGGCGTGGAATGCATCCATCAACCAGTGTACATGTACTTACAATGTCACCTATCTCTGGTGCTGCAACAGTGTTCACGCTTTCACCCCTAAATAACTGGAATGGATATTTATATGTTAATTTTCCAACCTATCCAACCATCACAATATGATTTTCAGACTACTCCATTTATAAAAATGTTTTTTTTGTTTGTTTTTTTGTTTGTTTGTTTTTGTTTTTTTTTAATATGAACATTACTTGCAAAAGTGCAGATTCGGATCTACACTGTTTGCAAACACTGCTATAGAGGTTGTAGCATTAAAATGGTTCATACCTGCAGTTTCAACCAGCATAGATGTAGATCAGACTGGACAATTGTGCAGTCTGTTCTGCATCTACACTGGTTGCAACCTCCAACTCTCAATCAACAACATTATTTCTGCCAACATTTGTAGTGCACCCACTTAGTGTTACTTTGCTAAATCGGCTGTGGCGTTCGTTACTTTGTCCACAGTCATGGAAAGTCACAAAGTCTACAAATTATCTGAATTCCAGTTTCAGGTGAATTTCTCATTTGAAATTTTGATTTGAGGAAAATTTTCAACTGTTCTGGAGTTGATTCAATTGAATTCTTGTCCATATGCCCAGGTGTGGCTCCGAGCGTCCAATGAACATGCTCAGATTCGTATCCATTATTTGAAGTTAGATTTATAACACTATAAACACCTGCACTGTAGCACATGTTTGGGGACATTTATGGTTGTAACTGGCGAAATGGGGCTGATGGGATTTGTCACCAGTGTAGCTCCTGATCAAATAGTACTCCTGTACCCCAATAACGATCTATATTGCTTGTTAGAAGCATGACAGATATTTCATTGATGGAGTGGCGAACAGTGCAGTTCCTGATCAGACTGTGCAGATGCACAGTCTGATCTGGATCGACACTGGTCACAAACCCCATAAGCCCCATTTCTCCAGTCACAGCTACATTTAATGAGCATTTTAATAGGTATTGACATTACTTTGGTAACTCCCACCACATACTCATTACTGTGAATGTGTTGGGGAGAAAAACATGCTGTTGGTACCTTGTATCAAGGTAACTAACTAACACAGTGAATTACAGATTTATGCCAACATTTCATTCTGTGCCGACTGCCAGATCTTCTTGTTGTCAATGAGACACTTCCCTTGTCTATGGTACAAGCCAAATAGAATACCTGACTGCTGCCTTTGGTATCAAGTTTATCAGGTGAGGGCACATTCCCTAGCCTTGCTGGGGATAGGTTGTGGCATGGGGTTAGAACACCTGACTTCCATTCCGGAGGTTGTGGGTTCAAACCTCGCCTTGGGCATCAAAAATACTTACTTAGTATTTCCATCCCACTTGTCTGTCGGAGGAGACTTTAAACTGTGGTCCCGTCTCTGTATGATCTTAGCTGTTGGTGGGACGTTAGACCCTTTCACCTTCCCTTTGTCTATGGTACAGGCCAAATAGAATACCCGACTGCTGTTTTTGATATCAAGTGTATCATGTAACGGCTTGGAAGCGGTAGAAATTCCTACACGTTCCCTAGCCTTGCCTGATAAACTTGATATGAAAATACCCTCGCCTGGTATTCTGTGTAAAGTTGATATGAAAATACCCTCGCCTGGTATTCTGTGTATACATGATGTTTGGTGGCTCTTGTCTAGTTTCGTTGGCAAGCGGCCGCTGCTTTTGAAATTGGATTTACAGCTTGCTTATTGATTCACTCGGCTCCAGCTTGCAATTTCGGTTAGAATATTACTCACAGATTGGCGTTAATATGACCAGTGTAGACTCGGATCAGACGCCACATCGCTGTAGCCTGATCAATGTCCCCATTGTTAGCTTTTTTGACACCATTGATTTTGTCATGTTATTTCGTATATGATGATTACAACCAGCATCTGATTACAAGGGTTAGGAATACACTATTCTGTTGCTATTCTGTTGTCCTCAGGTGCGTGAGTTATTCGGTTTGCCAAGAAATATTACTGGCCACAAACTGGGTAAAAGGTATCTGTTACATTATTATTAGCCGATCTATTTATAGATCGGCTAATATGTTGGTTATCCATCGAATTCTGAAAAAGTTTGTAGCAACCCTTTTCTCCGCTATTCGGTAATCTACGAACGCGAATTTTTCTGTATCACTTCCAAATTGCATCAACCGATAAAGTTTGCATTTTTGGCAATTATCTCCGTTTAAAACTTTACTTATAGCCAAATAACACAATTTTGAATACTTAATGAGCTGAACGCCTGAAGAGATTTAACCCGGAAGTTATTGTTGTTGAAGTCCATAGTTGGTTCTAATGGCCATATACGCCAACATATGCCGATTATTGGGCTAATTTAAAGCTTTTATTTATTAAACAGAACAAGTTTCAGCCACATATAATCGCGTAAAATGTGTTATTCGGCTAATTTATAATCGACCTCTGCTCAAAATCTCCTTACTAGTAACCCCAGCATTTTCGGGTTTATCCCAGCATCTCGGGTTTATCCCATTGGATCGCGTATGCGCGTCATTTGACGCTAGTTAATATTCACAAAATTTTCCACCAATCAAAACGAAGAATTGCCCTTCATAGCGAACTTTGATTTGTTTACGTATCATGCAGGGATGGCAGGGATGCATCCAGCACGCGCGATTGCGGCAATCCCCCTTATTTATTGTCAATGCCGCAAATTATTGATTGTCTTGCGCCCGACATCGCGCAAAAAATCACGGATGGGGCACATTAGGCCAATCTGGGCATGTGCCTGAATACGCAGGGCTTGCGTCTATTTTTAGATGACACTGTAACCGCTAGATATATAGCCCTGGTAGCTCCGCCCACTAGCATGCTGCCACAGAATTCGGACAATTCACACACAGTGACTACAACTTTGTGTATTGCGGAGTGTAATTTGTAGATAAATAGAGCATACAGTACAGGTGTTACGCTGGAATATTTCGCAACATAATGGTGACAACAAAACATTGCTGCTATGGCATTGCTGCTATTGGATGGATTTGGGAACGGGTTTCCAAAACCTGCACAAAATCGAGAAAAATGTCAACGCTGGGTACAGAACTGTGGTCGAAAATAGTTTACCATTGACAATGTTACCAGAGACACCTACATATGTTCGATGCACTTTACCCTGATTTGATCGGCTAATAACATCATGCTCTGCATGACTTTTCATTATATACTTTACATTTTAGCCCTTTGAAGGCGGGAACCGAAAATTGTCGTCTGCTGTTGTTTCTTATTTTGTATTTTCTCTAAGTAAAAACATTGTTTGTCAAAGCATGTTTTTCATAAGAAAAATGGAAAATAACAAATAAACAGCAAAAAAATCACGGATGGGGCACATTAGGCCAATCTGGGCATGTGCCTGAATACGCTGGAGCTTGCGTCTATTTTTAGATGACACTGTAACCGCTAGATATATATAGCCCTGGTAGCTCCGCCCACTAGCATGCTGCCACAGAATTCGGACAATTCACACACAGTGACTACAACTTTGTGTATTGCGGAGTGTAATTTGTAGATAAATAGAGCATACAGTACAGGTGTTACGCTGGAATATTTCGCAACATAATGGTGACAACAAAACATTGCTGCTATGGCATTGCTGCTATTGGATGGATTTGGGAACGGGTTTCCAAAACCTGCACAAAATCGAGAAAAATGTCAACGCTGGGTACAGAACTGTGGTCGAAAATAGTTTACCATTGACAATGTTACCAGAGACACCTACATATGTTCGATGCACTTTACCCTGATTTGATCGGCTAATAACATCATGCTCTGCATGACTTTTCATTATATACTTTACATTTAGCCCTTTGAAGGCGGGAACCGAAAATTGTCGTCTGCTGTTGTTTCTTATTTTGTATTTTCTCTAAGTAAAAACATTGTTTGTCAAAGCATGTTTTTCATAAGAAAAATGGAAAATAACAAATAAACAGCAGATGACAAATTTTAATTCAGCACTGTGAGGGTTAATTATTTACATATTCATGCTCTGCCTAATCTGTGCGCATTTGTGTTTTATATTTATCAGACAAACGGCTGTTTCTTTATATGAATTGAGACATAAGGCCATAAAAAAAAGCATTTTGGTTCTCATATATCACCGCGTCTGAATAATCCCTGCACATCGAGCATTTTATCATCGTGGAGAAATAATATTGTACTATAAATTCGCCACATGATCAATAAAAAACACTACCATGCAAAAATATGTTAAATCCAATCATTTCTGATGAAAATCTTGCAATTTTTCACGTCAAAAGAGGTTATAGTAACTTTTGAGAACATTTTCTTTTTGTTTGTGATGTTCGTCTCTAATTTTCTTCAAGTTGCCAGATGATGCATCTGGCAATATGAAAAAATATCAGAGACTAACATCTCAAACAGAAAAAAAAAACTTTTTTAAAAAATCCACCCTCCCGCTTACATTCCGCAATTAAACCAGTTTATTGTACGTGTCTAAGCTGCCATGTATCGTAGTTACAAGACTGGGAGGTTTCCACATGACGAGATGTCTTTACAAATTATGAGTATAACTGATATTTACTCTGGGGACAAAAATCAATGCCAGCATCGCGTCTATAGCTGGATAATATTCATGGTTCTGGAGACTGTCAGCCGCCAACCCATGTTGCAACTTATACAGCTGTGTGCATGGGACAACCCATGCCGCATTGGGTGCATGTAGAAATTTATATAGAAACTTACAGTATACTGTATAGCTTATTGTATGTATATCCCAGCCCATGTCATCAATTGGTGCATACAGAAACTTATATAGCTTATTGTATAGCCCAGCCCATGTCATAAATTGGTGCATACAGAAACTTATATAGCTTATTGTATAGACCAGCCCATGTCATCAATTGGTGCATACAGAAACTTATGTAGCTTATTGTATAGCCCAGCCCATGTCATCAATTGGTGCATACAGAAACTTATGTAGCTTATTGTATAGCCCAGCCCATGTCATCAATTGGTGCATACAGAAACTTATGTAGCTTATTGTATAGCCCAGCCCATGTCATAAATTGGTGCATACAGAAACTTATATAGCTTATTGTATAGCCCAGCCCATGTCATAAATTGGTGCATACAGAAACTTATATAGCTTATTGTATAGCCCAGCCCATGTCATCAATTGGTGCATACAGAAACTTATATAGCTTATTGTATAGCCCAGCCCATGTCATAAATTGGTGCATACAGAAACTTATATAGCTTATTGTATAAACCAGCCCATGTCATCAATTGGTGCATACAGAAACTTATGTAGCTTATTGTATAGCCCACCCCATGTCATCAATTGGTGCATACAGAAACTTATGTAGCTTATTGTATAGACCAGCCCATGTCATAAATTGGTGCATACAGAAACTTATGTAGCTTATTGTATAGACCAGCCCATGTCATAAATTGGTGCATACAGAAACTTATACAGCTTATTGTATAGACCAGCCCATGTCATAAATTGGTGCATACATAAACTTATATAGCTTATTGTATAGACCAGCCCATGTCATAAATTGGTGCATATATAAACTTACAGTATATAGTTTATTGCATGGCCCAACCCAGGTCATAAATTGGTGCTGATAGGAACTTATACAGAAACTTACAGTATATAGCTTATTGTATACCCAGCCCATGTCGTAAATTGGTGCATATAGAATCTTATATAGAAACTTACAGTATATTGCGTAGCCCAATCCATGCTCTAAATGGGTGCATATAGAAATGTATGTATCTTATTGCAAGCTCCAACCCATGTTTTAACCCTTTCCTGATAGAGACGACTTTTCACGCCTCTGCAGAAGATGTCTTTAGAAAACATTGTGGGAAAAGGAGAAATTGCTTGTAACAAGCAATTTCTCCTTTTCCCACAATGTTTTCTACTCTATCAGATAATTTAACCATCATTTGACCCAGCATTTGATTCTTTTATTCAGATGTTTTCGATTTGGAAGAGTTGAAATATCGCAAAACAGGGAAAGGGTTAAATAGATGTATATACAAAATTATATAGCTGATTGCAGGCTCCAACCCATGTTATACAAAATGTGTGCTTATAAAAAATCATATAGAAATTCATATATACCGGTAATGTAACTTATTGTGAGCTCCAACCGGGTTACCCATACTATATAAATGGGTGCACATAGAAAATCATATAACATATTGGGTGACTCACTCATTTTTTAAATGGCATAATTATTTTGGTCTCTTCAATTACCTATTACCTGTTTTATTGTAATCTACATGGGTATTGCCAGTGTGCGTGCATATGTGGACAATATTTATATATTCAATATTTCAGGTGATAATTTAATCTTCAAATATGTGTTCAATATGCATACAAGTTGGAAAGTTCTTTACACTCGTCTTTCGTATGTGATATTGGTAGAATACATGTTGCAAGACAATAGTCTATAATGCTTATCAATAATACCATCATGGTTGTATAGGACACATGTTGCAAACAATGGTGGAACATACCATCCCTATATCATTAATAGCCTACATCCTCTTGAATATTCATGTAAACATTCAAGCGGACAGGTTACTTTGAGTAGACAATACAAGCATCTGATGTCTTTGCGTGAAGTGTGTTGATTTCTGCAGTTTCCCTGGCTTGCCATTACGGGTTTTATTTTCGTAAAGTATGCACCGTCTCTATTGTTCCTTGTCGACCGGTCATAAAAGTCTACTAATGATATATGGCGAGCATTAACGTAGATATAACGCCATTCCACACACCATTGAGTGGACGTTGTGCTGTAACTGAACCTATTTGAAGTGGTGTCTCACTAGACCAGTGGTGTGTCACGTGAATTGACGCAGAAAACTTATTTGCAAACAGCGTAGATAAAGACCAGTTTGCACAGATCTTTATCTATGCTGTTTGCAGAATGGGCTGTATGCGGTTTGCAGAATGGGTTGTGTGCTGTTTGCGGAATGGGTTTATGCTGTTTGCAGAATGGGTTGTGTGCTGTTTGCAGAATGTGTTGTGTGCTGTTTGCAGAATGTGTTTTGTCCTGTTTGTGGAATGGGTTGTATGCTGTTTGCAGAATGGGTTGTGTGCTGTTTGCTGAATGGGTTGATAGTCTTAATGATAGAGCACTGGACTTCAATATCAGAGGTTGTGGCTTCAACCCTCGCCTTAGGCCATCACGCTGGTATTTCAGATGGGACTTGAAATTCTATATGAATATAGTGTTGTTGGGAACGTTAGACGCTTTAACTATGTTGTTAGTTTTCTGTCTTGTAAATTGCTTATCTGTATGTTAAGGGTTTACACCGACTGTAAATGCGGAGTGCCTTTTGTCATTTGAGAGCGTGTTATTATTGATTGGTTAAGTAAACCTCTTGTAGTCGGAGTCGATGATAAGGAATTCATATTGTCCAGATACGCGGTATTTACTTTTTGTATTATTCCAGCAATGACGAGTAATCAGGCGGGGGATTGCGTCAGAAAGCCGCCAGCAATCCAAGTTCCATTGTACGCGATCTTCGATCCATTTCTCTGCAATTTTCACGCCTTCGGCTTTGTTTAGGTGACACACTGTGTTAATGAGGCGTTGGGCAAGGGATATGAATGACAAATGCAGTGTAATAGATTTCCATTGAATGTTCCTGTCGTTGTCATGTCTCCAGATAGCTGTAATATTCAAACTACCAGTATGTCTTGTTATTCAGGAATACTCAATTTGGAAGCTCTTTAAAAGCATCACATAGAGAATTCTGAATAAATAGAGGATCTTAATTGAGTGATGATTTAATATGATATTTATTAAACAGGTTTACTGATTTCATAAGAAACGAGGCTATGCCGAGTTACTTAAGAAATCGGTCAGCGAGTTTAATAAATATCATCATATTAAATCAACACAAATGTTTGATTCCATTTATTTCATATGTACATCATCATAGTTGAAGCTGTATTGATTACCTAACATGTCTTCTGTAGCGGACTCATTTGCTATTACTAGATTTATGCAGATTTTTGTTGAAGAATATATTCTTAACCCTTAGACCGCTACACACAACAATTGTTGTCTGCTGTTGATTTTATATATTGCCTTATTTCTCAATAAAAACATGTTTGACAGCACTTCAGAATCATTTCCAACGGAAACGATTCTAAAGTGCTGTCAAAGCATGTCGGAAATGATTCTAAACTGCTGACAAAGCATGTTTTTGGTGATACAAATGGAAAATAGAAAAAAAACAGCAGACAACAAAAAATAATATAGCAGTGTAAGGGTTAAACTGTGAGAGCCCTATGCAATTACTAGGTTTATGCATATTTTTGTTGAGGAATATATTCTTAACATAAAAGTGGAAAATGTCCTGCTTATGATCGAGGAGCATAAAACGTATGAATATTTATGAGATACATTAGCAAGGGAAACCATGTGTTTATTATGTTGTGTTTATTAAGCTATCAACCCTAGCAAACCATATAGAAAACATGTGCAAACACTGTAGACCCAGACAGGGTTCCAGATAAGCAATTAGTAATTGAGTATTTTCACTCCATCATTTCTGAAGCAATTGGGTATTTCAAAATTTTAATTGGGTAAAATAAAATCATACTACTGTTTACACATCAACAGACAGCAATTATTGAATAGTTTGCTTCCAAATGAAAACATGTCTTGACATTTCATTAGAATTGTCTCCTTGGAAACAATTCTATGAAATACCAATATGTGTTTTCATGGAAAATAAGAAAAATATGCTATATTTGTGGTCTGTTTATTGTTTTCTGCTGCATGATAAATGTACCACAAAATTGTAATTGCTTTTTGATACTCGCTACTTCTGATTTCAATTGGGTTTTTGGCAATTTTAATTGGGTATTTAAGCAAATATGCAGGTTATCTGGAGCTCTGGACCCAGATGAGCCGGCTTGTAACGAGCCATCTCATCTCATCTATCTCATCTCATCTCATCAGGATCTCCAGTGTTTGTCTGTATTTTTCAAATATTTTTAAAATACCCCTCATCTGATTAATGGAATAGCCTAGAAATGAGCATGGAACTTTCAATTGTCAGTTGCTTAGAACGTTTAAAAAAACCAGCAAATGTTGGAAAATGAGGTCACAGATACATTACTGACTTGCTTGTGAAAATGATTAATACGCCAATTGACTGGTTCCGCATGCAAACTGCATCTATGGCTTAAAAACAACTGGAAATAGTTTTTTTGACAGACTACTTTCAACCACACTGCCCATTAATATCTCAATTTAGTGTGGTTAAAGGTATATGTCCACTCAGTAGGCACAAAATGTTCTTTATAGGAATTAAATAAGTGTATAATTGTGTCACTATTCCACCAGTTCTAAAAATTACGAATGCCCGCTATACAGATATAATCATTTACCTAAACTAAAGAGAATAAATAGTAATTTCCGTTAATATTTTAAGAAAACACGGTTATCGCCCCTGATATCAGTGTGGAAATTCACGTTGGATAAAAAAAATATAATAATGCCAATTAATGCGTGGGGTAATGGTGAATGAATATTTATTTTGCAATGTTATATCTAAAGAATGGACAAAAACATCTGCCTCCCTAAATGATAACCTGACATGTGGGACTCTAGCTTTAAACCCATAACAAACATCGTAACGGCAATTGTTTCTGTATGGATGACGGTGTAAACCATGAGTGATGATTGGCTTAGCAGTTGGCAGATGATATCAAGATGGTGCCATTTGTGTGTCCTGTTGGATTATGTTAGAGACTTTTATGGCCATCTATATACATTTATCAGGCAGTCAGACGAACATATCTGTCTGGATCATGGTGTATGCCTATTGATTGTTGTCGCAGGTCAGGACCACTTGATATATCATCAAAAAAACTGAAAGTACAGAGGCTGTATTACCGTAATAACCCTAAATACTTGGGCATCATTTATTTTGGGAAACACATAAAAATATATAGTTTACCCACACCATTGAGCGTGCCAATATTTAGGGTTATAAGTATACCAGCCTGACATGGCGTTGTTTACATGCTTTGTTTATATAAACATTGGTGTATAAATAAACATGGAATTCCTGTAGGTATTTCCCTGTTTATTATGACGCGTCGCTATAGTCATGATCGATATATTGCGATTGACAAAACAGTTTCTCATACTGGAGCAGTGGGTAAACCGGCGGCCAACGGTGGCACTTGATTTTAATTTTGCACTGCATGCGTTCGATCCTCACTTTGGCCATTATATATATGTATTATTTGTTTTAAATATTGTTTTTGTGTTTTCTTTTTCTTTTTAATGCATCATTATTACATGTAACACCAATTGACATGGTAATTATGAACCACATGCATCCACGTTTATTTATTTATTTGTTTATTATCTGAAGTGAGAGGTTTATTTTTCGACATGGTGTTCTCTGTAACATATTTGCATTTGTAGTGAGTCGAGGTGGACTTTCACAATAACACACGAATGTGCAGAATGCATTGCACAATGATTAGGTTCAAAGTGAAGTATTTTATAATGTTGTGTAAAAGTAAATGCACGACTGTTTCGGGATGTGTGCGTTACCTCTGGCGCCAAAATAGTAAAAGCGAGAGAAAAATGTATGCCTTTGGCAGGATTCGAACTCACGACCGTCCGATCACCAAACAGCAGATCTACCCACTAGAGCACTAAACGATGTTACTATTATTATCTAGTATACAAATACCATGTCTACAACATATGACGTAAACTATTTAAAAATAGCACGTGTTTACAATAATATTTACAATAATAAAGCGCCAGCTCAAAGCGGTACACCTCTCGTATGGCAGTAGTGGTCTAATCATGATGACAATGTATTTGGATACAATTTGTGTTGGGAGACCCCTATTTAATAGGGGTTTCCCAAAGCAAATTGTGTCCGAATATTTAGGGTTATTATGGTGTATCTGTCTGTGACTGGAGAAATGGGGAGAATGGGTTTTGCAACTAATGTAGATACAGATCAGCCTGTGCATCTGCACAGTCTGATCAGGATCTGCACTATTCGCCGTTCCATCAATGAAACACCCGTCATGCTTCTAACAAGCGATATACATGTACTACCGAAATGTGCTATTTCACCAGGAATTACGCTGGTCACATTTCTCCAGTCACAGCCACATATGTACAATGATATTCTAAGCAAGCAAATTTAACCACATTTTTATTCTCTCGCCGATAGGCAAGAGGGGATATGAGGTTAGTGCATGTACATACGTTCGTACGTTAGAACACCATTCATTTTTAAATAACTCTTGAACTACTTCTCCAATTTTGATAATATTTGGCCACAATGTGTGTCTAGGGATGGTGCTTTGTTTTGCATATGTCCCACGTCGACCGCTCAAGGTCAAGGTCACTGAGAACTTATGTTCACCTCGTTTGTAAGGCAAAAATGTTAAAGTGTTTTTCTTATTATTATTATTATTATTATCAAGGCTGCCAGCGAGGGGATTAGCTTAGTGATAACGATGCCCTTGTTTGGGAATAATGTTGATCTCTGTATGTTTATTGATTGGTTTATGTGAATCGTCGGCTACTCGGGACAAACAGTTTGTTCCGTTGTTGATAGTTCTGTAGTAAGCAGCGTTTGATGGAGACTTGAGATGAATGGGTGTATGGATTATGTATGACTCACTGTCTGTGATGGAACGGACAGTCAACTGAAATGGACAATCAATCCTTGGTTCATCCCACGATATCTGTAGCCGATTTCACCAAAATTGCTAAGGCCTAAAAAAAGAAAAAGCTAGGTTACGGGAGGGTAGGAAAATCTTTTTTTTTATTTCATTTTTTTTAAATATTAGCAGACAGCAGTATGTGCTAATATGGTAGAATAGGAAAATTCACAACATTAATAGGCACATACAATGTATTCAGATTAAAACAAGTGGCATAATACATCTATTTAGCTACTGAAGCGAGCTCTGGGGCCCGTTTTTAAGCATTATAAGGAACGAAAATGATTTTTTTTTAAAACATATAGGGTCGGGGGTGTTTTGCTAGGTCCCCACACCACAATATTTTTTTTTAGGCCTAAGCATGCTTATCTTGCTAAGTACACTTTGAGGGAGAAATTTTCAATTTAAGGATACATTTATTATTTTTTATTATACATGTACTGAATTTATTACATTATCATTTTGGCTGTGATAATGTAATAAAGTCAGTATAACAACTCTGCATACTTTTAATCATCCAATAGAATGCAATCGTTAGTTCTGTATGAAATAATCAATTTCGGAAAAAATAAATGATTACTCCCTGAAAGTACAATTTGTTAGATAAGTATGTTTAGCAATTTTGGTGAAATTGGCTACTGGTATCTAAAAGCAGGAATTGGCCGAAGCGATTCAATGTAGTAAGGATGCCTGACACCGGATCAAGACAGTGATGAAATAGTTTTAATTGTAATTTCAGTGCTTCACGGGATGAATAGTTACTTCTGTTGATGATAATTTCAGTGCTGATTGTATGGTACTCCACACCTCCATCCCCCCCCACCACCCACACCCCCCCCCCCACATGCTATTGCATTCCCATCTGTATTTGACCATACTATTAAACGGACATAAAACCCCAGTTAACCCTTACACTGCTGAATTAAATTTTGTCGCCTGCTTGTGATTTTATATTATCAAAATATGGTTTGACAACACTTTAGAATCATTTCCAATGGAAATGATTCTACAGTGCTGTCAAACCTTGTTTTTATTGAGAAAGAAGGTAAACTATGAAGCAACAACAGCGACAATTTTAATGCCCAGCATTTTAATGGTTAATCAATCAATCAATCAATCAATCAATCAATCAATCAATCAATCAATCAATCAATCAATCAATCAATCAATCAATCAATCAATCAATCAATCAATCAATCAATCAATCAAATCAATCAATGCTGAATCAACTTCACTACCCACTTCATGGACATGAACTTTCCCCTGAAATATTGATCATCCCTGTTCTAATTCAGCCACTTGATTGCCTATAGAAATATATCTGAATTGATTCCTCAGTAATCTTTGTTCCTTCGTAAAAAAACAACAACAAGCTTCCGACTATAATTATTTCTGGTTTGAATTTCAAGCATATGAATAATTGGTCACAGCTTCGCATCGGCAAACAGGATTTACCAAGTTACTCTGCTTATAAATATGAACGATTGAAACTCGAGATATGATTTATGTATAATCTGTGAAACAGCGAACAGTGTAGACCCTGATCAGACTGTACATGTGCAGTCTGATCTGGGTCTAATCTGTTTGCAAGTACATGATCAGGGTCTGCTCTGTTTGCACATGTGTGAAGTTAATGCTTTACTTGTGCGCTGCGATTGAATTCTGAATGAAACTGCATACAGAAATAGATGGCACAAAGGGACAGACAGAATATGCCAATCATGTTGGGGGAGATAAATGAAATCAGTTAACAATTACTCCTATCTGACAAAAGGGGCATTATGCTATTTACGACCTGCTTACAATTTTGTGCTGTCTGATCTAGACCGTGGCTTAGGGGATATGGCATTGGACTTCAATATCAGACGTTCAAACCTCACCCTAGGCATGACAAATACTTACATAGTATATTAGTATTTCCATCCCACTAATCTGTCAGATGAGACTTTAAACTGTGGTCCCATTTATATATGACCTTAGCTGTTGCTGGGATGTTAAACCCAATCACCTTCACTTTCACTATCTTATTCACTATTTAGTCACTGAAGTAGTCTACATACCACCAGCTAAAACGTATATCCTAATATTGTCTGTGAAGGTAGATGAAGACCAAGATGTAGAATCGTAGAAAATGCTGTAAATAATTAGTTTTTTTCCCACAATTCTGAAAAGGTTGATATTGAAAGTTGCAGGGATGTGTTATGTATGGCCTAGGGGCTCGAACACCTGACTTCCAATCAGGAGGTTGCGGGTTCAAACTTCGCCTTAGACATCAAAAACACTTTCATAATATATCCGACCAACTTGTATCAGGTAATCTAATTGTATCATGTTGCTCATTTATATTGTTTATCATAGTTTTAGTTTTACCCTAATCATTTGATTGCCTACCACATCGAACATAGTATTGGACAATTATTTTCATCTTCATCTAAATTGCTTTGCCCTAAATGATACATGTTTGTGTTGATGGGCCGTTAAGCACCATTCCATCCCACTGGTCTTTCGAATGAGACTTGAAACCGATGTCCCATCCCTAAATGACCTTAGCTCTTGCTGGGATGTTAAACCCATTCACTTTCACTTTTCCTTCTAGCAGGTAAGTGTGTTTGATATTAGATAAGGACACTGGTTTTCTGTTCTGAAAGTTTTAATTTTAATTTACTGAATATTCAATGCCTCCACCCCATACACGTGCATTATCCCATCTGTTTATGACATGGGTCTTGAACAGACATAAATCTACAATCGGTCAATCATTAATTAATCAATCAATCAATCACCCAATCAAGCAGGCAATCACGCAATCAATTGATAACCCAATCAAGTGATCACCCAATCAAGTGATCACCCAATCAATCAATCAATCACCCAATACATCAATCAATCACCCAACCAAGCACCAATCAAGCAGTCAATCACCCAATCAATCAATCACACAATCAATCAAGCAATACATCACACAATCAATCAATCACACACTCCATTGATCAATCAATCAATCACACAATCATCCTTTCAATCACCCAATCAATCATTCTCATAGCTGTAATTATTTCAGTTATTCTGAGGAAACTTGCATTCTGTCGATTGATTTGACATGTGATGTACCGGTATTGTTGATGAGATATTTAGGAAAATGTTGGTCGAAGCTGGCCTGAATAGGAGGTGTGCATGACGTACATCATCCACCTATTATGGCAAATATGTCAGATCTGGACCTAGGCTGACCATAAATATTGTGGCTTTTGTCATGCGAAACACAAACATGACAATAGGTGTATGCTGAGGGAATATTTCTGAGAAAAATCTCCTAGAGATTTATGTTAAATGGTATGAGAAATTTAGATGGAATGAGTTTGTGACCAATGCAGCCTTTGATCATACTGCACATTTGCGCAGTCATACACTCTGCGCTATCCAACTGGGGGAACCTAACAATAGGTGTATTCTGAGGAAATATTTTTTAAGAAAAAAATGCCATGAAAAAATGGGATGCAACCAATGTAGCCCCAGATCAGCCTGCGCATGCTCTCAGTCTGATCAGGGCTTACACTGTTCGCTATTCAACTAGTGGGTGGTTGGCCTTACCGTAATGCCGACTTTGGCCCTTATGTACATTTTTGGCCTTCTGTATACTTGAGAGCTAAATCCTGTTATACCCCATTAAAAAAAGTAATAAGATTAATGCTGATCATATTACTTTTGGGGTTGGAGCTAAGTGACTTTTGTGTGGAATGAACCTGGCACCAAGTAAGGATATTCTAATTTCAGAGCTGAAAATATATTTTTCTGTAAATATTGAGTTCTGATTTTGGGAATTTCCCTCATTATGGACAGGCTAAATACGGGATAGTCCAACCCGTTGGCCCGGCCTTAAATGATCTCAGCTGTTGATAGGTCGCTAAACACCAATAATCAATCAATCAGTCAATCGCTATTCAACTGGGCCCGATGTCACTAATGAATAATCACTAGATCCGTAGCAGCAACTTGATTGATAAGCCTCATTTTCTCATGGTAGGACCCACATCTCTGGGAACCTATCCATCAGCACTCATATCCTGAATAACTGGCACAATCTCGTTATTTTGCCAGAATGTTAAAAAACTTGCACAAAATTTTGGCTCATTAAAAAGGGTTGACTTGCCTCAGAATTAAGCTACCTAATATAATGTGAATGAACATCTTGGTTGTTAGCATAAAAAGCTTATTCAAGGTGCATTATCACGTGGTGACAACAACAACAACAATGGCTGAAAGTGTTGAAAACGCGCCCACTCCAAAGTTAGTATATTTTGATATTTTTCTTGATAGGCAACGGATTTTGATGAAATATGGCGCAGTCACGTCTTCATGAGCTGTATTTGGTGGCCCCAGGATTTTGGCACATACTTATGATGTTTTTGCGAAGAATCGATTTCCGTGTCTACTGACACGGAAATCGATTCTTCTCAAAAACGACAGAAGTTTGGGCCAAAGTTCCGAGACCACCAAATGCAGCTTAACAGACGCGTTTGACGCGCCATGTTTCATTAAAATCCGTTACATAATAAGGACAAAATAAAATAATACGTACTTTGAATCGGAGGGCTTCTGGAAGTGTCAGTACTTGTTGTTGTTGTTGTTGTAACCATGTGATCATACACCTTGTTATTGTTGAAATCATAATTCACTCCAGTTGTGACCAATATACAGGGGAACCTCTCCAAAACGGACATCTTTAGCCGATTTCATCAAAATTGCAAAGTATGCTTTTCTAGCAAAGTATACTTTGAGGGAGTAATTATTTATTTTTCCCAAAATGCATTATTTCATATAGAACTAACCACTGCATATATATATTTGATGATTTAAAGTATGCAGAATTATTATACTGAATTTATGACATTATAAATTCAGTATAATAAAAATTAATACATTTATCCTTAAATTGAAAATGTCTCCCTCATTTTTGCTAGATAATTTTAAGTATACTTTGCAATGTTGGTGAAATAGGCTACTGGGGTGAAATTGTTCACGTTTAAATTAAAGCTACTTCTGATTCCAAAAAGCTCCTGGGTCGCAGTATCGCTTGCTTGTCACAAATGGTGACTAACTTGGCTACGTGATCTTTTGGCTGTGGCAAGGGTGCCTGACACCAGATCAGGATGTTATGGATTGAATTTGTGGTTTCAACTACACAGGTGCCGACCCGTTCTATCCTGGCGATCACCTAATAATTAATAGCCATTTAGCCTAAATCAATTGTAACAGATAATTGGATGGGTGAAAAGATGGAATATCATTTACTCTGACATCCTTGTCAACGGACAGTGGAACGAACCGCTCGAAACTGGACACCCTGGGGTTCCCTAGGGTGTCCAGTTTAAAGAAGTTCCACTGCATGCAAAGCTGGGGTTCCTCTGTGGCTTTTTACGCTGAGCAATTTGAGCCGTTTATAGAAGCTATAATACGGTTGTCACGGTAATTACTCACGATGTCTTGCTTGAAGTCGTTGAAGTCCCTTGTTCAGAACGTGGCTTTGTAGTTAGTTGTGTCATATCTTTTCCAACATGACTCATATGGTGGCAACTTTAATTGCAGGAAAAATCAATCATGCCTCGGCATGAGAAATCATAGAACCGATTATTTGATATATTATGATAAACCCTGGCGCTGTTTTCACAATTTGATACCGTTGGCATATTACAAGTACAGTGAAACTCTCTAAAACACCTCTAACACTCTGATATGTGGCTGTGACTGGAGAAATAGGGCTTATGGGTTTTGCAACCAGTGTAGATCCAGATCAGCCTGTGCATCCGCAGTCTGATCAGGATCTGCACTGTTTGCCATTCCATCAATGAAACATCCGTCATATTATATTTTCTAGCAAGCAATATAGATCATTACCAGGCTACAGGAATGTGCTATTCGAGGGCCTGATCAGACTGTGCGGATCTATACTGGTCGCAAAACCCATAAGCCCCGTTTCTCCAGTCGCGGCAGCATTTATGGATACATACACAAGCTAATATCGGCAGATTATGTGCTAAACGGTTAATTAATTATGCAAAATTAGCATGGCATATGTTGTAATAGGTTATTTGATGTCGGTGACGGGCGTCGGTGTTGACATTGTATGTGGCTGGATAAATGTGACTTCTGGACTTTATGGCCCATCTATCTCCTGATCCGCTAGCACAATTCATCAGCCTGACGAGTATTTATGCTGTTTGCTACATTCATGCCTGGCAAACAATGCAGATCCTGACCAGACTGGTCAGAGTCTGGTCAGAGTGTTCATTGTTCTGAAAGACCATAAGCCCAATGTTTCTAGTCACAGCTACATATGATGATCTGCTTCTGAATATAGACCAGCAGTGGTAATTACATCTGCTTTATTAGACTAAATGCACAACCTGTGCCACTATTAGTAATGTGGTAGTGCTGCCGTACACTGACTACCAGAGAGAGCAAAAGCACTGACTACTTCAAGTCGTATCATTATAAGATCATAAGCTCCATTTCTCCAGTCACAGACCAACAACTAGATTGGCGACAACTACCATACTCTCTATTTCTCCAGTCACAGACCAGCAGCTACATTGGCCACAAAGCCATTAGCTCCATTTCTCCAGTCACAGACCAGCAGACTGGCCAGAAATGCCATACTCCTCTCTATTTCTCCAGTCACAGATCAGCAGCTACATTGGCTACAAAGCCATTAGCTGCATTTCTCCAGTCACAGCAGACCAGCAGACTGCCCACAAATGCCATACTCTCTATTTCTCCAGTCATCGAGAAGCAATTACATTGGCCACAAAGCCATAAGCTCCATTTCTCCAGTCACAGACCAGCGGTTAGATTGGCCACACATGCCACAAGCCCATTACTGTTGTCACACACAGACCAGCAATTAGCCTGACCACAAAGCCATCATCTCCATTTCTCCAGTTGCTGGACTGCTTTCAACAGCAATAAGCGCCTATTTGTCACAGTTGGTCATCATTCACTGGCTCTCTTGCCAGAGATTCCATCAATTTTGATTCTGCTCTACATGTTACATCAGTAACTAACTGTAGGCACTGCATGCCCGGATGACTTCATTACAGTAATCAGTGCATGCCTCATGTATTCCTTTTAATCAAGTAAACAATTGAGGTTAAGCAACCTTTATTCTCCACAACCAATACAAACAGCATCACAGGGAAAAACAGGAACATTTAGCATTTCTACAGAAGGGAAATATTTTCTCCAAACATTGTTTTCTTTTTTATCCAAGCATATTTGCTTGGATATAGTCCTTATACGGTTTTTGAGACCTCACATGTTGTATGCAAATGAGTAATTGTCGACCAACGAACGTACTTCATGCTTCATGATTCTAGCTACGCCACGTGAGAGAGTTCCAAAGCGAGCGGTGCATTATGAACGTGTCACTCACATTTTTGGCCAGCTACATTTTTTTTCAGCTACAGTTATATTTTTAAAAACAGTTTGTGATTTTATAAAATATTAACTGTCGTGTTTCATAATAAATATTTTGTTAGGAAGGTTATATTTTTAGCACAATGATCGACCGCTCCACATGTAATTTATACGTAGTTATACGCCATGAAAAATAGTTTCTGATAGTGAGCTAACATTATATTGTGTAGTGTAATACATGTGTTGTTAATTTTTCTGTACGACATTTATATTACAAAATGTTTATCTGATTTAATATAATATAAACTGACATGTATTAATTTGAGTATATTATTTTTCACGCGCAATGATACAATTAACCTCGTGTCTCATGAAAAGTAGTTTCCGCCATTTTATGCCGACAAATTACAGAATCGTTTACATAGTCATAGGTCAATGGCTCGATAAAATCCAACATTGGACAGCGAAATGATGATGATTTAAAACAGAAACATTGTTTTTTGACAGTTACATACCGCATGCTTTAAATAATTATCTTGAGCCATCGATATTATTAAGCAGTGTCCATTTTACTTAAAACATCAACTAATCTATAATGACGTTACACAGAAAATGCAGTACGATACACTTCACAAAGGAAACATTGTCTTAGAGTTTGAATAATTTTAGGTTCCGCCGAACGAACGAGTACGCCAAAATATATTTCCGTACAAATCCAAAAACCTATTTATTATATACCCGTTCAACAAAACATGCATCCTAATCATTAAATAATCCGATAGTGTGATGAAATGCGACTCTCCATTATTTTTGTTGATCAATCCGAGCGCCTGTGATGGCTTCAGTTTATGCAAATTGACAAGGTCATTTCGCGCACCTGAATCGATACAATAATTCAGGGGTTGAAATTTCACTCGCCCAGCTCGCCATGGCGAGTGCTTTTTGTGGCGGTCGAGTACTTTCTACAGGCACTCGCCCAGTTTGGCGAGTGAAAGATTTGGTCAGGATTTTTATTTTGGAAGAAATTGCCAATTAATTCCATCGATAACGGCCAACAAATGGTATTAATTCAGCGACCATTTGTTGTTTACAGTTTACGTCAATTTGCGGGAAGTAAGATTCAAGCAGTGTCTATGTACACAGTTACGGGTAGAATCTCTAGCGATTTTGAACACGGTCCATATCGGGCAAGTTTAATTCACGGATTATTTGTCGGCTTTACGCGGTCCGGGCTAACAAATAATAGGACTGCGAGTATAGATAGTGTATACGCGGCCACTATATCGTCTCGTATACAGTTGGGTTAACGCGCCATTTCAGACGCTGAACATAACGGCTTGGGACGAAACGGTCGGCGCCGGGTCCGAAACCATTGAATTTAGTAATTAAGGCAGCACGCAGCGCATGCAAACATAGCCACTATAAATTAAACTAAATCTATGTCACTCAAACGCTTATAGAAAATAAGAAGTGTGCAAGCCTCTGAGCAAAATTCGCTGCTATTTGTTTGTTTATGTTCATTTAATACTTAAAATATAAATAACAATAATAGTGAATATGTCTAATACGTTTTTGGTTAATGATTCTGAGCCTTTTTTTTTATAAATTTTTTTTTAAGATGCGTGCTACAATTCTAAAACTGGTAATAGCTATTTTTTTTAACATTACAAAAACTGGAAATAGCAATTTAATTTTTAAAACAAACTGGGCAGTAACTTTTTGACCTGGGCAAGTACTTTTTTTAGCTCACCTGAGCGAAGCTCATGTGAGCTATTGTTACCGCAATGTGTCCGTCGTCGTCGTCGTCGTCGTCGTCGTCGTCGTCGTCGTCCGTGAACATTTTTCAAAACGTCTTCTTTCCGCGGAAACCATTGGGCCTCATGGTCACCAAACTTCATGGTCATGGTCCTTAGGTAGGGGATTACAAAATTGTTAAAATGACGTCATTACGTAATCCAAGATGGCCGCCGTCTAAAAATAGCACAAATTCTTAAAAAATCTTCTTCTCAAGAACCGCCAACCGGATTTCGACAAAACTTGGTAGGAATGATCGATGTACATTGCTCTTTCAAAGTTGTTAAAATGGTGACCCTGGGGTTAAAAGATGGGCGTGGCCCGGCCCGTGGGGTCAAATTGGGGTCAAATTTTATTTTTTGTGACTGAATATGGTTATTTCATATATCAAATTGAAGATATCAATGAGGCGATCACTCTGGTGCATTTTTTGTCGAAATCGAATTGTTATGTCATCCAAGATGGCCGCCGAAAGGTCAAAAGGTCGTTCTTTTATTAGAGATTTCAAAATTCTTCTTCACATGAACCGCTTGGCCCATGGTAGCCAAACTTAAAAGTTATGGTCCATGGGTGAAGCCTTTTCAGATTTGTTAAAATAGAGGTCATCGCTAATCCAAGATGGCCGCCGTCTAAAAATAGCATAAATTCTTAAAAAATCTTCTTCACATGAACCGCTAGCCGGATTTCGACGAAACTTGGTAGGAATGATCGATGTACATTGCTCTTTCAAAGTTGTTAAAATGGTTACCCCGGGGTCAAAAATGGGCGTGGCCCGCCCGTAGGGGTCAAATTTTATTTTTGACCGAATATGGTCATGTTATATATCAAATCGAAGGTATCAATGAGCCGATCACTCTGGTACATTTTTTGTCCAAATCGGATTGTTATGTCATCCAAGATGGCCGCCGAAATGTCAAAAGGTCGTTCTTTTATTAGAGATTTCAAAATTCTTCTTCACATGAACCGCTTGGCCCATGGTAGCCAAACTTAAAAGTTATGGTCTATGGGTGAAGCCTTTTCAGATTTGTTAAAATGGAGGTCATCGCTAATCCAAGATGGCCGCTGTCTAAAAATAGCATAAATTCTTAAAAAATCTTCTTCTCATGAACCGCTAGCCGGATTTCGACGAAACTTGGTAGGAATGATCGATGTACATTGCTCTTTGAAAGTTGTTAAAATGGTGACCCCGGGGTCAAAAATTGGCGTGGCCCGTGGGGTCAAATTGGGGTCAAATTTTATTTTGACGAATATGGTCATAGTCATATATCAAATTGAATGTATCAATGAGGCGATCACTCTGGTGCAATATTTGTCGGAATCGGATGATTATGTCATCCATGATGGCCACCAAAAGGTCCATTTATTCAAGATTTTTAACGTCTTTTTCTCAGGAACCACATGGCCGATGCTGGGTGAAGCATTTTCAGATTTTGTAAAATGAGAGTCATCGCTTAATCCAAGATGACCGCCATCTAAAAATAGCACAATTTTTTTAAAACACATGAACTCAATGTCACATTCTCCTCTGGTGTTCATGGAGTCAGGTGAGCGAATTAGGGCCATCATGGCCCTCTTGTTTTATTTTCTACCTACCTTGGTTCTACCTTGGTTGAAGGCCGTTTCTTGTAAGCTAGGCTTGTACTGGCCTATTTTAGCGACGTCAAATTGGATAATTGTCTTTCAAACTGGGGGGAGAGCGCAACTAAATCATGGTTAAAATGTCTGTACAATATTTTCACGTGTTGAATTTGCTGGGTCTCTTCTTCCAGGCGGAGTTGAGTGAACTTTTGAAACTATTTAGTGTGTTCCAATTTACACAATCACTAGGGAGTGCATTCCAGTCTGTGACGACTCTTTGAGAGAATACTTTTTGTCGCAACTGCGAAGGATTTCAGGACTTTCAGTCCTTTGATTTGAGTTTTAACCCTATTGATGCTGATTTAAAATGTGCTTTTTAGCTCACCTGAGCTCATGTGAGCTATTGTTACCGCAATGTGTCCGTCGTCGTCTGTCGTCGTCCGTGAACATTTTCAAACGTCTTCTCCTCGGTAACCATTGGGCCTATAGTCACCAAACTTCATGGTCATGGTCCTTAGGTAGGGGGGTTACAAAATTGTTAAAATGATGTCATTACGTAATCCAAGATGGCCGCCGTCTAAAAATAACACAAATTCTTAAAAAATCTTCTTCTCAATAACCACCAACCGGATTTCGACAAAACTTGGTAGGAATGATCGATGTACAATGGTCTTTCAAATTTGTTAAAATGATGACCCCGGGGTCAAAAATGGGCGTGGCCCGTGGGGTCAAATTGGGATAAAATTTTATTTTTGACCAAATATGGTCATGTCATATATCAAATTGAAGGTATCAATGAGGCGATCACTCTGGTGCATTTCCTGTCAAAATCGGATGATTATATCATCCAAGATGGCCACCGAAAGGTCAAAAGGTTGTTCTTTTATTAGAGATTTCAAAATTCTTTTTCACATGAACCGCTTGGCCCATGGTAGCCAAACTTAAAAGTTATGGTCCATGGGTGAAGCCTTTTCAGATTTGTTAAAATGGAGGTCATCGCTAATCCAAGATGGCCGCTGTCTAAAAATAGCATAAATTCTTAAAAAATCTTCTTCTCATGAACCGCTAGCCGGATTTCGACGAAACTTGGTAGGAATGATCAATGTAAAATGCTCTTTCAAATTTGTTAAAAAGGTGACCCCGGGGTCAAAAATGGGCGTGGCCCGTGGGGTCAAATTGGGGTCAGATTTTATTATTGACCGAATATGGTCATGTTATATATCAAATCGAATGTATCAATGAGGCGATCACTCCGGTACATTTTTTGTCGAAATTGAATTGTTATGTCATCCAAGATGGCCGCCGAAATGTCAAAAGGTCATTCTTTTATTAGAGATTTCAGAAGTCTTCTTCACATGAACCGCTTGGCCCATGGTAACCAAACTTAAAAGTTATGGTCCATGGGTGAAACCTTTTCAGATTAGTTAAAATGGAGGTCATCGCTAATCCAAGATGGCCGCCATCTAAAAATAGCATAAATTCTTAAAAAATCTTCTTCTCATGAACCGCTAGCCGGATTTCGACGAAACTTGGTAGAAATGATCGATTTACAATGCTCTTTCAAAGTAAAAAATGGGCATGGCCCGTGGGGTCAAATTTTATTTTTGACAGAATATGCTCATGTCATATATCAAATTGAAGGTACCGATGAGGCGATTGCTCTGGTGCAATATGTGTCGGAATCGGATGATTATAACATCCATGATGGCCGCCGAAAGGTCCATTTATTCGAGATTTTGAACGTCTTTTTCTCAGGAACCACATGGCCGATGGTGGCCAAACTTCATAGGAAGTTAAGATCCTTGGGTGAAGCATTTTCAGATTTGGTAAAATGAGAGTCATCACTTAATCCAAGATGACCGCCATGTAAAAATAGCACAATGAACACATGAACTCAATGTCACATTCTCCTCTGGTGTTCATGGAGTCAGGTGAGCGAATTAGGGCCATCATGGCCCTCTTGTTTAATTTCTCGCTTGCGATACAGCGCGTTTGTGCGTCCGGTTTAAAGTTTTTGGTTAAAGTTTTTGGTTAAAGTTTTTGGTTAAAGTTATTGGTTGAAGTTATTGGTTGAAGTTTTTCGGTATATTATCCGAGCCTTGGCGGGCGCGACATGCGGGCCGTGGCAATCTAAATCTCACTAAATGCATGGTTTGTCAGCACTGTTGCTGTCAAATCGCAGCCAACCAAAATCCATGAACATTTCTGTCCAAGAGGCTCGATTTTGGAGGACTTTTAAGTCACACTATCATCAAACTTTTTATTGTCTGACCAATTAGTGGCAAGTGGCAGTCCTGGCTGTTACCACATGACAGTACATTGTATATTATTGCACATTCTCTGAAATCTTATCGTTGGTCATCAACAAGACAATGAAAGAACCAACGGACCGACCGACCGACCGACTGACCGACCTACAAATCACACAATCAAACAATCAATCGATTGTCCTGAAACGCAGGTTGCCTAGAGAAATATTTCCCCTGTGCTATCTAATATATATATCTCTCTACTGACCTTATTGTTCAGATGAAAAGATCTCCAAATTCATGACATTTTTATACCCTTCCTTTCAATTAATCTCCACCACTAGATCTACTTATGATGATTGTATTATGTGGGTAGTTTCAGATCCTGTGCCATTTACTCAGAACAACACATTTATGGTGTGGTCTAGCCTCTGACTATGTTTATCATTACAATGCTGAATAATATTGTCGTCTGTTGTTTATTTTATATTTTCCATTTTGCTCATCAAAAACATGTTTTGACAACACTTTAGAATAATTTCCATCAAAGCTATGTTTTTATTGAGAAAGAAGAAAAAATATAAAACAACAGCAGACAACAATTTATATTTCCCGGATTCTAAGGGTTAATAATCAAGATGGTGCATGCAGTATGTGCACGCAGTTATTCCAAGACATTTTATTATGACAATGTAAGTCCTTGTGGTTGGTTGTATTGGTCTTGGGAGATGACCAGAACAAGTTATACTTTTGTGTCAAATCCCATGAACTATTGACATGCAATTGTATATAACTTGTAACATTATTACTTAATAAATATATTGGTTAAAGTAAGTCTCAAGGTGTATGATCACGTGGTACTAACAACAACAAGTACTGAAACTTTCAGAATCCATCTGATTCAAAGTACGTATTCTTTAATAGTGTCCTTATTACGTAACTGATTTTGATGAAATATGGCACATCAAACGCGTCTTGTTAAGCTGCATTTGGTTGTCTCTGTATTTTCGCCCAAACTTCTGTCGTTTTTGCGAAGAATCGATTTCCATGTCTACCAACACGGAAATCGATTCTTCGCAAAAACGACATAAGTCTGTGCAGAACTCCCTGGACCACCAAATGCAACTCATGAAGACGCGTTTGCTGCGCCATATTTCATCAACATCCGTTGCATATTAAGGAAAATATCAAATAATACTTACTTTGGAGTGGGCGACATTGTTGTTGTAACCACGTGATCATGCACCTTGAATCTGTGGGGTTATGGCACCCAACTCCTCGATAAAAATCGACTCATCAACAACTTGTAACTGTCTGCCAGAACTCTTGAGAAATTACAAGAAATGATAATTGAAAATGAACATGATCTCTTTAATTACCTGTCTGCAAGTTAGAAAAACTCCGGGTACTGATGGAATCGATTTAGAACTTGAGATATTGAATAAATCCTGAAGGTGAAACTGAGTGTTCCAAGTGGGGAGAAGGTGATGAAATTACCTGTTCTCGAGTGGAAGTCATTAGTGGGCCCTTAGGAACAAGTGACGTGTACTCAAGAGCAAAAACACAACCATCTGAATGTGAGAGTATACCACAATAGAAGCAAGATGGTGAAACACACTTAGACCTCTTGGGCCCGTTTCACTAAACTTCATACGACTAAAATGTTCGCAAGTGAAAATTTAGGATCAGCTGCAAACTTCAATTGATGGATTTAGATTTATTGAGCATAGGCTGCATATGGAGCCTATGCTCACTAAATGTAAATCCAATATTTTTTTACAAGAAAACAGTGTTAATGTGAAATTTAAAGACTATCATAATTTTGCACTTACAAATATTTTAGTTGTACAAAGTTTAGTGAAACGGGCCCCAGTGTATTGAATAGGTTTTCAGTTTACGAGGGATATTTGCTAACGATTTCACACCAGGAAAAAGGATTAGCTGGTATGCATATCTTGATGATTATCCATCTTTAATGATTCATAACGTATCAATGAATCTTACTGGGGTTCACACCTGGGACCAGGTGATCGGGTGTCATAAGGATGGCACCAGATCAGGATACTGTCTTTCAGTGCTAAAAGTTTTTATTGTAATTATATAATATTATATCATGCAACTATCAATGCATTCCCTGTCCAGGGAAATACTTGAGGAATTAGAGAGCACAACATACACAGAGGCAGGAGTTAGATGTACACAAGCCTTTCTGATGACCTACCTATTGCATATTTAGAAAAAAATGCTGCTCCACTCCTGGAATTAGATAGAATTTTAATTCAAGGAAGTGAGAATTAGACAGCCTATTTTTCAATTTGTCTAATACCCCATGGATTGCCCACCACCCATCTTAAATGTTTTTGACGTTAAACACATTAACTTGTATCTTCATTGTCTACTCTCCAGGGTATGGAATGTGGCTGTGACTGGAGAAATGGGGCTTATGGAATTTGTGACCAGTGCAGCTCCTGATCAAATAGCCTGATAACGGTCTATATTGCTTGTGGGAAGGAAGCATGACGGGTCGTTCATTGATGGAATGGCAAACAGTGAAGATCCTGATCAGACTGTGCGGATGCACAGGCTGATCTGGATCTACACTGGTTGCCCCTTTTCTCCAGTCAATGATAAAAGAGACACAAATGCCAGTGTGACAGACCACTAAGCAATCAATCAATTGATTTATGCAATTCTTATGACTGTGCTCGTTGGCACTAATTTGGTATGTGAGTTGCGGTATTTTGACACATATAAATAATACATTTCCAGTTCATAGTGTCAACCCGGTCTAATTAGATTGGATGACCTTTGAATAATATGAGGATATTGTGCTGATACGCTGAGGATTTAGCCCAGTTCATGCGGGTATTCTTAGATATCAAAATTTCCAGATATTTTCCCCAATATTTTGATTTCTTGATGAAAGTATACATTATTACCACTCATTTCCAGATATTTTCCACAATAGTTTTATTTCTCGATGAAAGTATACATTATTACCACTCATTTCCAGATATTTTCCCCAATAGTTTTATTTCTCAAGGAAAATATACACTATTACCACCCACTCATTTAAACATTTTCAAATATTTTTATCTTTGGCTCTTTTGTTATCTGGGAGTTGAATTTGGTTATTGCCCATTATAAAAGTAGTTAGATTATTACTGATCCTACTGCTTTTGGGAGGGGGCCAAGTGATTCTGGTGTGGCGCATCAGATCAGAATTATTCTGATTTCAGGGCTAAATATATAGTTTGTCTCGCCCGCGAAGTGGAAAGCGAGACATAGGTTTTGCTTTTCCGGAGTCGGCGTCGGCGTCGTCGTCGTCATCATTCAATGTTAAGTTTTCGTGTTACGGTCATTACTTCAACACCTTATCAGTTACAGTCATCAAACTTTATACATACCTTTACTATGATATGTAGATGAATATAGGACTATTAAAAAAAATTCCGGGCTCCAGGGTCAAGGTCAAACTCTATTTCTTTCTGTGCTACAAACTGAACATTAATGCATGAAGACCCGTTTTCTCGTGTGCTCTGTACACCTTACCTGTAGAGAGAACAATAGCCTTCTCCAGTTGAACACTTCTGCATGTGCAAGCATGTGCAAATTTCCAGCTTGACCACTAAATGTCCATCTAAATTATTACAGGTAATTTATACAGGTAAATTATTATACCTGGGTATTACATTTCCGTAAACTGTGTTGACAATATTGTGGCAATATGTGGACCTGTGCAGATATGATATGTAGATAAATATAGGACAATTATAAAAATTCTGGGCTCCAGTAGCAAGCATTATTTTTTTGTTAATTTTTTAAAATTTTTTTCTTTTTTTCCATTTTTAGCCAGGTTTTTTTGGAAAAAAAATCATTTTAAACTTCTTTTTTTTTAAACTTTTTTTCCATTTTTAGCCAGGTTTTTTTGGAGAAAAAAATCCACGCTATTGGATTGGCGAAAGTCAGGCGGGCGGGTGGCGGCGTCCACAATCAATGTTAAGTTTTCCAGTCCATTTCTTTGTTACTGTAACACATAGGACCAACAAACTTTCACAGCTTCATAACCAAGGTGTGCCCACCACATATCACTATCCAACATGTTACCTTTTTGAACTTGACCCATTTTTTCCGCGCAGTCAATGTTAACTTTTCGCGTTTACAATGTTAAGTTTTCGTGTTTAAGTCCATTTCTTTGGACCACCAAACTTTCACAGCTTCATAACCAAGGGGTGCCAACCACATACAACTATCCAACATGTGACCATTTTTTTTACCTTCACCTATTATTTCTACGTAATTGACTTAGCCATTTTCAACGTTAACTTTTTAACGTACGTCTGGTTAAAGTTTTTTATTTTTTGGTTAAAGTTTTTCGTTATACTATATCTCTGCAACTGCTTCGCCCATTACCTTGAAACATTACATGGGTGTTTTATCATCATACCTTATATTTTCATTCTACCCCCCAACCGTGCGGCCCCTGTGCCCAATGTCAAGGTCAAATTACTTTGATTTTTTTGTGTACTATATCTCTGCAACTGCTTCACCCATTACCTTGATACTTCACATGGGTGTTTAAATTATCATCATTGTCGCGCCCGCTTGCGGAAAGCGCGATATAGTCGGCATTTTGGCGTCCGTCCGTGTGTCCGGTTAAAGTTTTTCCATCTGCTATATCTTTTTTTTTAGTGTCCATGCCTCGCCCCAAGGCGCGACATGCAGGCCACGGCCATCTAGTCTACAAAAAGTGGCCTCGTTTCTTGTTTTTTTTTCAAATTCGTTTTTCCATTTTTGTCTAGTAGTATAAGGTCGTAAGTGCTATATACCGACTATTATCATATACTAAAACAATTATTGACTAGTGAGCCATAGAATATAATCTGATATTCTATGGCTCACTAGTCAATAATTGTATAATATGTTCGGGCCAGTGAAAATTGCTTTCTGGCCCAGGCTCGAGGTCAAGGCGGCGGGACAAGGCGAGACATTTGATTCCCCGGAATTCTTGTTATTGTAAATATTCAGTTCTGATCTTGGAATTTTCCCCCCATTTGTACATGTACTTGTACAGTTAATATATGGGATTTAGTACTAAACCCTTTGACCTTAGCTGTTGATAGGCCGTTAAACCCCAACAAACAAACAAACAAATATTTTCCTCCACTATTTTGATTTCTCAATGAAAGTATATGTTATTACCACTCGTTTAAAAATTGACAGATATTTTTCGCCATTATTTTTATTTCTCAACGTATATGTTATTACCACTCATTTGAACTGGCTCTCTGAGTCAGGGAAATACTTGTGATATTACTGGCCAACATGTCAGATCTGTGTTGGTGGCTCGATCAGCATCTACACTGATGTCTTCTAAGCCCATTAGATATCGGTCAGCAGATTCTGACCACAGGCAAGATTGAATATTACCCCAACCAATTAAACCCACAGTAAAATTACATAATCTTTACAATGAGTATTGACTTGAACTTATGGACTTACTTACTTCAGTAGCCCTGTGATTCTGACTGGCGATGTGTGTTTCTGATGTCGACAGTGATGTCTCTTCCTGTTGTCGCATCTGTACTTGTTTCTGTAGCAATGATGTTTGTCCTAATGTTGCCGTGTCAATTAGTGGATTCTCCAGGTCCTCAGTGTGTCAACTTGGATTAGACATCCGTTTTCACGCTGACATAGTTCTTGGTACCAAGGGTCATTTCACTTTTCACAATTTGTATCAATAGTTTCTCATAATTTAGTGTGGTTCTCTCATGCTATCATTTTTCACCTACATGTACAAGTCTTTCCCTTTCGATCAACACCATAGACCACTCATAAGTGACACACTATTTGCAAACAGTGCAGATGCAGACGAGCCGGATGTAGCTAGCTGCATTGTTCCATAAACCAGGCATGCATGAATTGATTAATTTCACATTTGTCGGGGGCGTGGGGGTTGGGGGAGGTGGTGAATATTTTGAAGTAATAACGAATGATACCTCAAACAAATTTAAGGACGACCGACTTGAATGTCCATTTTTAGCTCGACTATTCGAAGAATAAGTAGAGCTTATGTTGTCAACCTGGCGTCGGCGTTGGCGTTGGCGTTGGCGTCATGCCTTGGTTAAGGTTTTTTAGTCAACCTTGTATATGGAATACTACTGGCCCTACACCCACCATACTTGGACAACTTCATCTCCTAGTGATGTACATCAATAACCCCTGATCTATATTTGACCTTGACCTACATTTCCTCTTGAATTACTAGGTTAATTCCCCTTGGTTAAGGTTTTTAGTCAACCTTGGTTAAGGTTTTTAGTCAAGCTTGTATATGCAATACTACTGGCCTTACACCCACCATACTTGGAAAACTTCATCTCCTAGTGATGTACATCAATAACCCCTGATCTATATTTGACCTTGACCTACATTTCCTCTTGAATTACTTACTTAATTCCCCTTAGTTAAGGTTTTTAGTCAACCTTGGTTAAGGTTTTTTGTCAAGCTTGTACATTGAATACTATTGTGCATCCAGACACCATACTTCAACAACCTTTTCTCATAGGTATGTACATCAATAACCCCTGATCTATATTTGACCTTGACCTACATTTCCTCTTCAATTACTTACTTAATTCCTTTTGGTTAAGGTTTTTAGTCAACCTTCTATATGGAATACTACTGGCCCTACACCCACCATACTTGGACAACTTCATCTCCTAGTGATGTACATCAACAACCCCTGATCTATATTTGACCTTGACCTACATTTCCTCCTGAATTACTTACTTAATTCCCCTAGGTTAAGGTTTTTAGTCAAGCTTGTAGATGGAATACTCCTGGCCCTACACCAACCATACTTGGACAACTTCATCTCCTAGTGATGTACATCAACTAGTGATGTACATCAACAACCCCTGACCTATATTTGACCTTGACCTACATTTAACCTTGAATTACTTAGTTAATTCCCATTGGTTAAGGTTTTTACTCAACCTTGGTTAAGGTTTTTACTCAAGCTTGTACATGGAATACTATTGTGCATACAGACACCATACTTGGACAACCTTTTCTCATAGTGATGTACATCAATAACCCCTGATCTATATTTGACCTTGACCTACATTTCCTCTTGAATTACTTACTTAATTCTCTTTGGTTGGTTAAGGTTTTTAGTCAAGCTTGTAGATGGAATACTCATGGCCCTACACCAACCATACTTGGACAACTTCATCTCCTAGTGATGTACATCAACAACCCCTGACCTATATTTGACCTTCACCTACATTTAACCTTAAATTACTTACTTAATTCCCCTTGGTTAAGGTTTTTACTCAACCTTGGTTAAGGTTTTTAGTCAAGCTTGTAGATGGAATACTATTGTGCATACAGACACCATACTTGGATAACTTTTTCTCATAGGGATGTACATCAATAACCCTTGACCTTTAGTTTACCTTCACCTACATTTAACCTTGAATTACTTGGTTAATGTTTATAGTCAAGCTTGTATATGGAATACTTCTGGGCCTACATCAACCATACTTGGACAACTTCATCTCTCCTAGTGATGTACATCAATAATCCCTGACCTATATTTGACCTTGACCTACTTTTATCCTTGGATTACTTAGTTATCTCCCCTTGGTTACGGTTTTTGTCGCGCCTGCTTTAGCAGAGGCGTGACTATAGTCGGCGCTTTTTCCGTCGTCGTACGCGTCGTCCGCGTCGTCCGTTTTTTTTGTAAGGCAAATGCGTTAAAGTTATTGTTTTTTCACAATATCTCTTTAACCCCTTGCCAGACATTGATAATATTTCATATCAATGTTTGTCAAGGGATGATACTTCATTACGCACACACCCACATCCAAAGTCTGAAGGTCAAGGTCGCGTCGGCGTCGGCGTCACCGTCACGCCTTAGTTAAGATTTTTAGTCAACCTTGTATATGGAATACTACTGGCCCTACACCCACCATACTTGGACAACTTCATCTCCTAGTGATGTACCGGTACATCAATAACCCCTGATCTATATTTGACCTTGACCTACATTTCCTCTTGAATTACTGGGTTAATTCCCCTTGGTTAAGGTTTTTAGTCAACCTTGGTTAAGGTTTTTAGTCAAGCTTGTATATGCAATACTACTGGCCCTACACCCACCATACTTGGACAACTTCATCTCCTAGTGATGTACATCAATAACCCCTGATCTATATTTGACCTTGACCTGCATTTCCTCTTGAATTACTTGGTTAATTCCCCTTGGTTAAGGTTTTTACTCAACCGTGGTTAAGGTTTTTAGCTAAGCTTGTATATGCAATACTCCAAGTTAATGATGCTTCATTACGCACACCCCCACATCCAAATTTTGAAGGTCAAACTCATTTATTTACTTGTAATGTTCACCGGATTTGTAACAGAAATGCGTTAAAGTTATTGTTTATTCACAATATCTCTTTAACCCCTTTCCAGACATTGATAATATTTCACATCAATGTTTGTCTACGGATAATGCTTCATTATGCACACCCCCACATCCAAATTCTGAAGGTCAAGGTAATTTATTTACTTGTAATGTTCACGGTCAAATGCCTCGGCAGGCGTGACACCGCTTCCGTGGCGGAATTCTTGTTAGTCAAGCTTGTATATGGAATACTCCTGGGCCTACAGCAACCATACTTGGAAAACTTTATCTCCTAGTGATGTACATCAATAACCCCTGACCTATATCTGACATTGACCTACATTTAACCTTGAATTACTTACTTAATTTCCCTTGGTTAAGGTTTTTAGTCAACCTTGGTTAAGGTTTTTATGCAGGACGCAGCCACCTTCTTTCTTCTTTGTCAAGCTATGTGTACATCGACAACCCTCGTAGTCGAGCTATGCTGTTCTCCTACAGCTGTTGTTTTGCTTGTTGATCATTATGCATACTCGTATTAACTGTACTGCCCTGTATGTAAAGTCATGGTCATGTCTCACCCATGAGAGTGAAACGTGTGACATAGTGGTCACAATTCAGTTATCGTTGTAACCAACCGCCACCGCTTTGTTTTTATGTCACCTGGAGCCTTAATGTACTGAAAGACCACATTTCTTGTTTTATTTTCATTGCATGCGTAGACAATGTGAATGATCACGTGGTTGCAACAAAAACAATAATGGCTGAAAGCGCGCCCCCTCCAAAGTAAGTATTATTTGATATTTTCCTTAATAGGCAACTGATTTTGATGAAATATGGCCCAGCAAATGCATCTTCATGAGCTGCATTTGGTGGTCCCGGGAGTTCAGCATTTACTTATGTCTTTTTTTCCGAAGAATCGATTTTCGTGTCAATAGACACGTAAATCGATTCTTTGTAAAAACGACAGAAGTTTGGGCTAAAGTACCGAGACCACCAAATGCAGCTTAATGTGACGCGTTTGATGCACCATACTTCGTCAAAATCCGTTGCATAATAAGGACAACATAAAAGAATACGTACTTTGAAAATCAGATGGCTTCTGGACGTTTCAGTACTTGTTGTTGTTGTTGTTGTAACCACGTGATCATACACCTTGATAGAAAGCTTAACTTGATGAAATATTTGCTGTGAGACTGTATGTTCCCATCATCCCATAGTGAACAATAAGAGGCATCCATTTCTTACTTGTTTGTGAAGGACGTAGATTCATCATTCTTCCTCTTTTTCACAAGTAAGTCCATATAGACGGAACAATGCATCATTGTTATGTTTCCAACGACGGGGATTGTTAGCATTGGAATTATTGTTGATCACTCTGTAGTGTCTATATTGTCTATGGTAACTTAACAAATGATCTTGTCACATTTAATAATGTTGGTTAACATAGAATATTTTCCAGCATCAACATCATGATCCATGTGTAACCTTAAAATATAGAGAAACAAAAATTATCGTTTGCTGTTTTTTCATATTTTGCGTTTTTTGCTCAATAAAAACATGGTTTGGCACTTCCATTCGTAGAAAGCAAAATATTTCAAAAATGTTCATATGCCTTGAAGCATATTCCAAATGTAATTTCCTGGGTATCTGTGATTTATTGCATCAACATATGGAAATGTGAAGTGAATTACAGTGAAACCCTGTTAAACCGGACCTCCCAGGGTGTCCGGTTTGGAGAGGTTCCACTGGGGACCTCACAGGGTGTCCAGTTTGGAGAGGTTCCACTGGGGACCGCCCAGGGTGTCTGGTTTGGAGAGGTTCCACTGGGGACCTCCCAGGGTGTCTGGTTTGGAGAGGTTTCACTGGGGACCTCCCAGGGTGTCCGGTTTGGAGACGTTCCACTGGGGGGGGACCTCCCAGGGTGTCCGGTTTGGAGAGGTTCCACTGGGGACCTCCCATGGTGTCCGGTTTGGAAAGGTTCTACTGTATAGATCGAAGCGGGCCGAAATGACGGATGTACATGACGTACAATTCCCACCGCGAGTCCACATCTATTCATGTTCATTCGGTGCAGTGCAAATACATCTAGATCTGTCATATTCAATCACATTGTATTGGCCGTTATTGCCTGATTTGCATACTGGTCTGTTTTGATTGCTGTGGTATTCCGTATTCCGTATTCCGTCCCTCTCACTTGTGTATTCATCCGCTGGTACATCACGCTGTCTTGATCCGCATGATGTTCTCGCGTCGCTGGCTTAATTTGATGGCTTTACAAATCCCGTCTAAGCCAAAAGTCTTCCGAATTCACATTAGTTCTCGCGTTCATTGCCGGGCACATTGATTATTGGTATCGTAACGAATGTAACTAAGGTTTACACTTGTATTCCCCTGAAAGACGATATAGCTCGGGACACGGAACTTCGTCATTGTTAATTATATGTAGGCAGGAGAGAAAAGTCTTTATTTGGAACTTTAAAATTTGATTTGCATTTCAAAAAGAAATTTGTTTTGGCAGCACTATAGGGCTAAAAATTAATGAAAATAATGTAATGTGTACAGCATGACTATTTACATACGTGGATGTGACTGGAGAAATGGGGCTCATGGGTTTTGAGATCAGTGTAGATCCAGATCAGCCTGTGCATCCGCAGTCTTATGCAGCCATTCGATTAATGAAAGACCTGTCACGCTTCTAACAAGCAATATAGATCGTTATCAGGTTACAGGGGTGTGCTATTTGATCAGGAGCTACACTGGTTACCAATCCCATAAGCCCTATTTCTCCAGTCACAGTCACACACATATTTGTTGAGGACCAACATCTTTGTTTTTTAATAAAGATCCCCCCCACCACCCTCCTACAGATTTTGTGTTTGTCTAGTTTTCAACTGTTTCCTTCATTTTCTATTTGTTACCTCCGTTATATGGTGGCATACAAATTTATATGTTTTATGATATCTGAATTTGCAGTGTTTCTTCATATAGATGTATTCCCGACTGGATTATGGCCTATAAAGTAAATCACCAATTAACCCTTAGACCGCTACACACAACAATTGTTGTCTGCTGTTGCTTTTATAGTTTGCCTTATTTCTCAATAAAAACATGGTTTGACAGCACTTCAGAATCATATCCATTGCTGTCAAAGCATGTTGTTAGTTATTCTAAAGTGCTGTCAAAGCATGTTTTTGATGATAAAAATGTAAAATAGAAAATAAACAGCAGACAACAAAAAATTAAGATAGCGGTGTAAGGGTTAATTATTAATCTTCTTAACAGCCTAAAAAAATAATGTTGTGGTGTAGGCAACCCACCCGACCATCCCTATCTACAATTTTGCTGTTCACCTTTGTTAAAAGAAAATAATTTTCCCCCATATTCATGTATTTTGTGTTTGCCCACAGTTTTCAACAGTAATAGGGCTGTTGTGTGGTATGGACCTTGCACCAGGTCAGGTTATTATATTTCAGGGCTGAATATATATTTATTTGAAGTAAATATTCCATTCTGATTTTGGGATTTTTCCCCCAATGCTGGATCGAACCCGTTGGCCCGGCTTTACATGACCTTAGCTGTTGATAGGCTGTTAAACACCAATAAATCAATCAATCAACAGTAATAGATATGTTCCTAGATTTTCTATCCTCGATGTTCTTGTCCTCAAGTCCAGTTTTCTACTAAAAATTATGCCATTACGGCACATAAACCCTTCCGAGTAGTGTCGTAAAAATATAGACAAATTCTGATCATATCTTGTATATTAAAGGTACATGCCCACTCATACAGAACAGTTTGTGCCTACTGAGTGGGCATGTACCTTTAACGACCATTGCCACCAGAAGATATAATGTTTGGCCTGAAGTGAGTCGAGTATCGCACATACCGAAATAACCCTAAATAGTCAGACACAATTTCTTCTGTTTGTACCTAAGAACATGTCCGATTTTTAATGAAATCTATTATTTACAGAAACTGATATTTTCTATAAATGACATCGATAGATGACGGAATTTTCATAGCAAATGCTGAATTCTATTGTCAACTTTTCAACGTAAATTTTGTAAATATTTTTAACTGAGATACCACACATGTTCTTAGGTAAATCACATGGCATGTCGCATAAAACGGCGTCCAACAACAAAGACTGTCCCAATATTCAGGGTTTAATAGGAGGCAAAACAAAAATTGTTTCCTATTACACTCAAAAAAATAATAGGTAGAGGTAAGGTAGGAAAAAGTTTTTATTTTGTAAAAACTTTTTTGTCTTCTATCAATTTAGAGTACATGTCATGGCTCAGTGTTTAACCCTTCCTACGCTGGAGACGGAAATTGCCGTCTGCTGTTTTTCATTTTTGCTTTAATTCTTAAAAAAAAAAATGGTTTTGACAGCAGGTTTTTGTCAAGAAATATTGAAAATAAAATATTTCCAGCAGACGACAACATTTAATTCAGCGTAGTACTTAAGGGTTAAGTTTATATAGTGTATGCTAAACAACTATGTTGACACAAACAGTTTTTAGTCAGGTTTTTTTAAAAAAAATCCAGGCTATTGGATTGGCGAAAGCCGGGCGGGCGGGCGGGCGCGTCCACAATCAATGTTAAGTTTTCGTGTTTGAGTCCATTTCTTTGTTACTGTACCACCTAGGACCACCAAACTTTCACGGCTTCATAATCAAGGGGTGCCCACCACATATCACTATCCAACATGTTACCTTTTTTTTAACTTGACCCATTTTTTCCGCGCAGTCGACTTAGCCATTTTCAATGTTAAGTTTTTGCGTTTACAATGTTAAGTTTTCGTGTTTAAGTCCATTTCTTTGGTACTGTACCACCTAGGACCACCAAATTTTCACAGCTTCATAACCAAGGGGTGCCTACCACATACAACTATCCAACATGTGACCATTTTTTTTACCTTCACCTATTATTTTTACATAATTGACTTAGCCATTTTCAACGTTAACTTTTTTACGTTAAAGATTTTTGGTTAAAAGTTTTCCGTTATACTATATCTCTGCAACTGCTTCGCCCATTACCTTGAATTTCACATGGGTGTTTATATCATCATCCATATTTTCATTCTACCCCCCAACCGTGCAGCCCCTATGCCCAATGTCAAGGTCAAATTACTTTGATTTTTTTTGTTAAAGTTTTTTCGTGTACTATATCTCTGCAACTGCTTCACCCATTACCTTGATACTTCACATGGGTGTTTATCATCATTGTCAGCGCGATATCGTCGGCATTTTGGCATACGTCCGTACGTCCGTGTGTCTGGTTAAAGTTTTTTGGTTAAAGTTTTTCCATCTACTATATCTATTTTTTTAGTGTCCATGCCTCGCCCCAAGGCGCGACATGCAGGCCACGGCCATCTAGTCTACAAAAAGTGGGTATAATTATGTTATCCAAGTGTCTATGCTTGGAAAAAACCTGGCCTTCGTGGCTTTGCCTCGTTTCTTGTTATGGGACGATTTCAGTGATTGTTTTTTTGTTTTTTTTTGGCTAAAAAGTTTAGGGTCGCCAGGAAAATCAAGGTAGGGTCCGGTAACCTTTAATGCCTTAGTATGGTTGTACTGGTTTATCAAATTAACTATTTGGATTCAATTTATTTTGGGAAACCGTTTCCAAAAACAATGTTGTCCGAATATTTAGGGTTACTACGGTAGCAGCAGAATATTGATACTCGTTCAGAATTTGGTGTGGCCGGCCGACAGGCCTGTGTACTCATATACAGAGCTTCAGATAAGTCTTGTATCTAAAGAGTTTTATACCCCCAGATTTCAAATTCAATACGTATTTTACTTTTACAAATGTATTATCGATTTTCTTCTGTAAAAAAAAAGACATTTAAAAATTCACTTATTTGAACCTTTTTGCAACTCAACTAAGTAAATTTCAACTTTATTACAGTATTTTCACAATTAAATTTGAAAATCAATGCGTATTTTCACATGGGTGTGAGTATTTTGTACTCCTACTTTTGATATTCGGTGCGTATTCTGCTAAAATAAGTGCGTAAAATACGCCAATACGCACCTTATCTGGAGCTCTGATATAGCGGCAAAGCATTATCCCTTATTTGTGGGAATATTGGAATTATTGCTGTTGGGATGAGATCACTGTATTAATATTCACAGCAGCCGTGTATGATGGGATATCACAGGATTGTTACAGGCCACCAACAACACCCACTCTGTTTATACAGCAATAATGTCGAAACATTTGTGACAAACGGCTGGTTTTTAAGGGATATTGGTGATAAAGTGATATATTTTAACCAAGTCTGTTAAAAGTGAATATTTATGAATATATGAGTAAGATTTAGTGACAAAGGCATTCGTTGTTTTAGTTGGATCTTGGTGATAAAAGTGATATAATAAGTCCGTTTTCAAGGAATATTATTTACGATTTAGTGACGGCTTGCTTTTACAGGATATTTGTGATTAAAGTGATATAATTTAAAATGTGGAATTAAAGAAACACACGACAAACGGTTTAGAAGTTACTCATAGAGTAATTATCATATTCACATTGGTGAGTAGTGCTTATAGTACTGTATGTACTTTTAATATGTGAAATCATATCACCAAAAATATCTCATTAATTGATTGATTTATACTAATTGTCACTTGTCCCAACCCAAGAGCGTCTTCGTGTCCAAATAGTGTAAACACACAAGTCTATTGTGGTTAATTTGCTGTGGGTGTTGCAGTGAGACTTTAATTGTGCAACTGTCATTTGGAAGCCTGGAATGTACGTCTACATTGTTGTAAATCTAATAAAGAAAGGAGTATACAACAAAAGATTATGTTTTCAATCTAAACATATAGAGGGAAATCAATTCCTGTTTCAAAATAATAGTGAATAAATTGTTTTTACCGCTAAGCACACATGAAATTGTGACCTTCTATACATGGGTAGAACTTGAGAATGTAAATGCCAACAACACCACAAATGACAAAAGTATGACATGTCTGCACATGGACGACTATCAGGAAATACATGTATGTAATTTATATATTCCTTAGAAAACCCAAGACAATCAATGAATCCATCAAATACAGTTGACACTCGTTACCTCAAACTCTCTGAAGTCGGACTACTGATAACTCAGTCAAATTCTTTGTCCCAAGTACCAGTACATGTTTTCCTATATAATAACCGTTAATTCAAATTTTTGTTAACTCTTAGAGCGCTACACACAACAATTGTCGTCTGCTGTTGCTTTTATATCTTGCATTATTTCTCAATAAAACATGGTTTGACATCACTTCAGAATCATTTCCAATGGAAAGGATTCTGAAGTGCTTTCAAAGCATGTTGGAAATTATTCTAAAGTGCTGTCAAAGCATGTTTTTGATGATAAAAATTGAAAATAGAAAATAAACAGCAGATGACAAAAAGATAGCGGTGTAAGGGTTAACACTAAAAGTATTTTCCTCAGTGCACTGGACTTTGAGTAAACGAGTGTAGACTGTATGTTAGAAAACTTGTAAAGTATTTATATAAATCAGACATTATATGTATGTTCATGATTACAAAGCACACATACATGTCGTGATGTGCTGACATGCCTGAACTACTGTCAACCCTCTCTAAACTGGTCACCCTGGGCACCGGTCACCCTGGGCACCTCCCAGGGTGTCCAGTTCAATGAGGTTTCACTGTAGCAGTTTTGTTATACCCTCCAGTCTCGTCAAAGCTGGGAGGCATATAACGTTTGGACTGTGTGTCCGTTTGTTGGACTGTGTGTCCGTTTGTGTCTGTGTCCTATATAGTGTTTGGACTGTGTGTCCGTTTGTTTGTGTGTCCTATATAGTGTTTGAACTTTGTGTGTCCTATATAGTGTTTGGACTGTGTGTCCGTTTGTGTGTGTCTCCTATATAGTGTTTGGACTGTGTGTCCATTTTTGTGTGTGTCGTATATAGTGTTTGGACTGTGTGTCCATTTGTGTGTGTGTCCTATATAATGTTTGGACTGTGTGTCCATTTGTGTGTGTGTCCTATATAGTGTTTGGACTGTGTGTCCATTTGTGTGTGTGTCCTATATAGTGTTTGGACTGTGTGTCCGTTCTTCCGTGTGTGTATCAGTGAGATTGGTTAAGAAGTTTACCAAAGTTTCTCCAATCTGCAACTTGAGGCAATTTGTATGGTGACAGGCCACATTTTCTTGTTACATGTATTGTTAAAAATGAGACTTTGTGTAGAATACATAGTATAGTTAAAAATAATCCATATTTATTTCTCGTTTCAGATTAACACAGTGCAATATAAAAGACCACAGAGGAATTATTCCACTATGTAACAGTGAGTACTCTACATAATATATCCCCTACTTTTTGTCTCGACCGCTTGCGGACAGGTTGATCCAATCAGGACATTTGCACACGTCCGTACGTTCATATATACGTACATACGTACGTACAGTGCGACCCCGTTAGTACACGGAAGTCCGGCGACATACAACCTTCCGTGTTGCTTATCCGAACCGTGCTATATCCGTTCTCGCCCAAGACGCATCATAATGCCAACAAAAAATACATGTACACTGTACACTGTGACTGCGAATGAACGACGTCGCCAATGCCTATAATATGTCATAAGTTTTCACTGTTATCTTCGCATGTAATAAATATATTGAATCCAAGAATTGTTAACGTCATGTTTTATTTATTCATCATGTTCATGTAGAATGTAGATCTACGCAGGTCCGTGCAATCCATTATTGTAAATGCGTGTAGAAAAAAGTGTAGTAATATAGTAATGATGACGCAATGACCCAATGACCGATATCCTGTTCCATCAGCTGCAACATCACGGACAAGCTCGTGCGTTGCAATCTGTGTTTACTCATATGGTGAGCACAGGTGGAAGACTCGGGGACCTATGACACCAAAATAAATGCCTATTAAAAAAATCCCATTATCCCACCCACCTGGTATCATACTGTACATGACGTTAATAATAGAACAAGATCAAGTGGGTGGGGTAATAGATATTTTTGTAATGGTCATTTTCTTTGTGTCACACGTCCGACTATTCCACCTGTGGGTTTGAGTACAGACCTGTATAGACATGTTTTGCCCGACGTGTTATAATATTGCGCCAGTTCATGAGGTAATCAGGCTTATCACGTGAGATTTTCGACGAAGATGATATTTTCTGTAAACGATATCGAATGTTGACGAATATTAAATTAGTAATTATTACGCATTTGCTCTGAAAATGTTATCAACTTTCCGATATATTTGCAGAAAAAAAGTCAAATCATTCTCGGTGAAAATCTCAGTTATATAATAAAGTTGATTATCTCATGCACTGGCTCAATTATGATGTAGCGAAACAAGGCCAGTTGTCACATACACATTTGTGTACATGCGCCGGGGGCGTGGGCAGTGCTGTAACAATTTAGTTAATCTGGGTCGAGTTAATCTGCGCGACTGATACGCGATCTCCGATTGGTCAACCTTTACACCTAATTAATATTCCACCAATGGTGAGCGCGAACGCATGCCGGAAAAATGAAATCGAGCACATAACAATTAGCACTGCTTTGTTACTGGTCTTACTGATCTTATTCCCAGTTTACTCGGATTAATTTACGAAATGTGCAAACGTGATCAGCTGCACATTCACATCGGTGAGATAAAAGGAGGCTATGCGTCCATAAAAAAAAAAAATCGTCCATTTTGGGTCTAATTTGGGAAAGAATCGCAAATTTAACACGATTTCTGACAATAGTCATGTTACAAATTTAACACGATTTTGATATACAAATACGAAAAAAATTTGGGAGCCAAGGCACAACCGTGTACTAACCGAAATCATGTTATAGTGAAGCGTGTACTAACGGGGTCGCACTGTACATACATGCATCCGACTTTTTCTGGCATGGCTGCATCTGTCCATTTGGCCTTTTTATCAGGTAACCTGCCCTGTATTGACCGAATATGTACTGACTGATAACATATTGTTGTATCAGGCATTGACCTGATACAAACATCCGGGTTACAACGAAATGAAATCTGACGTTCCATTGGTCGGATGACGTCGCATTGACTTATTTTTCCACGAGTTTAAAAAAATATAGAAAGAGCTCTGAAACTTGGCTAAGTAGCTTGCAAATGAAACCGACAGTTGCATTTTGAAAATCGGTCCACAAATTGTAAAATTATTGAAAAAGTAATACAAAAATTATGTTAAAATCCCATGTATTTTTTTTTTTACAATATGTGATGATTTATTTCTCTGATAAGTTAGTTGTATTGGACAAGGTGACATTTACAAAAAAGTGCTAAAGTTTGGATATGTTTCGGATTTAACCCTTTCAGCACTTCAGGCCTGTATAGTGGTATTGGCAAAAAGTGTAGATCCAGATCAGCTGGCTCGTGACGAGCCGTCTCATCAGGATCTGCACTTTTTGCAAATAATTTTCATATTTTTTAAACAAAAACACCCCCGTTTCATAAATGGTCTAGTCTGAAAATAATTTTGTGCCGTTTGGATTCGTTGCAAACTTTACATAATTATCAAAATCCATTCTATACTGATGAGCTTTAGAAACGCAACACCTATATATGTAGGTACATATCTTTACATTTTAATGCGTTTTTTTGCAAATCAAACATTCCTCATTTACGAAGAATGTCAACTAGAGCCAAAGTTGCTCAACTATCATCTTGTCGCTTAAAACGTCCACTGAACGAGGCAGGGGTCAGCACATTTCACTCACCTATAGCGATTGTGTCCACCACGTGTTTCAATCACAGCACGAAGACGCTCCCACCCTCATGGATCCGTGACAGACGGTCGAATGGTAACGTCCGGGGAGGGGATGTTGTTCCACTCCTCCTTCAATGCGGCACCCAACTGTCTGACGTTTACTGGTTGGTTTTGACGTTGACGTAACTTTCTCCCCAGTTCATCCCATACGTGCTCTATCGGGTTTAAGTCGGGGGAAACGGCTGGCCAGTCCATCACATCAATACGACTGTCTCTGAGAAAGTCCTGGGTCAATCTTGCAGAATGAGCGCGAGCGTTATCCTATATTTACCTGTACCTGTATTTACCTGTACCCGCAGCTGGTACCCCTCAGGTTCCCGGCCGCGGAAATGGGGTAAGCGGTATGGCATCCATTACTACCCCATATGTTCTCTTGATGTGTTTGTCAATTCGGTTTTTAAACATGTTTATGCTAGTGGCACTTACTACACTGAGTGGCAAATTGTTCCAGGCCAAGATTGTTCTCTGTGAGAAGAAACTTTTACGTAGGTTTAGCCTGCTGTAGTTCATATAGAGCTTGTGAATATGTCCCCGTGTAGATTCGGTTAGGTTTCTTTCGAATAGGTGATGTTCCAGGATACATTCTCGGCCGGTTAAAATCTTGAAGACCTCGATCATGTCACCACCGCGATGCCTTACTAAGTTGAAGAGATGAAAGATGTAAAATTCTCAGCCTTTCAGGATATGGTTTTTCTCTTATTTCAGGAATCATCCTTGTTGCGCGACGCTGGACTTTTTCCAGAAGTGAATATCTTTCATTAAGCAAGGGCTCCAGGCCTGAATTGAATATTCTAGATGGGGCCGTACTAGCTGCTTATAAAGCCTGACGATGATGTCTTTCCGCTTGTACACTATATTCCGATTGATGCAACCCAGCATTCGATTAGCACGCTTAGCAGATTCAGCACATTGAAGAGATGGTTTAAGATCATTTGATATTAAGACACCCAAATCTCTTTCTGTTTGAAAACAGACTCAAGAACAGTACCGTTCATTATGTATTTGGCATTGTGATTATTATAACCAAAATGAATAACACTACACTTTGACTCATTGAAGACCATCTGCCAATCCTCTGACCACTTACATAGACTATCAAGATCCTTTTGTAATATGTCTATATTTGTTTGACTTTTTACCTTACGATAAACTTTGCAGTCATCCGCAAATTTCTTCATGTAACTGAATATACTTTCATCAATGTCATTGACAAATATAATAAATAGTAATGGGCCCAATACCGAACCTTGGGGAACACCACTAGTAACGTCTGACCACACCGAAGCCGCTCCGTTAATCACAACGCGCTGTTTCCTGTTTGAGAGCCAGTTCTCTATCCAGTTAACTATATTCCCAGATATGCCTGTGCCCGCAGCTTTACGAGTAGTCTATGTCGAGGTACCTTATCAAAGGCTTTTGAAAAGTCCAGGTATATTGCATCTACAGGTTCACCATTGTCTAACGCTGCTGTTACATCCTCCAGAAATTCTAACAAATTGGACAGACACGATTTCCCTTTGGTAAAGCCATGTTGGGATGAATTAATCAAGTTATGTTTATCAAGATGAAGATATAATGTATCTTTCACAAGAGATTCAAACACCTTACATACTTGCGATGTTAAACTGACTGGGCGATAGTTACCACACGTCGATCTCGACCCCTTTTTCTTATAGATGGGTGAAACATTAGCTACCTTCCATTCAGCTGGTACAAATTCTCTTGTAGACATTTGATTGAATAGAATCGATAACGCGGTAGACTCAAGTTAGATGCCAGATTCTTCAATAATGTTGAACTAATCTTGTCTGGACCGGGAGCTTTGAAGGAGTTCAATGAATTAAGCTTCTTAAAAACTAGCGACTCAGTGAAGGTGAATGACTGCAAGTTATCATTGTCAGTACAACGTGATTCAATATCGGGAATGTTCCTTGTATCTTCATTGGTGAATACCGAAGTGAAAAAGCCATTCAGTTCCTCAGCCATACACTTATTATCAGAAATCACTGACCCTTCCTGGTCTTTGAGCGGCCCAATACTGTCTTTCACTTTCTGATTCTGTCTCATATACTTGAAGAAACTTTTACTGTCTTGCTTTATATTATCGGCTAACTTAGCTTCAAAGTTCTTCTTGGCATTGTTCAATTCAAACTTTGCGGTATGTAATTGACTTTGATAACGCAACAAATCCTGCTCATTCTGTGAATGTTTATTTATTTATTTATCCCAACAATTTATGTTTCTTACGAACAGCCCTTAAAGCTTATTCCTTGTAAGCCAAACTGGTTTAGTGTTTAGTTTCATAGTGCGTTTGGGTACATATTTATCAGTAATATTGTTTATAATATCTGACAATGAGTGCAACATTCAGCAGCATCTTTCTCTTGTAGGTATTCTTCCCAATTGTAAGTCGATAGTTCATTGCGCATACCATCAAAGTCTGCTTTCTTAAAATCTGGTGCAAATTGCGTATTGTTACCACATATGAATATTGTCGCATGTACATTACACAATATAGCTTCATGATCACTAGAACCTAGAGCGCCTATAGACTGTATGCTAGAAACCATTGAAGGTTCACTTGTAAAAATAAGATCCAACGTATTTTGCTCTCTGGTCGGAAATGATACATGTTGACACAAATACAAATCGTTAAATAAGTCTAGAAAGATCATATCTGTTCCATTTGCCGTCTGAAGTGTCCAGTTGATTGACGGAAAATTAAAATCACCCATTAACAGCACGTGCTTACCCGCCAGTTGACCTAGAATGTCACAAAGTTTCTCATCATTTTCCACGCTACTATTTGGGGACCTATACACACACCAACCAGAAGTTTTGATGTAGAATCTATGTCAATTTCACAGAATATACTGTTTGTAAAATCCTTGGCCGCAGCCAGATTCACCTCAGCACATGTAAAATAGTCTTTGATATATAAAAGGACACCGCCACCACGACCGTTTAGGGTATCTTCTCTATCTTGTCGATACAATTTGTACGAGGGGATATGCAACTCTGAGCTGAGAATGTCACTATGCGCCCAAGATTCTGTAATTGCTATAATATCAGGTTCATGTATTTCAATACAAGCCAATAATTCACAACGTTTATTTATAATACTTTGAGCATTGATGCTTAAACATGTTAAATCCTCTAACTTCCCATGTCTATTACGCTTGTTTACTTTCCCACTCGCGATACTAAAGTTTGGATTACCTAGCAAACTGTCTGTTTCTGAATCGCTTTCACTATCCGTGGGACTAGAACCATCAAAGTTGCTGTTCACTATTAAGATGTCTGTATCATCCGAACTGACACTACCTGTATGATGCTCATGATTGTGCGATTCCACAAATTTAGATTCCTCAATCAAAGGCGAAGATTTAACAAACACACTGTCATGTATATCGCTACGCGTTATCACAGAATTATTAATACTGTCACCATGGTTACTAAACTGACTAGAAATGAGATCATTAACAGTTGATAGATCCAAAATATTGGCTCGATCCATAAAAGCATAATTGCTAACTGAACAATTTGAACGTGAACAACTTAACAATAACTTATTTACATGAGTGCTACATGCACACTCTAGTCTATCTTTACACACACGACCCTCCTGTTCCATGGAGGCCCCCTCACGATGTGCTTGTAAGGGTTTTTTCCCGCCAGTTCTTTAGCGTTCCGCACCTGTGCTTCCTGGACGAGCTCCCTGTTTCTTGCGCGCTCTGCTTTGGTCATGTCGTGTGATATACTAACATTCCTAAACTGCTCATCTATGGCAGGGTTCTTCAGCTCCTTCAAGCTCCCCATGAATTTCATTTTCATTTGTAGAGTCGTGAAATCGATGCGGACCGGTCTTGGTTTAACATTGCCATCCTTGTCGCGAGAGTTATTTTTGAAGCGATAAGTAGCTAAAACACTAATCTCTTCCTGACTTATGGCAGCACACATCTGTTTCATGAATAACGCGTCGCGTTTGTGCTTTTTTGTTCTGCTCCTCTTCCGAGTAAGGCGAAATCTCTGGAATGTTGTACGCGATGGCACTATTGCGCGTAATAAACTATCGCATTCCTCCGCACGCACCGTCTGCCTCTGAGAGCTAGGTTCATTCTGCATTTTCTCGCGCACAATGCTGATCTTCTCCTGAACAATCTTCTCTACCTTGCCGTCGTCGACACTACTCAAATTGAAATGGTTTAGTTTTTCATCAATCAGTTTTTCAACTTTAACCATAGTCTGGTCCGAGGCGAAACTAACTTGCTCATCAACAATACTGCCTACTGCTTCTTCCTGTTGCAACGTCAGGCGTTGATTGCGGCCATGACGTCGAAGGAGTGGAATCACGACTGGATTGAGAATCTCGTCAATGTAGCGTCGGGCAGTGAGAGTTCCATTCACAATGATCAACTCAGAACGAAATCCACTATTTATGGCACCCCAAACCATGACGCTTCCGCCGCCAAATCGGTTACGTTCGATCACACAGTTGTCGGCAAACCGTTCGTTCTTTCGACGGTATATTCGACTCATCCAAGAAAACCACTTTATCCCAGTTTTGACGTTGTACGTTCAGTTTATGTTCAGCCCAGCGACGTCTAATCAGTCGGTGACGTCTCGTCAATATCTGGCCCTTGTATGGTCTCCGACACCGAATTCCAAGTTGTTTGAGTCTCCTGCTGACAGTGAAACGACTAATGTTCCTTCCGTGTCTCCCAACGACGGTTCTACCGGTTGAAACTGCCGTAACAAAGCGATTCCGCAGATGACGTTGACGTATGAATACGTCCTGCCGTTGCGTCGTCACTCGCGGTTGGTCCTGGTCTAGGACGGTCCTTGGTGCTGCCTGTCACTAAAAATCTCTGATTGAGTCGAGAAATTGTCGAAACATTGACGTTAAAGCGTCTCGCAGCATCACGTTGACTTATGCCAGACTGCAACATGCCGATAATTTGGTTCCTGGAATCGGAATCGAGACGCGGCATCTTCAAGACAGGTCTAAACTTACAAATTCCTGGCAAAATTGTTAGCCCCGACCACAAGGATATCATATACACACTGATTTACTAGCGAAATTAAATTGCACGGGCAAGCCACGCCACAAAAGCATTCGTGCACGTGCTGCTAATGCGGGCTATTGAAACAGCGGACAAGTGGGAGAACCGGTTTGCCGTGTGTGTGTGGAAAATAATGAATATGGGTAATCATAAAATTGATGAATTTCATATATATTATAAAATATCGCAACATATAGGTGTTGCGTTTCTAAAGCTCTTCAGTATAGTTACCTAGGGGTGAAAGGGTTATTTAGAGAAATGTATTGGCCAAATGTAGGTCAGCAGGAAAACATAGAACAGACTAATTCATTAAATACGTTTACAAAATTTACAATCTTTTTCATGAATAAAGTCAAGGTTTAATTCCGCAGGTACTCTGAAGATTTTTTCCACTTTTGACGCCATTTACGGAAAATATTGTAAATGTTGTAAACATATTTTATGAAATTACGCAGATGTCCGATGGTACAAAATCACATGGCCTGTCTGTCTCATATGACCTCGTGACATTTTCATGGAATATTGTGACATTATCCGTGCCCATTGTAGCATGGAAACTGTGCAATATTGGATTGGCAAATTGCAATATTGGTTCCTCCAGCCTGCCTATACCGCTCTTTCACGTATGTGTGTCTTTGACTGGTGAAATGGGGTTTATGGAATTTGTGACCAGTAGCTTGTGATCAAATAGCTCCAGTGTAGTCGGATGACGATCTATATATTGCTTGTTAGAAGCGTAATGGGTGTTCATTGATGAAATGGCAAACAGTGCAGATCCTGATCAGACTGTGCAGATACACAGACTGATCTGGATCGACACTGATCGCAAAACCCACAAGCCCCATTTCTCCAGAGACAGCCGTAAATCATCGTTCAATAACGTCCAGGGATGGGTTGTGGCCTAGGGGTTGTGGGTTCAAACCTCGCCGAGGGCATCAAAAATTCTTTCTTAGTATTCCATCCCACTGGTCTGAACTTTTGGATTGGTCGGAAAATTAGTATATCACAGGCCAGTGACAGTTATTTAGAGTTGAAAGGGTTACAATTTGGTGGATTTTCATTTTCATTCATCCGTTTGAAAAAAAGCGGGACATATTATGTATTCATATTGAGTGGGAGGGTGGGCGGGCACAGCTTTTCCATGCAATAACTAGCGTTCAACTTAATTGACAGATTGCAACCAAATTCTGTATACAGTTTCATCACCGTATAAGACGAAGAACACTGACCGTTGCTGTTGGTGGGACCTTAAACCCTTTCACTTTCACTTTTCCCGATGACTTATATCCCCTTGGCAGCTATTTTTAATTTTCACATTCTGTATCCTTATCCACGCAATAACTCAAGTTCTACTTGACATATCGTAACCAAACTTGCACACATGTTTATCATAGCAAGCCGAAGGACGTTTGGATGACTTATGTCCCATTCGCGGTCATTTTAATTTTATTTTTGCATTCCAGCTTCAATAAGTAAGTATTAAAAATGTACATTAAGTTTCATCATGTTAGACCTTGATATGTTTACAAAACCAATGGGGATCGTAGCTAGTTATTTCCCTTTGCAAATCTATTTATAGAGATCCGTTCCTTATCGTTTATTTCTCACTAAATAACTTGCAAAAATGAAGACTGCAAACAGGGTAGACCCAGATCAGACTACACTTATTGCAATACAATTAATAAGTGTGAAAATATGAATATGGCAAATAATGCACTTCCGGATCATATTGCGCAGATATGTAGGATGATCTGGATCAACACTAGTTGAAAACATTATAATGGCATCTTTACACAACAAATCATGCAATATTCAGTTTTATTACCAGAAATTAGGCCATAAATATACAAGTTCAGGGCTGCAGATATGGAATTAGTAATTGAGTATTGTCACTCCATCATTTCTGAAGCAATTGGGTATTTCAAAATTTGAATTGGGTAAAATAAAATCATACTACTGTTTACACATCAACAGACCGCATTTATTGAATAGTTTACTTCGAAATGAAAACATGTCTTGGCATTTCATTTAATTGTCTCCTTGGAGACAATTCTAATGAAATACCAAGATGTGTTTTCATGGAAAATAAGATTTTTTTTCTATGTTTGTGGTCTGTTTATTGTTTTCTGCAGCATGATAAAGGTACCACAAATTTTTTATTGCTTTTTGATACTCGCTATCAATTGAGTTTTTGGCAATTTTAATTGGGTATTTAAGCAAATATGCAGTTTATCTGGAGCCCTGCAAGTTGGACCGATTTTCTATAAATAACTAGAGTTTGGTATCGCCGGAAAAAACGTATCGCGATACGTATCATGATAGTTGGGACGTATCACGATATGTATCACGTCGCGATAGTATCGCGGATTACTCTGATAACCAGTTACACTGCTTTTGTACTGTGCAGCCAAAGTTGTGTACCATACATAGTTGATTGTGTGGTGTTTAACACTGTTTAGAATTAGTTGTATGCATGTTCTACTAGTTTTTCTTTAATACAAAATAGATCAATTAGTTATATTGCATAATTAATTGGCCTCCAGACGGTTTTCAAATAATAAAAAAAATGCCCGTGGACAGAAAGAGGTGGGGCTGTGGTGAGGGGTGGAGGGAGCTTTGGTAGGGAGGATTGAAAGTCTAGTGTGTCAAAAAAAGTTGATTTTTTTTTATTATTATTATTATTTTTATTGAATTGTTGAACATATATTCAAAATGAATCTACAAGGACCCACAAACACACAGAGGCATCATTAAATAACAATTTTGCACTTTAAGTTTACACCAAAAACGGCCAGTTCTACTGTAATGCTGCCTTTTTCGATGTGGAAGTGAAAAAGATGGTCGCGAAAACCCATGACACGGCTCGTGTTCCGAACTTCCGGTTTGATATGAGGTTAATAAAAAAAATGCCATCAACTGCGCACAAGCCAAACGGTTCAATAAAGTGTTTATTGTGCACATTAATGATTGTTAACTCTTTGCATGCTGGGAAATTTGTGGGCTATAAATAGTTCAAAAATAGCAGATGACAATTCATTATATTTTCTTTTATTTCTCCTTATAAATGTCATGAATATGTCTTGGAATTTCATTAGAATTGTGTCCGGAGGACACAATTCTAATGAAATTTCAAGACATATTTACGGAGAGAAATAAAACATATACAATGTACTCCTAATTCGTTTGGCGGATATTTCCGCCGCTAGCATGCAAAGTGTTAAAGAAACTGTCGATGTTCTAGGATGTCGAATCCAGAGGTTCCTATAAAAATCACTTCAAATATTTACCTCTTTCTAGCACCAAAAACACGATCATTGAAAATGTGTTAATACTTACAATGTAGCTATCGTCAACTATCGATAGTTGGCAGTGTATCGCGATACATGTATAGTGAAGATATGTACCTCGATCTATCGATGCATCGATACTATCGGTCCATCATAAATAACTAGCTACCATCCCTCATTGAGACAAAACTTGGCAGGGTTTGACACTAACATTTGGGCCAGGGTTTCCGCAGCATGGACATCCTGATTTTTACATTATGTAGAATGGGATTTTCTTGAAAAGTTAGGGATTCCTCATGCAAAACAGGGATCCTCGGGATCCTGGGACACTGCGAGTGTCGAACTCTGCTTGGAAGTCGAAATGACACAAATCGCCCCGGGTCAACCTAGAATAGAAGCCAACCCACTTGGGAGCTGATCGCGCAGGAAAACGTAATATTTTATTGCCCACTCGAATGATTTCGCTATTGATCGAATCAATAATTAATTTAAATCTAAGTCGTTAACTCGATATGTTTAATTGTGTACATGCAATTGATGTATTTCTGCACAGATTGATGGGTTCGGCTGTCGTAAACATGGTTTGTCGATATTGATTGCCGTTTCTCGTGCCCATAGTCATGGAATTTATTTCCTTTTTTATGGAACCGTTTCCAGAGCATGGGGGCATAATAATCATGGCTTACGAAGAGAATTGTTGCCTTTGTGGTTGTGCATGTATTTGTTTCCGCTGCTTTATGACGTCCCGACAATAATTTATTGTTCCACGTGTGGCAATAAGTTCCAAATTGGTGCTAAGTGTCTTAATTGGTCGCCTGTGGAATGGCTGTTTTATTGTTGACTTCCTGTTTTCTGTCTATTTGTCGGTTCCCGGGTTGACGTAGGCTACCAGAGCTGCGGCAATTTCTGGCACAATCTGATCTGGATGTGCACTGTTCGCCATGCCATCAATGAAACACCTGCTTCTAACGAGCAATATATATCGTTATCAGGCTACAGGAGTGTGCTTTTGCATCAAAAATTACACTGGTCACAAAAATGGCATAAGCCCCATTTCTTCAGTCACACACACCCACATATAACTCGAATACAATGGAACTCTCAGACTCTAAACCAGTAGCCGATTTCACCAACATTGCAAAGTATACTTATCTAGCAAAGTATACTTTGAGTAAGCAGTTATTTTTCCCGAAATGCATTATTTCATATAGAACTAACGACTGCATATATTTGATGATTAAAAGCATGCAGAATTATTATACTGAATTTATTTCATTATCACAGCCAAAATAGCAAAAATGGCTGTGATAATGTAATAAATTCAGTATAATAAAAATTAATAAATTTATCCTTAAATTGAAAATTTCTCCCTCAAAATATACTTTGCTAGATAAATATACTTTGCTAGATAAGTATGCTTTGCAATGTTGGTGAAATCGGCTATAGAACATCAGGATCTGCACTTTTTGCAAGTAATTTTCATATCTTTGAGAACAAAAACTATTGTACTATTGTTTCATAATCTGGCACTTACTTTGTACTGCTACCGTAATTTCCCGAAATATTCGGACACCACTTGTTTTGGGAACCCTTTCCCAAAACAAATTGTATCCAAATATATTGCTATTGCAATAAGCCAGTACAACCATACTCAACCCTGAACATTGGGACTCTTGTGGCAAACTAGACATTTATATGCATTTCCTAGAATAAATTGTGTCAAAATCGAATATACGAACCACTGAATGATATTATGCAGCACAGATATTATGTCGAGATCGCCCACATTTTTACTGGGTTGATAATTGTTTTATAGCGTAATGAAATATTTATAAATTACCCTTGAATGGCGGTATAGTACATGCTACATGTTACGTTAGCCGGAGCTCGTCCCCCGAGTCCCGCTACAAATTATTGATAAATGTTTCCACTCGTGAGGAACATTTCTTGGTCATTGCGACGATTGTAATTTAGTATATTCTTCACAGTCTCCTCCAATTTGTTCAGTCCAGCCTTTAATTGGTAGCACAACAGGTGAACTAAGGGATTTGACCTCGTTAACCCAACCGAAAATGACCTTAGCTGTTGACAGGCCGTTAAACACCTTTAAATAATAAATATATAAATTGATTGGTTGAGCCTGAGCTCAGCTGCTGGAGTATGAAAGCCGAGAACTCTGTGGTAGATGATAGCAATAGTCTCTAAGTGAAAATATAATGTACGACACCTGTATATGAAGATACCGGGGTACACACTTTTTCTCACAAAAAAAGAGCATTTTTAATTTCTCACCAAATGTGTATGTTGTTACCACTCAGTTGAACCATCTCGAGGAGATGGTTCAAATGAGTGGTACAACATATACTGTAATTGAGAAATAAAGAAAATAGAAAAAAAATGTTAGTAAATTTCAATACCTGTATTCGAATTGGTATCCCACATGAACTTGGTTAATTTAACTCACCGACAAAAATGACGTTGTTCTATTTTCTTTATTTCTCAATTAAAGTATATGCTGTTAGCACTCAGTTGAACAGTCTCGAAGAGAAGGTTCAACTGAGTGGTAACAGCATATATTTCTCAATTAAGAAAATAGAACTTTATTTTGTAAATTGTTATACATGTGAATAGGCATACCGTAATAACCTTAAATATTAAATAAGGGTTTCCCAAAACAAATTGTATCCAAATACATGGTTATTGTGATTAACCCTTTCCCTGTTTTGCGATATTTCGACTCATCCAAATCGAAAACATCTGAATAAAAGAATGAAATGCTGGGTCAAATGATGGTTAAATTATCTGATAGAGTAGAAAACATTGTGGGAAAAGGAGAAATTGCTTGTTACAAGCAATTTCTCCTTTTCCCACAATGTTTTCAAAAGACATCTTCTGCAGAGGCGTGAAAAGTCGTCTCTATCAGGGAAAGGGTTAAACAAGTACTGCCATGATAACCCTATCTATTGGCACGCTCACTGTTATAGGGAAACCATATGTTGTTATGTGTGTCCCCAAATAAATGGTGTCTGAATATTTACGGTTATTATGGTAATTGTGTAGATAAATAGATTCAGACTGAAGTGGTAATTCAAGACTGTTTCTGCACATTTCGAATACAGTTCCCCAAGGCCAACCTGCGTGTATTGCCATGAGTTGAGTTGCAATATTAGAATATTCAGGGAATATTACCACCGAGGCATCGACAATTCGGCCGCCTTTCTCCGCTAATTGAATAAGATGGGCCAGCTAAAGTTATCTGCTCCTTGCGTTTGCATATCAATTGACAGATCGGCTTCATGGGGAATTTTATGGAATACATTGACGATCTGTCGGCAGATATGGGGAAACTGCACTACACAGTTAGCGTGTGACGTTATCATAATATCTGCTTAGTAGTTGAGTTGGAGGTGGCGGGTGGTTGGGAATGGGAGGCGGTGGGTGGGGGGGGGGGGTTCGTTGAGGTGGTGTTGTAGGAGACCGGAGACTATTAACCCTTTCAACACCACAGGCCTGTATACTGGTATTGGCAAAAAGTGTAGATCCAGATGAGCCGTCTCATTACGATCTGCACTTTTTGCAAGTAATTGTTTTTTTATTTTTGAGAACAAAAACACCCTCTTTTCATAATTGGACCAGTCTGAAAATCATTTTGTGACTGTTGAATTGGTTGCAACTGTAACTAAACGATAGGTGAATCATTCTAAACTGGACAACCTGGGGACCTCCTATGTAGTACGAATGCCTGGCATCAGATCAGGATATTGTCTTTATTTTTTTTAAAAATAATTTAATGCAGTATGCGCAGTGCTTCCCCAACTATACAGTTACATTTCTGTCTGAATATGAGACACGCCATCACATGAAAAATATTTACAAAATTTACAATATTTTCGTAAAAGACATCGAAAGTTGACGAATATTTTTTTTTTCATCTTCCTATATTAGTTACAGATAATATCACAGTTTCTGTAAATATATTTCATGAAAAATTGCACATGTTTTTAGGTACAAAATCACATGGTGTGACCTGATTGACCTTGCTGTTGAACGTACATAACCCCAATGAATGAATGAATGAATCATCCAGTCAATCAATCAATCAGTCCACTGTACTTTTTGTTTAGACCAATCACATGCGAGGTTATCTCATGTGGCTAGATCCTCGTGTCTTGGCGGAAACTTCAATCTCCCTTGATTTACAAGAATCCCTAGTTTTTTCCTCAATTAAAACTTCCTACTGTCAGTATCGATTCGATTTCTTACTCAATTAGTGAATCCTGCGAGATGCAATTTGAAAGACTCTTATTCCGGGGAAATATATCTGATATGATGTATGTCTGACCTGCGATCTTGTATGAGATACAGGAGTGCAAAGTTCATTAAAAAATAAGATACAACATATTAAGGACGCATTCTACCCCTGATCATCACTTGATTCAAACATCTGTAAATGTGATGGGATATGTGTATAACATAATTATATGTGGCTGTCACTGGAGGAATGGAGCTTTTGGGTTTTGTGTCCAGTGTAGATCCTGATGAAATAACACACTCATGTAGCCTGATAACACTCCATATTGCTTGTAAGAAGCATACCGTGCATTTCATTGAGTGAATGACAAACGGTGCAGATCCTGATCAGACTGTGCGGATGCACAGGCTGATCTGGATCTACACTGGTTGCACATCCCAGTTTGATCAGGATCTGCAGTGTTCGCTATTCCATAAAGGAAACACCTGTCGTGCTTTTAACAAGCAATATAGATCGTTATCAGGCTACGGGGGAGCGTTATTTGATCAGGAGCTACACTATTCACAAAACGCATAAGCCCCATTTCTCCCGTCACAGCCACATATGTGAACATTCTCTTTTTACTGTATCTTAATATGGCGCTTGAAGTTGCCATCTTTGCCATCTTGATGAGACGTTAAACTGTGATCCCGTCTCCATAATTATGACTTTAGCTGTTGCTGGGACATTATACCCATTCAATATCACTTTCACTTTTCTTTATTTGTACAAGCCACAAACCGGTTTCACCTCTTGTGGGAGGATGGGAGGTTATAACTCAATGATGATCCAGATTCATGAATCTTACTGGCATTCACACCTCGGCTAAGTGATCCCAAGTGAACCTGGTTGTTGAAGGGATGAAAAACCCAAATTGATCAATCATTCAATTAACATTGGACTTCACTACTGGAGGTTGTCAGTTTAAGGACTGACTCTATAGAATATTTTTTGTTTCAAATGTAGTAGAATCATACATATGACTGAATGTCTATATAAATTATATCTGACCCTGTTCTTCTTAGAGTAGAGCATTCATACAGAGCATTGAGTTGCCATCTCCACCATTTTAGTTTGTACATGCTATTGGACAGTTTCTCCACTTGGAGCATTTGGCACGTACAATAAATAATATGGCAGCAAATGTAATAAAATTTGGTGCAATACATCCTAGATATTTATTGACGACAGCATCCTATAAATATTATTTCAGCAAACTACACAAAAAGCTAGATATCTGAGCTTTTCTACCATCACTCACAAAATATACAATGGACAGTTATTCAATGTTAGTCTATTATTAGAAGTACATCTGAGATAAAAGCATTATTTACTCGCATAGCAGGCAAGTAGACAGACAGTAGTGACAATCTGCTCAGATAACTGCTTACAAGCCTCTGGATTCGATACAGTATGTATGGTAATATAGGTATATATCTACAGCACTGTGTATTGTTCTTACTGTTACACAGTCTTTACTGAATTCTCAAACATTTTAATAAAGGGTCAACAAACCCTTCAGATATCAGACTTATAAATTTGATGAAAACAAAGCATAGCACGATGTAGTCTGATGTCTCGCCATCATGTTGCACCAAATTTTATTCATGTGTTTGTCATATTATTGTGGTATGTGTCAAACGCAATAAGAGGTAAAACTGGCCGATGGCTTGTACACTCTAAGCACTGTGCAGGATATAGTAAGAAGAGAATGTTCAGATGTATGTTATACTTATATCCCATCACATTTACGAAGCAATAAATACGAAGCAATTATGCATGAATCATTGGATGATCAGGCACCCCACATGTCCTTAATCCTCACTCTAGGCATGGAAAATACATAGTATTTCCATCCCACTGGTTTGTCAGATGAGACTTTAAACTGTGCTCCCGTCTCTATATAACCATAGCTGTTGCTGGGACGTAAGCCGATTCTTTTCACACTTTTTCATTTTGAACGGATGTAAAACCCCAATCGATTAATCATTCAATTAGCACAAATAGAATTGGATAAAAATAGCGCCCTTCCCATACAGGGATTTTAATAATCGCTCCTCCTAAGATCATACGATCCATTTATTGCGATTGCTAAATTAGTATGTGATGATTCTTGGTGCAGACTGATTCAGGGACGGTTTATTAACTCATCGATACGTTGTTTTTCGCACACTCACAGTGTGCAATTTCTCACTGACGTAGGAAGCCGTAAATGTCACTGTCACTTATTGTTGGCTTGCCTGCTGATATTATGCGTTGTTCTCTATTACCATTACATGCTGAGGCTACACAATTTTTCTGACGAAAAATAAATATAATTTTCTTAATTATGCATGAAGTATATGTTGTTACCATTCATTTAACCCTCTCGCCGAGACGGTTCAAATGAGTGGTAACAACATATTGTTTTGAATAGAAATAAGAAAAGTATCAAAAATCATTTCAAGTTGTTCGTATTTCATTTCAAATGAATGTCCACAACATGAGGCCTCGATAAATCCACTCATCCGCTGGTATTGGCGAGTGCATTTTTCATCTGGACAAGTGGTAAATGGATTTATTTTTCAATGGTAATACTCCTTTCTAATTTTGTGATTTTCCGCCAAATACAGCAGGTTAAATACAGGATCGAACCCGTTGGCATGGCTTTAAATGACCTTATCTCTTGAAAGGCTGTTAAACACCAACCAACAAATCAATCAATCAATCAATCAATAGAAAGACGACAAGATGCATAATTGTTCATTCCACATGCAGGGATATTCAGCATGAAAAAGGAGGGGGTGCCAATCCAGTAATCATTGAAGCTAACAGGTCTTGATCTGGTGCAAGGTGCCCTTTTGGCATCCAACAATTTTCAGTTACCCCAACCCCCTTTTTTAAGTCACAATTTTTTATTAACTGCTGGCGTACAACATGCACTAGAAAGTGTTTTGTGCACTGTGTAACAAAGCCATTGTATCGCCAATAAAATTGGCAAAGTATGCACACGCACAGACATAAAATGTAGCCAATTAGCGGATACAGACTCATAGCGGGTAAACCACGTCACAGCATATGCTATTTTGGTCTGATTCTATCTTCATTTATCTAAATGTGGCTCTGACTGGAGAAATAGGGCAAAATTGGTGGTTTTGCGACCAGTGTATATCCAGATCAGCCTGTGCAGCCGCACAGTCTGATCAGGATCTGCACTGTTCGCCATTCCATCAATTAAGCACACGTCATGCTTCTAACAAGGAAAACATATCATTATCTGGCTACAGGAGTGTTCTATTTGATCAGGAACTTTCTAAACCCCATAAGCCCCATATATCTCAGTAACATCTGGAGTCATGATGGTTGTTGTTGGTTCAAACCACACAATAAAAATACTTTCAGGTATTTGGAATGTAAATTGAAAACAAGTTCATGACTGTAGCTGATGCTGAAACGTTAAACCCCTTTTGTTAAGAGTTTTTATGACCTTACTGCTGAGAAACGTTAAACCCTTTGGTATGATTTATGACCTTAGCTGGTGCTGAACGTTTAAACCCTTTCCTATATGAGTTCTTTTATGACCTTAGCTGGTGCTTAGACAGTTCGAAAAAACCCATTTGTAGAAAGTTTAATGACCAGCCTTGGTGGCTGAGCCATTAAACCCCTTTTGGTAGATCATGACCTTAATAGCTGGTGCTGAGGACGTTAACTTTATTAAATGAGCTTTATGACCTTAGCTGGTGCTGCGCCATTTAAACCCTTTGGTATGAGTCAATGACCTTAGCTTGGTGCTGAGACGTTAAACCCTTTTGTATGAGGTTTATGAACCTTAGGCTGGTGCTGAGCCATTAAAACCCTTTTGGTTTATTTTAGACCTTAGCCCTTTGCGGTGCTGCGAGCCATTAAACCCAAATTTGGTATGAGTCTAAGACCTTAGCTGGTTGCCCGTGTTATACCTTAAACTTTTGTATTAAATTAATTTTTATGACCCTTAGCTTGGTGCTGAGCCATTAAACCCTTTGGAATGATTTTTTGACCTTACTGGGTGCCCCTTTTAGAGAAGACATAAAAACCGCCTTTTCTATGAGTTCCTTTTTATGACCATATGGTGCAGCGCCAATAGACCCCTTTGGTATGAGACTTAACCCTTTTCATGCTGATGCAGGAACGTTTAAACCCTTTGGTATGAAGTTATGAACCTAGCTGGTGCTAGACGTTACTCCTTTTGTTAAATTTGATTTATGAACCAATAGCTGGTGCTGAGACGTTAAACCCTTTTTGGTATGAAGTTTATGACCTAGCTGGTGCCTGAGACGTTAAAACCCCTTTATTATGATCTATGACCCTTGGCTGGTGCTGAGTACCGTTTAAAAACCCTTTTTTTATGAGTTTATGACCTTAGCTGGTGCTGAAAGAAGTTAAACCTTTCTCTAGAGTTTTATGACCTTCTTGAGCTTGGTGCTGGAGACATTAAACCCCATTCTTAAGAAGAAACCCTAGTTTGACCTTAGCTGGTGCTGAGGATGAAAACCCTTTGATGAGTATGACCCTTAGCTGGTGCTGAGACGTTAAACCCTTTTGTATGAGTTTTATGACCTTAGCTGGTGCTGAGCCATTAAAAACCCCAAACCCTTTGTATGAGTCTATGACCTTAGCTGGTGCTGATAGCCATTAAAACCCTTAAATGTTATTGAAAATTTTATGACTTAGCCTGGTGGGCTGGTACATTAAACCCTTTCTTATGATCTTTAATGACCTTAAACCTGGTCCTGAGCCATTAAACCCTTTGGTATGAGGTCTATTGACCCTTATTCTGGTTGGCTGAGAAACCCGTTTAAACCCCTTTTGTTAAATTGAGTTTATGACCTTAAGCTGTGGCCCTGAGAAAACCCTTATTAAACCCTTTGGTTATGAAAGGTCTATGACCTTAGCTTGCCCTGAGGGAGCCGTTAACCCCCTTTGTTTATGAGCTTATGACCTTAGGCTGGTTCCCTGCGACCATTAAACCCTTTGGTTATGGAGTCCTAGACCTAGTCTTGGTTGCTGAGAAACCCTTTAAACCCTTTCCTTAATTAGTTTCCATTGAACCTTAACTGGTTCTGAGACGTTAAACCCTTTTGACCCTTTTGTATGAGGTTAGGACCTTAGCTTAAGTGCTGAGATGTTAAACCCTTTCATTTTCACATTTTGCCGTTGAACAGTTTGTTTGTTTATTGGTGTTTAACGGCCTATCAACAGCTAAGGTCATGTAAGGCCGGGCAAACGGGTTCAATCCTGTTTTAACCTGCTGCATTGGGGGGAAAATCCCAAAATAAGAACGGAATATTTACATCGAGAAAAGATATATTCAGCCCTGAATTTAGAATAACCTGACTTGGTGCCAGGTCCATACCACACCAAGTCACTGGGCCCCTTCCCCTAAAATAGGATTATGAATAATCGTAATACTCATATAAGGGGTATAACCAGATTCAACTGTCACATACAAAATGCCAAAGACGTATGTGAGGGCCAAACCAGGTCTCCATTCGGAATTCCAGTAAGGATGAACCCCGATCGTTAAATTACCCATCATATGCTCCCACCTGCCACCCACTGTTGAACAGACATAAAGCCATTTGATCCAGTAGTTTCTGAGGTATTTAGACAATTATAGGATGAAGACGCAGGCCTCGACAAATCTACTCGTCCACTCGTATTGGCGAGTGAATTTTCGATCTGGATGAATGCTAATTTTTTCAAGAGACAATTCGGCATAAACATTAGAACATATAGGAATGTACGAGTTGAAATCCAATGTGGACGAGTGGAAATTTAAGAATTTGTCGAGGCCTGAGATGGCCTGAATAGCAGGTGTGAGTGACGTACATTTCCCATCGTGAGATTCATTCCCAGAACTTGGTATTAACACTTTTAAGTAACTGGAATGGATTTTGATATGTTAATTTTCCCACCAATCCAATCCAATTGTCACAAAATGATTTTCAGAATAGTTCATTTATGAAAAGGGGGCGATTTTGTTCTAAAAAAATATGTAGATTACTTGCAACAAGTGTAGATCCTGATGAGACGGCTCATCATGAGCCGGCTCATCTGGATCTACACATTGCCAATACATGTACCACTATACAGGTCTGTAGTGTTGAAAGGGTTAATTCTCATAGACTTGGTTCTGGGAATACACAATATTAAATAAATATGCATGGAGCTTGCCAGGAGGTGGAAATTTAACAAGAAATATGGCATATGTTGGGGCAGCCCATTAAATCAAATATTGATACTGTTAATTACAGACATTCAGGAATAATGTACTACTCGGTGACCTTCATAAGCAGTATAGTCGGACCATACTGAAGATTTGTGCCGTGTTTTGTCGGACGATACTTTAAACCGAGATTTCGTCATTATATGATCTTATAAATTAGCTATTGTTGGAATGTTAAACTATTTAAAAAAAAAAGTTTAAACTATTTATTTTACAACAATTACAAACAAGCACTTATGCTTTCTTTGACACAAATGAAGGCGTAAGGGCGGTCATTAATGTTGGAGGAAACCGGAGTACCTGGCAGAATTCCGATCTAGCGATCACCATACCATCTCACATACGGTCCCGGCTGAGGTTCGAACCCGGGGCCGCATTGATGAGAAGCGCGCTCATTACCGATTGCGCTAACCGGACAATGTTAATTTAAACCCTTTCATGTTTACATTAACAATATTCATTACGACTTTTGTTGCATACATCTGGACAGGTCAGGCAATTCTCGCTAATTAACCCATTTCATGCGGTATATGATTCACAGGTATCAAATTAATGTTCTATTTTCTTTATTTGCCTATGATAGTATATATTGTTGCCACTCAGTTGAACCGTCTCGTCGAGACGGTTCAACTGAGTGGCAACAATATATACTTTTAGTGAGAAATAAGAAAAATATGATTTTTTCAGCAAGTGGTTAAAATTGAGACAACATTTTAGCCAATTAAGTGACTATTGGCACAAATGAAGTGACTATGCTCGTTTCTAATTAGCAGTGGGTTTTCTCGTGTTCCGACCATGATATTGATATGGCTGCTATGAATCCATGATATTGATTTGACCGTTTATGATTCATTTTGGTTCACTCGATATCATGGTCGGTAAACAAAAGTAATTTCTGGATAGGAACTAAATTTTAGTGAGGTAAAATTTTATGTAGGAAATAAATCTGTGCAGATCTTCCAGAAATAGAAATAACTTATTAACATTTCCTCTACTATCATAAATAACATAAATATTTATACATATGCTTGCGTTGAAGTTGAAATATTTAACCTATTTAACCGTATGAAAATAACATTTTAATTTTATGTCCCTTCCACCCCCAGCAGTTCTGGATTCATCCAGTTTAATTTTCAGACTATCCTATTAATCAGAGAAGGGGTAATGTTGCAAAATTTAGAAATTATCCACAAACACGGGTGTTTGAACGGATGCTCAGAATGTTGGTGGGTATTTGGGTGGATTTTGGGTAGATTTGGGTGGATTTCGTTGGTTTTGGTTGGTTTTGGGTAATTTACATAGTTTTGTGCAGCTACTAATGCTCAATCATTACACACGACGGTAACAACGAACCCAAACCACCAGATATACCGAAATAACACATAAAACACCGAAATATGAACCGTTCTTCAAGAACCTGTGTCCACAAATTGTGCTGATCCTCACGAGAGACATCTCGGTATGATTTGAAAACTTAGGATTGAGGTCTGTCATGGTGGTGGGTTCAAAAGACAGGGGGCCGTGTCACTAAACTTTGTACGACTAAAATGTTTGTAAGTGCAAAATTATGATAGTCTGTAAATTTAACATTAACAATGTTTTCTTGTAAACATTTATTGGATTTACATTTATTTAGCATAGGCTATGCTCAATAAATGTAAATCCATCAATTGAAATTTACAGACGATCCTAAGTTTGCACTTACGAACATTTTAGTCACACAAAGTTTTGTGAAACTGTCCCCTGAATTATTGAAACAGAATGAATCCAATTACCACTTGTGTAGAGTTTTATTGGTTTTGCATGTTTGAAGTTGCCACCCACATCTTCAAAATTTTGAGTGACAATTTGACAGATGGAGACACAAGGTACTATTGGTGGGAAACTGAACCTTATCACAATTGAATCTGTCAGCGGAATAAGGGGGCTAACTCCATGAGGGAGTTAGCCCCCTTATTCCACTGACCCCATCAATTGTGATTTATTTTCAAATAATTTATTTGTGGTGATAACTTGTAAATTAATTGAAACGTTTGGGAAATATCGAAGCAAATTTGCTCTTAAATTTCTTCAACATTTGATGAAAACTATGGTGTTTGGGTGTTGTTTTGTCAATTTTTATAGTCATGGCTTTATTCCTAATGGCAAATACGATGTTTTTCCTCCAAGTATAATGACCTTGTTATTTTTCAGATTTAATTTATAAACTTGCATTTATAAAAGCTGACATTCACCCTCCCCCAATCCCCGCAACCCCAAGGTTTTTGAAAATGCTGCAAAAATCTAAATTCCAAGGGACTATGGTCGTGTGTGAATGTCTTTGTGGTGCTGGAAACTCAGCCATCTGGTATTGTCTCCATGTTTGTCTTTGGGCTGAGTAAAGTCTGAATCATCCAGCAGCTGGGAATAGAGAGAAGCTTGGTTGACAAATAACACCAGTAGTTGGAATATCTCCATTTATAATACATTTGTTTTGTCATTGTCACCATTGTCCTCGTTGTTGCCACATGACACGTGGCTCTAATTTCACCAAGTTCTTTTGAAGTTTTAGCAGCGTATTATTTGATTACTTTACAAGAATTATGATGTTTCTGGTATTGAGTTTTGAGATTCAATAAGACACTGGTCTTTCGGATGAGACTTGAAACCGATGTACCGTCCCTATATAACCTTAGCTGTTGCTGGGAGGGTAAACCCATTCACTTTCAATAAGACTGTAACTAAGGCTGTTTTGTGTTTTGTGTATGGTAGGTTGCGGCATCGTGGAGGCGTGATAGAGGTGAGGGGAGAGGCGGGGGTTTGGAGAGATATTCTGATTGGAAAAAAACATTCTATGACATTGCTGGTTTTCTCTGTTTCTGTAGCGTATGTATTGTAGACGGGCTCTGGTGTGGTGAGGAACTCGCACCACTGGTCTGGTTATTCTAATTTCAGGTCTGCATATATCTTGTTTCTGTACATATTCAGTTCTGGTTTTGGGGATTAACAACCCCCACTACCCCACCCCCCCCCCCCCCAATGACCTTAGTTGCTGACAGGCCCGTTAAACACCATTAAATATAAATAAGTATTGTAGCCGGTATTGGATGAGCAGACTGTGGCCGAGGGGTAAAACTCGGGTTCGATTCAGAGTTCAGTTCCCGGGCGTCAGTATTTCTGAGATACTTTGTATTTCCTGCTCTACTAGCTAGATGGGGACTTTAAATGGCGGTCTCATGTATCTGATTTGAAGGAGAGTCTGGGCATGTTAAAGAACCAGAGGGGACTATTCTAATACGAGCTAGACCCCCTAGGCCCGGTTTCCTCAGTATACCTACCAAATTCCTTTCTCCCTTGGGAGCCGACATACAAGGTCATCCAGCCAGTGCCGTCTTAAATCCAAGCATTTACATTTTCAAGTTTTGGATGCTACCAGGACATATTGATGTACTTGGTATTCAGCCAATAGGTTACCGTAACAACATTGGACACAGTCTAGACAACCATATGTGCCTGAAGACAAGATTGACTCTTTAACCCTGTGGGAAATGAGGTCATCTGCTGTTCTTTTATTTTTCTTTGTGTTTCTCAATAAAAACATGGTTTGACAACACTTTAGAATCATTTCCATTGTAAATGATTCTAAAGTGCTGTCAAATTATGTTTTAATGAGTAAATGGAAAAAAAGAAGATAAACAGAAAATTACAAAATTATAATACAGTTGACACTCGTTACATCAAACTCTCTTAAGTGAAACTACTGATCATTCAAAGTGAAATTCTTGGTCCTAAATGAATGCTTTCCTATATAATAATTCTCGTTAACTCAAATTTTCACTAACTCTAAAGTATTTTCCTCAATCCCCTGGACTTTTAAGTAAACGTAGTGTAGATTGTATTAGTATTCTTACCACCCGTATTGGTCAATACCACGTGTATTTATTGTCATGATTTTGATGACCCAGACTTCACAATTAGGTACTACAGTCTACAGTACTCATTACCTCAAACTCTCTAAAGTCAAACTACTGATACTTCAAAGTCAAATTCTTGGTACCAAAATAAATGTTTTTCCTGTATAATAACACAAATTGTCGTTAACTCGAAGTATTTTCCGAAGTCCACTGGATTTTGAGTAAACGAGTAGTCTACTGTAATCCAGCATTGTCGCTTTAATAATAGTAGCCCAGTATGACCAAGTCTGCTCTCCTTCATAAATATTGCTCCTGCCTCCATATACTTGTAATTGAATTTACCGCTCAATGGCTTCCAGTAACTTGTACTAATGTATTGTTATTGGGAATTTATGGCTCTTTGTTTCTTCCTAGATGGGCAATAATAATATAAATGTGATAAGTTAGTTTCAGCTGACAGTCTGAGGATGTGACCACTTGGTGACCGAGATGTAACAAGCAGAGAAATTTGGTTGTGATCAAACATCAGTAGGTGAAAGTGTATATTAACCCTTAGACCGCTACTCACAACAATTGTCGTCTGCTGTTGCTTCTATATCTTGCCTTATTTCTCAATAAAAACATGGTTTGACAGCACTTCAGGATCATTTCCAATGGAAATGATTCTAAAGTGCTGTCAAAGCATGTTGTAAATTATTCTAAAGTGCTGTCAAAGCATGTTTTTGATGATAAAAATGGAAAATAGAAAAGAAACTGCAGACAACAAAAAATTTAAAATAGTGGTCTAAGGGTTAACGGACCCACCCGTCGGCGCCTCTAGGAATTATGGAATTAGCCAATCAAAATACATGAAACATTTTCTTCCACCAGGCGAAACGTTTACCCGTTCTTTACATACATACATTTGAAATAATACTTGCATATTTAGACACTTGATGTATTTGCACATTATGCAAAATGCATTTATATATATATTTTTTATGAATAAAATAAATTGTTACTGTTCAAATAAGTGGACCCTACATACTTTCGCTGATATATAAAACAAAATAGAAAATATTTCAAAATGTACATGCCCCTACAAGCGTGTTACAACGTAATGGGTTTTGCCATGTCAGATGGCTCGAGTTACGGAGATAAATGTCATTGGGAAGACGAAACAATGCCGATGCGGGCTTATACTTGCTGTTAAAGTGTATTAAACATTCCGCATTCACTGCTAAAGAGTATTAGGGTATTACACCATTTCCCGGGAGACGTTTGTCTGAGCTCTATCATTTCTGCATGAGTCTCCAGACTTCGGAAATTGGTTATATTGCGTAAAAGCTGCACAGCGTTGTCGGTTAAGTTGCCTTTGTCTGTTGTCAACTTGGAAGATATTTTATACTGTGGAACATCTCTAAACTGGACACCAAGACAAGACGTGTGATCTTATTTTTGATGAGTTTCTTGGTCATTTATCTCAGGTGATAATGTCTGTTCGTGTATGCATGGCTAACTATGGCTTAGAATAATCAAATAAAATGTCTGATTTACAGTGAAACCTCTCTAAGCCGGACACCTTGAGCACCTCCCAGGGTTTCCGGTTTAGAGAGGTTTCACTGTAGTCCGTTTTTGGGGTTGTTATTCGGTCTCGTATCTAATGTCATATCAGACTTGTTTGTGTGTTCATCACTGATTTGTGTTAATCCTTTCAACCCTAAACAATTAAAATGGACCGTGATATGTTAATTTTCCGACCAATCCAATCGTCACAACATGATGTTCAGACTAATCCATTTAAGGCCATAAAGAGTACTTTGGTTCTCAGACACGGGGTTTGTGGAATGTGACATGGGAGGGCAGAGTTTTTAAATATATATTTTTTTGTTTCGGATGTTCGTCTCTGATTTTTTTCAAGTTGTCAGATGCCAAAATGTTCTACAAAGTTGCTATAACCTCGTTAGACATGATAATCACCAGATTTTTGACAGACATGATTGGATTGAACAAATTTGCGCAATGTAGTCGCTAGTGTTTTTATTGATCATGTGGCGAATTTACAGTACAATTTTATTTCTCCATGAGGCCAGTTTTTTTTTTATTTGTTGGTTTACGGATTTTTTTTCCGCGAGATCGGGTCGGTCGGTCGGAAAAAAATAAAAATAAAAAAAAGTTTTTTCAATTTTTTTATTCTTTTTGGCACAGGGTTGGGTCGGTCAGGGAAATAAAAAAAAAAAAATAAAAAAAAAGTCTGTCGAACGCGGATGCCACCGGCGGCATATTGAAGAAACTGACAAACGGGTGAACCAAAAGTGTTAAGTCAAAGGGTGAAGGTCATATGTAGTATGGCAAGGCAGGTGTAGCATACATGCAAATGAATGAAGTATGGAAATATTGAAGCAGTTAAGCAACTTATGTAGATGCTATGGCCAGTTTGAGAAACTGTGACAAACTGGTTAACCGAAATTGCTAAGTCCTTTCAGCAGCCCTGTGAAGGTCAAAAGGTCAAGGTAATATAAAGTATGACAAGGCAGGTATAGCACACATACCAATGAATGATGTGTTGAAATATTGAAGAACTTGAGCAACTTATGTAGAAGATATGGCCGGTTTAAGAAACTGTTACGCAGTGGTTAACCGAACGTGTGACGGACAGACGGACGGTCCGAACACCATAAAAATCACATTTTTAAGGCACATGGTTGGATTGGTTCACCTTTTTAAGGCTCATGGTTGGGTCGGTTTGTGGTTGGTAAAAAACAAAAAGGCCAGTGATTGTGATAGAGTGAAACTTGTGTTAACCGGCATTGTCTCGGACCAAGAGTTTGTCGGTTAACGTAGGGAGTCGGTTCAGCAAGTTTCTTTATATTCTACATAGCAACTCAGTTTCATATTCACATACTGTTGAATATTGATCACTGTGAATGGGTTGCGTAATGCGTACATATTAATACCGTATCTGGTATAATTAAATACAAGACAACGAAGCGGCGATATAGTTGAAACGAATATCAGTGGGGGTGGCACGAGTGTGGATTTTTGGCAGGGCGGTAGAGGACCCTAGGAAGAACGCATACATGAAATATGAAGCACATCTGAGCAAGAAAACAGAAAATATAGGCCATTTACCCGAGCAGCGTTAAGGTTTTGAATTTTTGCATTCAATCTGAAAGAGATATATCAAATCATATTGGAGATATATCAAATCATATCGAATCGTCCATTCGCAGGTTGTTGTTGTTGTCGCTGCTGTGAAGATCCGGTTTCCGCCACTTACTTTTTTCTCGGCACAGCAAAAAAAAAAAAAAAATTTTTTTTTGTTTTTTTTGGATCGGAGGTAAAAAAATTTAAAAAAAAAATCAGAAATTAAAATTTTTATTTTTTTCCACATTGTCAAAAAATCGGGTCGGCGGATCTGTAAACCAACTAATAAAAAAAAACTGGCCTGACGATGAAATGCTTGATTCGAAGGGATTAATCTGATGTGGTGAATATTTTTTTATCTTGGCCTAAAAGGTGTTTTTTTTTCTCTAAAAACAATTTGAAAATTGCTTGCAAGAAGTGCAGATCCTGATGAGATGGCTCATTACGAGCCATCTCATCTGGATCTACACTGTTTGCAAACACTGTTATAGAGGTCGGTAGTGTTGAAAGGGTGAACTTATCAGACCTGTTGGTGTAGATTATATGCCAGACAGGCTGGATCCTCTGTCAAACTCAATACTCCTCTAGTCCTCGAGATGATGTTATTATGTGCCCATGTATTGTTTGTGGAACTTCTCTAAACCAACAATCCGTGGAGTAAACTGGCATCCAGTGAACGGTTACCTGGCAAATATGTCACATGGGGGAGGGAGGGGTGATTTATACACATTAAAAATTAATGGACTAATGGTCTAATTCCTGACTCTCAGAATTAAATTTGCATAAAGAGGTTGTTGCATTGCAATTCACATATCCTACACCACCGCCTGTGTTACTCTTGCACATATTATCAACTTTTCTAACATATATTGGCAAGGACAACTCGCAATCAAGCGACTAGATTGTCTGAGCCTGAGCTGTAGCACAGCTCAGGCTCAGACAATCATGCTGCTTGATTCAGAGCATAATATTAAAAAAAGGATTTTGAAATAATGAAATTGACAAATATTGTCAAGATTAGCACGGGCGGTAGTGTACCGATCAAAGACATGTTTACAAATGTGCTTTGCAATCATGAACAGATGTGTTGTATCTAAATTCAACATTTTCTGTTTGCCTGGTTTAAAGACAAATCAGTATATTTATTCTTCTAATGGTCACGTATCATGCTGTGATCGTATCATGCCCATGACCATCTTTCTCTGTCAAGGTCACAGACTGAGTGAGTTCTCAAAGCATGATAATTTCTGTTTACTTTCACAGAACTTCTTGATATTTTTCACCCATGCATTCACATGGAGATCCTCCATCGTTCTGTGACAAATCTACGATCACCACTTATGCCTACATCAAGGTCAAGGACTTAGAAAAATTGGCATCAAGGCTAACGCTGGGGCTATTCCATAAGCCCGCACTTACAGATAAATCTAGTTGTACCATGCATGCACGAGACAACTCAAACCTAATATTTAGTAGCATATTTTTGGCAACAGACAGGTAAATAAGGAAAGAAAAAAAGCATCAGTTTTGCAACCTTGTAAACAATAATGATATTAGCAACCTGGAGAAAACACAGAGGTAAGATTGTGCAATGCAGCTGCTACATATGTTACAGCTATTAGAAGAATGCATGGTTAACAGATATAATTAAGTGTGTGAAAAAAGCAATCAGACCAGACGGTATAAGTTCTCACAACAACGGTGGTAGTATTATGTAGTTCACAATTTGCTGTACCCTTGAACAAGTTGCACAAAACTGTTACTTGGTGACTTTGTAGTTTCGAAAGCAATTGATTTCGAGATGCCAGATATATTTTAGGCGGTATTGAGTTTAAAACAGTTACATTACTCTAAATAACCCTTAGAATGCTGGGAATGAAAATTACGTCTGCTGTTTTTATTCTTTGCCTTCTTTCTCAATAAAAACATGATTTGACAGCACTTTAGAATCATTTCCATTGTAAATGATTCCAAAGTGCTGTCAAAGCATGTTCTTGGTGAGAAAAATGGCACATACTTTATAATCTGTCGAAAATATTATTTTTTCAGGTGACGCATTTCATTAGTATAAATAAGTAAAAAATATCATGCCTCATTTGCATATGAAAATAGCTTGATATCACCACGCGTCACTATCAGTTATAACTTCTATTTCCTTGCTCGGATCTGCTTCACATTTCACACACACATTGCTCCAATGGACCTCCACCACCCTGTGACAAATTCACGTTCATGCCGCTCCCGCTAATCCCAGAGTCAAGGTCACAAGCCCACACACTTGGAAATGTTTACATATTTTAGGGGTACCTGGGCACACACGGGGTGGGGGGGTATTCCGTAAGCCTCGCTTACTGACCAATCTAGTTATAACTGTTTTGCGGGCACTTGTAATTTTTAACACTGGTGGAATAGTGTTACAATTATACACTTATTTAATTCCTATAAAGAACATTTTGTGCTTTGTGCTTACTGAGTGGGTATGTACTTTAATAACAGCCAACAAATTAGGGGTATTTTTCTTATTTCTCTTTGTAAATATGTCTTGGAATTTAATTAGAATTCATGAAATTCCAAGACATATTCATGATATTTACAGGGAGAAATAAAAGAAAATATAACAAATTTTTGTCTGCCGTTTATTAATTATTTATAGCCCACAAGTTTCCCAGCTTGCAAAGAGTTAACCCATAAAATGCTCTGACAACACTTTAGAATCATTTCCAAGTGCTTTCAAACATGTTTTTGAGAAAGAAGACAAAATATGAAAGAACAGCAGATGACAATTTTCTTTTCCGGCATTCCAAACAAGAGTTGAGGAAAATTGATGAAATTAGTACGTTTATCTCGCAGTGTGGTAAGTGGGGCAGAATCTCTCATCACTCTTGGTTGTGATAATCAGATGGAGGGTAGGGTGCTGACAGGGCACGTCTAGAGGAATATGCTGATGAGTTTATCACAGAATATTTCTTTTCTACTCATGTTGTATACATGTGTGTGATGGCCAAGATCAAACCACTGATGTAAACATAGAGGACATCGAGGCAAACACTGCATTAATCTGTGGTAGATAGATCTTTATATGGGACTTTATTATACCCCCACCCCCAACCCCCCGGGGTTGAGGGGTATATAGTTTTTGTTTTGTCATTCTGTCTGTCCGTTCGTCGTCCATCCGTAGGATTTGTGTTAAAGTTTTCGGGTACCCATTATGTCTGCAACGGTAAGTCAGATTGACTTCAAACTTCATATACTTCCTTATCATCATCCATTTTAATATTTGCGTTTTTATTTGTCGGTCCAGGCTGCAGCCTCTGCTCACTTGCTCTAGTGATACTTGTGGCTAAGTAATTTTCCCTTATATTGTTAAATCCCTGGTCTGTTCCCCACCACACCCCAAACCACCACCACTCCCCCGTACACCCCACCATATAGATATTGAGGTTACAGAGCTGAAAGTCTATTGCAATTCCAGTATTAAACTTGCTACTGTACGTGACACCCCAAAACAGATACATTCCTGTCTGTATTACGTATGACCTTGCTGTAGAACATACATAAATCCCCATTCAATCAACCCCCTCCCCCACTCCAGTTGCATTGATAGGAGGGATACAACTAAAATGTTCATAAGTGCAAACTTATGATTTCACATTTATAATGTTTTCTTTTAAAGAATTATTGGATTTACATTTATTGAGCATAGGCTGCATATGCAGCCTATGCTCAATAAATTTAAATCCATCAATTGAAATTTCCAGACGATCCTAAATTTGCACTTACAAACATTGTAGTCCTATGAAGGTTAGTGAAACGGCCCCCAGCTTCTGAGAGTTTGTCAGTACATACATCATGATCAATTGAGTTGCATTTCTATCTGCAGTATTGTGTTTCAGTATCTGGGACTGTATGGGGATTTAATGGGGGGATAAATCCCCCAGTATTAGCATGCTGGCTGTGATGCTGAGCTGGAGTGATTTTCACAGCTAGGGGTGCCATTATAACCCATCAGCTGGCAGTGACAAAACCCGCATCTTGGAGTGGGTCACTCTTGCTTTTATTTCCATTCCTTTGTTGTTTATTTGCACAATGGAATCTCTCTAAACCTGACACCCTGGGGTGTCCCCAGGGTGTCCAGTTTAGAGAGGTTCCACTCTAGTTAAGAGTACAAGCTATCTATCATGTGTATGTGTATTTCAACTATGAACATACTGCAGTGAATTGAGTACATTTTTTAGCCTTTGAGATAAAAAACAGAAAAAATGCAAGAAAATGAAAGAAACTTTTTTGGAGTAAAGTTTGGTGACATTTTACTGGAGTTTTATATTTTCGCAAGATATCAGAATGGTCTCTTATGTATGGAGTAAAAGATAAATCAAAATAACACAAACTATTATTGGAGACTAATTGTACTGTTTTGCCAGACAAATATTAATTCTGGAGGGGATCAGTGGGTTCATTCCGATTTATAGTCTGAAATGTATTTGATATTGTCCAAGATAATGTCTGATTGGGAAACCAAATGGATAACATTTACACAAAATTAATTTACATCTAGGAAAATGAATTTGTTCTCAATTTATTACGAGTGATGAAAACGATCAAGCATTAGAACTGATGTAGTAAGTTCAGGGCAAAATTGAAGGATAAATTACTCCCAGAGACGCAATGCTTATCTGGAACACTGCGATATTTAACAGAATTAAATTTGTCGTCTGCTGAATTTTTGTTATTTTCCACATCAAAATCCATGATTTGACAACACTTTAGAATCATTTCCAATGGAAATGATTCTAAAGTGCTGTCATATCATGTTTTTATTGATAAAGAAGACAAAATATAAAGCAACAGCAGACAACAATTTTCATTTCCCCCGCATTGTAAGGGTTAATTATGGATGTGTGCGTGTGAGCTACAGCTGTTCATGCACTGGCAAAGAAAACTTGGATTTCCGAAGATGGATTTATTCTACATGTACATAAAAATAAGTTTCAATCAAACACAGCGCATTCTGAATTCACTGGATATGTAAACACAAATAGCGATGCGTGGTTCGTCATCATCAGATACATGTTCAGTATTACGTTGGTTACACTTCGGTAATTCATCAAACTGTCCTATTAGTGCCAGCATGTTTGAAATATTCCCAGGTTTGACATTTATAAATACCTTTTCTATTTTTTTCCTGGTACCGTAACATTCTGAATACATATTTTGTGGGTATGAAAATATTCATACGGTAAAGTTCCACTTTGTGACCGCCCCGATTTTGAGACCGCATTTTCAAAGAACCGTTTTCTTTACTCATAATTTAATAATTCCAGCACAAAAATTCCAGCAAGTCTCTGTCCAATATTTATATCCCAGTAAACTCCCACGCCGAACTACTTTCCGTAACCGTGAGGCGCACTTAAAATAATTCTTAAGAAAACGGAAAATAAACACATTTTCTTGATGAATTTATTTAAAATGCTGGAATTATAAGGAATGAATGGCCTTTTTGTGGAATTTATCGGGGATATAAACTTGGAAAAGTCGCGGGAATACTGGACGAGGCCTTCCGGCCTTCGTCCAGTATTCCCACGACTTTTCCAAGTTTATACCTATATACATGTTCGCAGGGTTCGATACAACGACTACCCCGCTATGCTATTCCCATATTATTGCGATCACCTTTGAGTCCCGATTTGTCAAAATGTGTTGTTTTAGGGTTCGTCAATACTAAACTTGGTACCAACAGATTTGTTGTACCCAGTGCTTAACTTAGCAAAGCGAGACGGTGGTGATTCGACCCCGTTAACCCAGTCTAAAAATACCTTAGCTGTTGACAAGATGTTAAACACCATGAAATAAATAGATAATCACTGCAGTGTTCAATTTCTACAACGATAGCGATTAATACTGCAACACATGTTGAAACTGAATCATATATTAATGCGACGGCTGAGGGTACAAAAACACCTACCTGCCACAGGTTGTAAGCAGCATTATAAACCTTCATTGGGTAGATTAGACCTACAGTACAGATAGCAGAGTGGATAATCGGAATGTCAGAGAACTTCATTGGAAGTTTTAGAGATCAGCCCTTTCAACCCTAAATAACTGCAATGGACTGTGATATGTTAATTTAAGGACCAATCCAAGTCACTAGATGGTATTCAGACTATTCCATTTATATGAATTGGGTGTTTTTTTCTCTAAAAGTATGAAAATTACTTACAAAAAGTGCAGATTCTGATGAGATGGCTCATCTGAATCTACACTGTTTGCAAACACTGCTAAAGAGGTATGTAGTGTTGAATGGGTTATATAGTACATGCCTGTAGTAATAAATGGGTTATATAGTACATGCCTGTAGTAATAAATGGGTTATATAGTAAATGCCTGTAGTAATAAATGGGTTATATAGTAAATGCCTGTAGTAATAAATGGGTTATATAGTAAATGCCTGTAGTAATAAATGGGTTATATAGTACATGCCTGTAGTAATAAATGGCTTATATAGTAAATGCCTGTAGTAATAAATGGGTTATATAGTAAATGCCTGTAGTAATAAATGGGTTATATAGTAAATGTTGGTATATGAGACGAGCCATGTGTTTTTGTACAGTATATATATATAAGAAGATGTGAGATTCTCATGAAAACTATTCACGGAAAGTTTCTATAAATGATATCTTAAGTTGACAAAATGTTCATATTAAATGCAGAATTCTGGTAAAAAAAACTCAATAAGCTACTTGTTTTTAGGGAATTCGCATAATTATGAACACAGATGTATTTGGGTGAACATGTTTACGAATCAATCCATGAATTTGATCACAAATAACATTTTCTCCTGCATTCTTTACTTTTATCTTCTTTTGATGCTACTGCTTCCAGTTTTAATGTTCTAGTTGTGTCTGTTTTCAATGAAAATTCATAATTATGTCTTGTCCCTGGCTTTTGTATGCAATTGGAATAATTCTGGCATCAGTAAATGTCTGCTTGGAGATCTATATTAATTCAACTTCTACATAACATGCCGTGTAGCATGTCAGTTTGCCCTGATATGCAGATTAATTGATTGGTCCAGAGGTAGACTGACCCAGCCGCTCATTAAATGTTCTTAAAATAGCAAACATAGAAAACACACAACTTGGTATTAATTAATGGCAAACCAACCAGGATACATGTTCGGCCTTTGAAACGTTATAAGAGTGCCACAACAAACAAACTCACCTTTTTCAACACTACAGACCTCTATCATAATGTTTGCAAACAGTGTAGGTCCAGATGAGACGGCTCGTAACGAGCCGTCTCATCAGGATCTGCACCGTTTGTGGATATTTTCATATTTCTAAACATTACTACTCCTTTCTGATAAATAAAATGGAAGAGTCTGAAAATAACATGGGAGTGTTCATTCCAGTTTTAACAACATGGGAGTGTTCATTCCAGTTACTATATAACAACATGGGAGTGTTCATTCCAGTTACTATATGGTACTCCACAACTACCGGAGCAATTTGGACGTGGTAAAATACTATACTACCGTCTGCTGATGAGGCTGTCCTCATCGCTGTAGCTGTTTCAGAGTTCTTTCGAGAAAAACTCTGAAAGGCTGTTGTATCCTCTGCAATTGTTTCATTTGTTGCTGAAATTTGGCTATGACTGAAGAAATGGGGCTTATGGGTAATATGCGACCAATGTAGCCCAGATCAGCCTGCACATCCTCGCAGTCTGATCAGGGCCTGCAATGTTCGCTATTCAGTCGATGAAACACCTGTATTGAATCTAACATATAGTTTTGATCCTTATCAGGCTTCAGGAGTGTGTTAGCAGATCAAAAGTTTGACAATCCGCAAATGCCATAATTATGCAGTATATTCTCCAGTCACAGCCACAAATATGTACATGTAGTTTGAATCAGCACAAAAACGCTGGTACACTTGACATACATTAACCACCTTGATAGTGGTTTCAGTGAGATCATGCAGCTGTTGGCATGTATCCATACCTCCATGGTCATCACAATCAATTGGTCTCACAGGATTGGTCAGCAGCCATGTGGCTGGAATAACACACTGCCCGGCCATCATTGTACATGCACAGTGTAGACCCTTGCGTCTTGTCTCTTTCCTAGTTGGATTACATTTCTATATTCAAGGTTCAGCTCTTAAAGTATTTGTAAACTGCTTCTAAGATTCTAGAAATGAAAAGGATTGGTTGTTTTTTCTTGAAATCATCTACTCATGCTCTGGGTAAATGATTCAAGTCAAGCTAGTTTGTGAGATGTGTGTTTGAAATTGATAGTGGCAGTAGCATGTTGTCATGCTGACTGCATGTGTTGTGTTGTCTTTCACTTCAGTTCCCTCGTGGGCTTGGACTTGTTAGCACTGAATAGTGATTCTTTGTGATTGTGGATACAATATAGTGCTGCAGTCATTGTGGATACAATATTCTGCTGCAGTCATTGTGCATACATCATTTTGTGGCAGTGAATGAAGAAGATACATATTCTGCTACATGAATTAAAAGATACAATCTTCTGCTGCAGTGACAATATTCCGATCCAGCATTTGAGGATACAATATTATGCTGTACAGATCGAGGATACAATATTCTGTGGCAGTGATTAAAGATGCAACATTCTTATTCCTTGATTGAGGATACAATATTCAATGGAAGTAATTGAAGATACAATGTTATGCTACTGTGATTGAGGATACAATATTATGTGGCAGTGAGAATACAATATTCTGCTATAGTGAGGATACAATATTCGGCTGCTGTGATGATGGATACAATATGCTGCTGCACAGAGAGAACATACAATATTCTGCAGAACTGAATGAGTATACACTATTATGATTTAGTGTTGATGTATGGTGGTTGTGAAACATAAGTGTGGATTCAGGCACCTTGGATATAATATATTTCTGTGAAAGTTTTTCTTATTTCTTTATGGATGTATATAATAATATTCAGATCACCAAAGCAAATAATAGCTACGTTTCTGAGGAATAAGAGAAGATATTGTGAATGATTGCCAGTGAATATCTCTTGTGTACCAAACTGACTGATTCTGTATCTCCAGGATTGGACCTGGAAGGATTATATTATAAAGTGAGTGTTTGTAAATTTATTTATCTTCGAATGCTGGAAACAAAAACTGTCATCTACTGTTGTTATTAGCCGATCTATTTATAGATCGGCTAATATATTGGTTATCCATCGAATTCTGAAAATGTTTGTAGCAACCCTTTTCTCCGCTATTCGGTAATCTACGAACGCGAATTTTTCTGTATCACTTCCAAATTGCATCAACCGATAAAGTTTGCATTTTTGGCAATTATCTCCGTTTAAAACTTTACTTATAGCCAAATAACACAATTTTGAATACGTAATGAGCTGAACGCCGGAAGAGATTTAACCCGGAAGTTATTGTTGTTGAAGTCCATAGTTGGCTCTAATGGCCATATACAGTCAAACTTGTGTTAAGAGACCACTCAAGGGAACTGCCAAAAGTGGTCTCTTAACAGAGGTGGTCTCTTAATAGGGACAGCCATGTGGAGTGGGTACACGGATGATATATAAAAAAAACAACACAGTGACAACACAGTAAAGTAATAACATGTATACACATATATGTATGTTTATTAAAGTAATAACATGTACAATGGAAAACATAAGTTTGAATACACTGCAGCTCCATTATAAACGCGGTAGTCGGGGTCCAAGATTTCAAACCGCGATCGAATCCGACCGCGCTATAAAATTTCGGGACATGCACGGGTACTGGTACTAGCACGGGTTACTGGTATCATTCGCATTTCGGTTACCAACTATTGCGGGAATTCCATTAGCAACGGACCCATATAAAATCATGTCATTTGAACAGAAGTTAAAGTAATTATTAATAATGCCTATGACATACAAACTTGTATGTATTAATGTATTAAACATACAAATTATTTATAAAATCATGCTTATTACGTTGTATAGTGCTCGCGATAGACAGACGCTTATTACAATGTATACTACTCGCGATCAACAGACGCTTAAACGGATTAATTGATAATAAATAATGCCTATGGTCACGTGTCCTGCCTATTCATGCGGTTGATACGTGCATAATCTCAGGATGTGGGGTCACGTGATCTATTGTTTACGCTGCAAGTCATATTGATGAATGAAATTTTATGAGATTGCCTTGGGCTGCAGTGTAAACAATAGACCACGTGATCCCATAGCCTGACCCAGATAATGCTGAAACACCAGTCTATTTATAGAACGCTAAATACACGTTTTATGGATTATAGCCGTGTTTCGAGCCGTGTTTTCATGGGCGCTGACAGTCGCCGACGGTCGTTAAACGCGTCGTATTTTGACGAAATGGGCCGTATGATACGGTCGCTGGTCGCAGACAGCAGGTGGTCGTTCATTGCAAGTACGTTATTATGGGAAATTCGTCGGGCGGGATTCAAACCGGTCGCTTACAGCAGGTGGTCGTTTATTACAAGTGGTCGTAAGCACAAGTTCGACTGTACGCCAACATACGCCGATTATTGGGCTAATTTAAAGCTTTTATTTATTAAACAGAACAAGTTTCAGCCGCGTAAAATGTGTTTATTCGGATTTATAATCGACCTCTGCTCAAAATCTCCTTACTAGCAACCCCAGCATTTTCGGGTTTATCCCAGCATCTCGGGTTTATCCCATTGGATCGCGTATGCGCGTCATTTGACGCTAGTTAATATTCACAAAATTTTCCACCAATCAAAACGAAGAATTGCCCTTCATAGCCAACTTTGATTTGTTTACATATCATGCAGGGATGGCAGGGATGCATCCAGCACGCGCGATTGCGGCAATCCCCCTTAATTATTGTCAATGCCGCAAATTATTGATTGTCTTGCGCCCGACATCGCGCAAAAAATCACGGATGGGGCACAATAGGCCAATCTGGGCATGTGCCTGAATACGCAGGAGCTTGCGTCTATTTTTAGATGACACTGTAACCGCTAGATATATATAGCCCTGGTAGCTCCGCCCACTCGCGTGCTGCCACAGAATTCGGACAAACACACAGTGACTACAACTTTGTGTATTGCGGAGTGTAATTTGTAGATAAATAGAGCATACAGTACAGGTGTTACGCTGGAATATTTCGCAACATAATGGTAACGATGCTCAGCCATTTTTTTAAATTGCTTAAAATAGCATAATTTCTTGTTGGTGTTAAGCTATAGTCTTTGAGATTGAAAAAAACACAAGACATGTCAAAATATCTTGTTTCAAACCTAAGATATCTTACTTTAAAGTAAGGTACTATAGACGGACTTGTAAAATTTCTTGTCCAGAAAGTAGGAAAAAGCAGCCCAAGATATTCAGATACAATAAATTGATCATACAATACAATTTATAGCATCCAGAGTCATGGCATCCAGAGTCATGGCAACATATATGGAACCAAACATCAAAGCATTTGATAAACTTGCTGTCAATAGAAATCATGCAGTTGCGCCCCAGTTACCATGTGCAAGAAATGTGTAGACTATTTTATGAAATACCATGAATATAGACAAGTATAGTACTTAGCGTGACATCCAACAATTAGCATAACTAATTGCATTGACAGTGGGATTGTAGTTATATTAGTTAGTTAAAGCTATTTAATAGTTTCAATGATTATCCGTAAGCTTTTATTTTAAAAATATTTATAACATCAACAATGTTTCAAACTTTGAAACACAGTAATTTAATTTTTATAACATAATAATGCATTTAACCCAACTTAATATTTACATAGCAAGTACAAATGGTCAAGAGTAGTGATTTCTAAGCCTACTTATTAGACCATATAATTTAAACTCACCTTAAATATGACAAAATCCAAACATATTCAAAACATTACCCCACCCACATTGTATACATTGTGAACTCGACGAAACAGTCCCATAACTTACTAATTAAATAAAAATCAATATAATATTTATATACACATAATGTAATTTGTATCATAATACATTTCAATATTCATGATTTTGACTTACAAAGCCTCCAGTGTTAAAAAATACATGTTTTTTTCTATCCTGCTCAGCACTGAATTGCCAAGTCCGCCATCTTGGATTTCAACTTCCGTGTATGAATGGCTTGATAGCGAGGTAAAACACATCGTTTTAAAGCATGAATCCGCTTGAATGTGTCAATAAAGTTTACTAGTATCAAATATATACATATGTCTGTATCAGTCTATATTAAAAAATGAAGTGAAATCGTCTGCAATACCTATTATTTCTGCAATTATGTTTTTCAAAGTCTTCGTAATCGTATATATTTAGCGATCTCATGTGAGATTTCCCAGTTTCCTTGACCTTACATCACGTCTCTTCAACATGCTTGCAATTTTGGTTCCCTGTTCCACCGTCAATATACTATATCTGACCGAAATAAAACGGGAGCAAATCTGGGCTGTAAATTTCCAGTTATGAATATTCATGAGATACCGGTTACGTGGGTCACGTGACACCCTTGAGCGTCGCTAATAATGGTGACAACAAAACATTGCTGCTATGGCATTGCTGCTATTGGATGGATTTGGGAACGGGTTTCCAAAACCTGCACAAAATCGAGAAAAATGTCAACGCTGGGTACAGAACTGTGGTCGAAAATAGTTTACCATTGACAATGTTACCAGAGACACCTACATATGTTCGATGCACTTTACCCTGATTTGATCGGCTAATAACATCATGCTCTGCATGACTTTTCATTTTATATTTTGTCTTTTTTCTCAATAACAACATATTTTAACATCACTTTAGAATCATTTTGAAGTTTTGTTTGAAATAGACATAAACCACTGGAGAATTGTGATAGGTAGGTTAATGTTGGGTGACATAATGAATGTTGGATGATTATGCTGGATCTTTTGTTATTGTCTTGTTTTGATGTCCCCGGGAGGCACATAGTGTTTGGAAAGTGTGCCCCCGCCATGGTGAGGGGGGCACATAGTGTTAACGGCGTGCGTACGGACATACATCCGTCCCGAAACTTTAACGCTCGAGTAAATGACTTATAATTTCTGTTTCCTTGCTCGGATCTTCTTCACATTTTACACACGCATTTCTCCAATGGTCCTCTACCGCCCTGTGACAAAATCCACATTTGTCCCGTCCCCGCTAAGCCCAGGGTCAAAGTCACAGACTTGGTGCGTTCGAAACCTTAACACTCTGGTAAATGGCTTATAATCAAATATGCTTCATTTTCTTTGGCTGCCAGTGGGGGCATTCGTGTGCCGACAGACCACATTTCTAGTTTTGTTTTGTTTTTGCCACTATTTGATTGCATGCTTCTGCTGATTGTCGGTTCCATTTACTGTCTCAGCCCTGCCATTTCTCTGGTATTCGTGCTGGCTTTTCAATTTTGATTATCTATTATTCCGTAGACAATAGAATGTAAGAATTGTAGGTTGTCATTGTAATATTATCTAACATCATCAGAGTTTTTGCTTCCAGTCTGTGTCTTTGTGGTGGTAATGACCCATATATATATTCAGTGTACCGTAATAACCCTAAATATTTGGACACCATTTGCTTTGGGAAACACATGCAAATTGTATCCAAATCCATACTAACAGTACTTTAATATTTGGTCATTCTTTGCTGTGAGAAACCATATATTAACCCATTAAAGACGGTATGCAATTATTGTAGTATGACACTTTTTCTCATTTGAACCGTCTCGACGAGACGGTGCAAATGAGTGGTAACAACATATACCTTTATGGAGAAATAAACAAAATAATCAGATTTTTCAACAACACTTATCGTATCCTTAGATTGAAATGGTTTAACGTGTGTTTTCCCAGAATAAATTGTGTCCGAATATTTAGGGTTATTACAGAATCTTCTATAGAAATGGGCACAGGTGTGTCTGATGTCTCAGCCGTTTCTGTGATGGTATTATTAGATTGGATTATTATGTTTCTGGTAGGAATTATTGAATTATCAGCTATTGTCTTTGGAGATTTGATAGTACGTACCAGCATCTGCAATTTTTATATGCATCATCACTAAATATGGTATACACGTTTTCACGGCAAGACAAAGAACCTTATTGATTTTCCAAAATTTCCGATGACTTTTTTAATTTTCGCGCTTTGTACTTCTTGTCCACACAATATCTAGATTTCTGATGGATCATAACCAAATTTGGATCACACGTTTATCATGGCGAGAGGAAGTACCACATTGGTTTTCAGTGAGTTGTCTCCCCTTGTTGACGCGACGGGCGTATTTTGTGACCGTCGGCACTCTTGTTGTATAATAAAAGGATAGTGGATAGTTGATCTGCAGCCTATGTTCAATAAATGTAAATCCATCAATTGAAATTTCCAGACAATTCTAAATTTGCGCTTATGAACATTTTAGTCGTATGATGTTTAGCGAAACGGGTCCCTCAGGTTTATTCCCATCTGTATATGTGACTGTATTGCTTGTTAGAAGCGTGATGGGTGTTTCATTGATGGAATGGCGAACAGTGCAGATCCCGATCAGACTGTGTGAGATGCTCAGGCTGATCTGGATCTACATTGATAGCAAAATCCCCATTCCTCCAGTCACAGCCACATATGAGACACGCAATGTGATGTGTACATGTACGATGATCTCATGAAAAATATTTACAGAATTTACGATATTTCCCGTAAATAACGTAAAAATTGAAGGAATTTACATAGCAAATGCGAAATTCAAAGATAATATTACAGTTTCTCTAAATATTTTTCATAAAAAATTGCACATGTTCAGGGCTCCGGATAAGCTTTGTGTCTAAAAACATTGCATATTTTACTTTTACAAATGGATTATTGATTTTCTTCATTACTAAATAGGGAACAATTAAAGGATAAAAAATATATAAAAAAATTAAACATTCACTTATTTGAGATGCAAAAAGCAAACTCTGTTTGCTTTTTGCAGCTCATCTAAGTGAATTTTTGACTTTATGACAGTATTTTCACTACTCAGTTTGAAAATCAATGTGTATTTTCATGTTGCGGTGCGTATTTTGTACACCCATTTTTCAATGTGTATTCAGCTATTATAATTGCGTAAAATACGCCAATACGCACCTTATCTGGAGCAAATCACATGGTGTCCCATATGAATGGTTATAAAGCTAATCAATCAGTCAAGCAATCAATCTCCCAGGAAGAATTATGATCAATTTGGATTCAAAAACTGATTGTGTTCCTTGTTTCATTTGTAAAATGATGCTGCATTACATAAAGAAGTCTGTTTTCCTTTCAATGATACACACGTACATTTTTTTATGAATTTATGAAATTTTAAAAAGAGAAACATGTTTCTAATGGTTACAATTATGTTGCAAACTTTGCAACACTAAAATTGTAGCCAGCTCTGAGCTCTGCGGGTCTATTACAGATTGTGTGTAGATCTTGGTTCTGATATTAGTTCTGCCCAATTCCTTTGAAGTGATGCATTGCAGATAATCTGTGATAAGCCTATTGGATATATCAGATATCAGGATATGCATGTAACAGGCATAACTGAAGCAAAAGCCAGGAGAAACGGGTAAGCGATTGGCTTCAATGACAATATGTGCACAACTGCATTGTATCGCTTTACAGTCTAGTTAGAGATTGTAAATACCATATTGACGGTATCCGAGTGAAGATCTCTTGTGTTTTTTGCAACCAGTGTGGTGCACGGATGTGCAGTCTAATCATGCTCTACACTGGTTGTAATTCCAGTCTGTAAGTTGCCTATGCAGATGTACATATATTTTCACAGTAGCATGTCACCGTGGTGATTTATTACATTTTCTGCAGACACATCCAGTTACATCCACCAATTATATGTTGACTGACAGGAGAAAATAACTAGGAAGTCATCCACGTCTTTATACAACCAAAGCATCTTTTTCTTCGTTTCACAGGAGAAAAATGTGTTGCGGCCCAGGGCTCCAACCCGGGTCCTCTGGTTAATGTACCATTGCTCTACCTGGGCACGAACATAGTGAGTTACATATTGAAATTACTACCCGGATTCTATATTTAATTTGTCTCTGAATTCCATATTATTTGGGTACATTTTGGGCAGTATTTATCAGTCATGGTCTCTCGTCATGCGCTAAATGTCACAGGCAGTGATAAATGAGCACCGGCCCGGGGCTCGAACCCGGGACCCCTGGTTTACCGTAGCATCGATTAAACAACCGAGCTAGCCAGGCATGAATACACCATAGGGAGGTAATAACCGAGTCGGTGAAAGAAATTGTGATTTCCCTCTTGTGGCTGATGGGAATGAAAATAGACACGATTTCTCCAATACGGAAGGGGTGTTGAAAGGTTTGGCCTTATCTGCTGCGATGTGCTGTGAAGGCCTTTGGCTTTCTGAAGTTCCAGTAGATTTAATCTCTGAAGTTTGAAAGACTTTCTCTGTAGATTTCTAATTTAAATGAATTTCAAGGAGTAAATGTTTATATTATCAAGTTTTTTCCTTCATTCTTGGCATAGTGTGTTGGCGTTGTTTTGTTTTTTTGCTCTGTTTCTCGTCATTTATTTATTCAAGATGGGGTCATGTGGGTTTGAGTGGGTGTGGAATTTTAAAATTTACTGTCTAATTCCCGACTCCTGGAGTTAAATTTGTGTCTCATGCCTGAGAGTGGTAGCAATGATTTTTGTTGTGGAGATGACAGCATGGCCAGACATGTGCACATATCATATAATATCTGCTCCCAAGGAAAAAAATTCCTGTCAAATTCCCACCTGTATGGATATTTTGTTGTCTAATATATGTACATACATTTTTGTCGCACCCGCTTGCGGTATAGTCAGCACATTGGCATACGTACGTTCAAATTATAGTTTTTGGTTATAGTTTTTGGTTAAAGTTTTTCGGTATCAAAGCCTCGGCGGGCATGACATGCTGGCTGCTGCCATATCGTAAGATATAGGTACATTGTACATAAATATCAGATTTCCTATCTTGTTGCTTATGTACTGATATTGGTGAAAATTAAAACAACCCAGCAGTCATAGTATCGTCGTATATCTTCAACTAAACCACTTTACACAGGGCCATGATGAAAACACATTTTTATTTTTTATATTATTTTTTTTTAAAAATCCTGATATGCTGCCCCTTTAACCCTTAGACCGCTACACACAACAATTGTCATCTGCTGTTGCTTTTATATCTTGCCTTATTTCTCCATTAAGAACATGTTTTGATAGCACATCAGAATCATTTCCAATGGAAAATGCTGTCAAAGCATGTTGTAAATTATTCTAAAGTGCTGTCAAAGCATGTTTTTGATGATACAAATGGAAAATAGAAAATAAACAGCAGACAACAACAAAATTAAGATAGCAGTGTAAGGGTTAAGTACTTTATTCTGCCTTGGTGTTTCATGATTCAGACAGTAATATATCTGGTTTACAGTGGGAGTGAGACAGTGGAACCTCTCTAATTCGGACACCCAGCCTACTTTACTTTCTTGCACCATAGTTGAATGGGTTCAGTGGAATAAGGAGGCCAACTCCGTGATTGAAGGGCCAGTGGAAGAAGGGGACTAACTCCATGAGGGAGTTAGCCCCCTTATTCCACTGACCACTTCATTAGATTGTCAATGAGGAAGGGAGACAATCCACTATCACTGTGAGTCTATGACATCCGGAGTTGCTGAGCCTGGCGGGAATGTGTAAAGAAAACCCAATATTTGTATTTGACCAGAGCTTTATCAAGCATGCAGGGTCACATTGTTACGGAGCCCCGCAGGGGACTTGGAATTTGTTTTTATTCATTAACAATTCGTTCCCACGATATTACGATTTGTTCCCACGAATTAACAATTAATTCCCACGATATAACAATTTGTTCCCTCAAATTAACAATTTGTTCCCTCGAATTAACAATTCGTTCCCACAAAATAACAATTTGTTCCCATAGGAACGAATTGTTATTTCGTCGGAACATGTTAAATTGAGGGAACAAATTGTTAATTCGTGGGAACGAATTGGTAATTCGTCGGCGTGGGAACGAATTGGTAAATTGAGGGAACAAATAGCTATTTTGTGGGAACAAATTGTTATTTTGTGGGATTAATACAAATAAGAATTCTACGTCTCGTGCGGGGATCGGTACATTGTAATAGTCCATATGGCTGTGCGACAGTAAAAAATGTCAATTAACATAGACTAAGTAGACTATACTATGCAAACGTTTAATCAACTAGAAACAAGCGGTGTACGTGCACTCCCAAGTTCAAATCTAACTACTCAGTGAATTATAAAGTTTAAGATATAAAACAAACAGGCAATTTCAGAAAAAAAATATATTGAATGGACTGAAACTAATAAAACTGTTTATATTATGAATAATTATTCTGATATTTAGATTTTAATTAAGTTATTGTGGTGTAACCATTCCATATTAAGTGGTTTAGTGTGTATTAGCCGTTTCAACACTACAGCCCTCTATAGCGGTGTTTGCAAACAGTGTAGATCCATTAACGAGCCGTCTCATCAGGATCTGCACTTTTTGCAAGTAATTTTCATATTTCTAGAAACAAACACCCCCTTTGCATAAATGGATTCGTCCGAAAATAATTTTGTGATGTTTGAATTGGTCGGAAAATTAACGTATCAAACTCCAATCCTGTTATTTAGGGGTGATAGGGTTAACAAAGCAAGTGCACACCGGGCATTGCGAGATTCCGCATTACTTCACATCCCCTGTATATACGTCCCCGGTGAAGGAGCATGGCCATCCAAATCAAAGACTAAGCTCGCCTTTCTTGATGCTGGGCTGCTTGAATGACAAGGTCAGGGAAATTCTTGTCAGTCTTGGCCGAGTTCAGGCGTAGGTAGCTGGTCATGTATATATAGATGTCAGATTCAAAGCTCTCCAACTGTTTGACAGAACATTCAGTCATTTCCCTGGAATCTTGACAAGAACTGGTCAGAAACTGCTGCTGAACATAGGCATGTACTCCCTACATCAGCACTACTTAATCCTTTTCATGCTGAGGATACGCCATTATGTTTGCGGAAAATCCTAAATATTTTCCTTCTATGCACTCGGAAGTATATGTCGCGACCACCATTTGAACCATCTCTTCCAGAAGGTTCAAATGAGTGGTCACAACATATATACTTTCATAGAGAAATAACAAAAATAAAAATAAAATATTTAATAAATTTCCGAAAGGAATGGGTTAATTATACACCTCCTATCAATGACTTCCTTCCAGGAGGGAGTTATCCCCATTCTTCCACTGACCCCTTCAGATCGGTAAATGGAAAGTGCGATTATTACTTTAGAGGTAGTTAGAAATCGTATCGGTCCCGTATTATTCGTTGATTTTACGGTCGACCTCTCCGTTTCGCCCTTCGACCAACTCGTCCGTCAGCCAACTCAAAATAATACACAATAGCGACATGTTCAATGCCCATCAGCTGACAGTGGACAGGTTATGGCAGGCCCGTATGTAGTGGGGGGGGGGGGTGGTGGTGGGAGGGTGCGTACTCAAACACATATTTCTCAACAACAAAACCCGATTTTTCTGTCTGTAACTTTGGGTGACTATCTCGGCGTTACAGCAGAAAATTCGGGTTTGTTTTGCTCATGCATGTGTCGAAAGCATGCATGTTGAAATTGCACTTTGCGCATGTGTGTGGGTAGACTGTACTTCCAACACGCATGCGAGATCGCGAAGCAAAAACGCGAGATATGGTAGATTGAATACATGTATGATAGAATCTCGCGTTTTCGCGATCTCAACCTATGCGAGAAATCGCGAAAACGCGAGGTTGTCACATGTCCCTAACAGGACACCATACACATTGTCTTAGGAGACGATTCTCGTGTGCTGCGAAAACTTGTTTTTATTAAGAAATATAACAAATGTGGACAACAAAAAACATAATTTGACAAAACATGATAATCGTCTTAGGAGACGATTCTACATCTTTATTGGATAAAAAAAAAAAAACATATTCGATACGTTATTGGTTGTTACTACTCTGGCAATCGCATCGCGATATTATACACAAGATCGCGAAAACGCGAGACCAAATCGCTTGACTGCGAAATCGCGAGGCGAAAATGTGATATTCTATTGTATTCAATATCGCGTTTTCGCCTCGCGATCTCGTGTTTTCGCGACTGCAATGTCGGCGTTTTTGCCTCGGCTTTTTCACGATGTGTTTTCAAAAGGGAGTGTAAAAAATATGCCCATACTCACCCATCCCCAACTAGCACATTTGCGACATATCATTTTCGGTCTAGCTGCACACCTGATGGTGTTTACAATCATCAGTCGGTAATCCAGTTTCACGTGCAAAGTGTCACCGACATTTAGTGTTCAGCGGAAACAAACATATCAAAACCATGGTATGTAGTCGCTCACATCATCGCAGATAAATTGATAATTACGCATTAGCTTGACATAGTGCCTTGTTTGATTTCTTGATAAAGCAAGATTTGGCAGCACATGAGGATCGTCTCCAAAGACAATTCTCCTATTTTGTCAAAATATGTTTTGTAAAGAAATACCAAAGTAATCATATTTTCTTTTCACATTTGTTGATTTCGTAATAAAATACGTTTGGCAACACATGAGAATCGTCTCCTAAGAAGATTGGCCTAGCGTTTTCGCGATCTCGTGTAGAGGTCGAGATCGAGTAAATGCGAGATTGTTACACGACACTAACAGAACACCATTATAATTCTCGTGTTTTAGGAGGCAATTCTTATGTTTTGTCAAAAAAATAATATTATTTTTTCTAATAAACATGTTTTGGCAGCATATGAGAATCGTCTCCTAAAACGATTTACGTGTCCTGTTAGGAACATGTTACGATCTACTGATGGTGAACACGTGTTGGTCTTCGCTAGTCACATATGCCATAAGCCCGGTTTTGTCCGATCACGTCATACATCATCATAAGCACGTGCGGTGACCTACTGGGACGTGTGTCGGTGTTGGAAAGTGAGACATCAAAGGTTACAAAATGACATCTAAAGGTTAAGTTTTGTCGGTCGGACCTTTGAAACACGCTGACACAAGAGCAGCACATTTACGATAAATTACTCTACATATATTTATTGATGGAATGGAACTTATCTCTTATAGCAAAGCGGTTTTCACCGCTTTTGATAAAAATATTTCTTCCATTTTATTGGTCGGAGAGAAGGTGCAGAATCTCAAAAAAGGTAAGGCCAGTTTTTTTTTATTTGTTGGTTTACGGATTTTTTTTCCGCGAAATCGGGTCGGTCGGTCGGAAAAAAATAAAAATAAAAAAAAGTTTTTTCAATTTTTTTATTCTTTTTGGCACAGGGTTGGGTCGGTCGGGGAAAAAAAAACACAAAAAAAACAAAAAAAAGTGTCGAACGCGGATGCCACCGGCGGCATATTGAAGAAACTGACAAACGGGTGAACCAAAAGTGTTAAGTCAAAGGGTGAAGGTCATATGTAGTATGGCAAGGCAGGTGTAGCATACATGCAAATGAAGTATGGAAATATTGAAGCAGTTAAGCAACTTATGTAGATGCTATGGCCAGTTTGAGAAACTGTGACAAACTGGTTAACCGAAATTGCTAAGTCCTTTCAGCAGCCCTGTGAAGGTCAAAAGGTCAAGGTAATATAAAGTATGACAAGGCAGGTATAGCACACATACCAATGAATGATGTGTTGAAATATTGAAGAACTTGAGCAACTTATGTAGAATATATGGCCGGTTTGAGAAACTGTTACGAAGTGGTTAACCGAACGTGTGACAGACGGACGGTCCGAACACCATAACAAGAGCTGTAGGAGAACAGCATAGCTCGACTACGAGGGTTGTCGATGTACACATAGCTTGACAAAAAGGTGGCTGCGGCCTGCATAAAAACCTTAACCAAGGTTGACTAAAAACATTAACCAAGGGAAATTAAGTAAGTAATTCAAGGTTAAATGTAGGTCAATGTCAGATATAGGTCAGGGGTTATTGATGTACATCACTAGGAGATAAAGTTTTCCAAGTACATGTATGGTTGCTGTAGGCCCAGGAGTATTCCATATACAAGTGTTACAACGAGCGTTGTTTAATGCTATTTATTAATTTACTTTTACTTATTTTAGACTTGGGGAATTAGGCTCAATTTGATCGAAAGATGAAAAGACAAAGACACATGTTGATTCTATACTGTAATATTCCCAAGAGCTCCCTGGCAACCCAAACAATGGCCTTTATACTTGGCAACGCGGACCTTATAGAAAGCACCTGACCACTCGGCATGAAATGCACACAATGCAAACTTTTCCTGAGAACTGTGTTTGTTCAACACAGTTCAAATTGCTATAATTAATTACTCATTGAATGCAAACCTTAGATATTTTACATGCACAATTCATCCATTCATCTACATACACCCAGCAAATATCAATGACGAAATGAAATCAGAACTATGTCTAAATTGGCTTTAATACGAATATCAAAGTCAATTTAGACATCGGACTGTCTTCTGAATCATATCTGGAACTAACTGTAATATGCAAATGACTGTAAACAACTACATGTTATAGTATTATCTTTTGACTCGGTGTAGCTCAAATACTAGTCATCAAGGTACAGTCTCAAAAGAGTTATTACGTGATATATGAATTGCACAATAACAATTGCAGACAACAATTAAGAATTTCCACAGCGATGCTGCATTCATTTTGTGTGACCCCAAGCTATTTGACCTGGGCACAACGCCCATTAAAAGAGGTCTGGTTTCTGCAGACAAGTTACTCAGAGGTCATGACCTGATTCCATATGAACAAAGGAGCAACCAGTCTAGTCTCAGATTGACAAAGCATCTGCATGGTTCAATCAGGGTTTATACTGTTTGCCATTCAGTCCATCAAATTGGTACTCTATAACAATACCCTCCTGGTTCGAAACATTTGGTCCCCAAATGAAATATGGATAAACAACCATGTAATGGTACAAGTAATAAGTATGAATATTGTAACACAAGAAATATCGCATTCACACACCTTACACACTACAATCCTATAATGCTTAATTTTCAAATTATATGTCTGGGTGCCAGGAAAAAAACATCAACTAATGCATGCAGTAAGACATGAAATACATTATACCGTACTTCATCTAATAAACACCCTCATCTATGCAACATTTGAAAAATTAAAATTATGTAACTAAAAACATTTCCACTTGTTATGCAAAAGTGTGTTTGATATGGTAAAAAAAACACAATTAAACAAAAAGCATAGAAGGGTTTACATTAGAATAAATATGGTATAGTCCATATACGTTCCATCAGTCTTGATCAGCGCAGTTCATCGTAATAAACTGTAATCCATTTTAATTGGAATTTTTAATTTTTAAATTAAACGACATGTTAAAGTTGCAGATTCAGGTATTGAGCACATGTGTAAGGTGTACAGTTATTCAATTATAGGCAGTATGTTGCACTATGAATTATGTAACACCAAACGTCCCATGATATGCAATACTGTTTCGTTTCCTTTATCAAAATCAGGTTAATTAGTAAATCATCAATCGTAATACATGTAATCCATTGTAATTGGAAACGTAATAATCGATACATGTACGTCATTGTAAGTCATAATTCCATTATTATGGCAGATATGCACAGGAATTAATTATTACTGGGGTCCATTTATGGAATATTTAAATTAAAAGACATATTAAAGTTGCAGATTCACGAATTGACCTCAAACATCACTTTCCATGTCATAGTATGTGGATTTTCGGAAGAAAAGTATGAGAAAAGAGAGAAGAAAGATGCGCTAAAGATCAAATCCCACACAATATGAAATATGAATGTACATGAATGAAATCGCAACATGAAACTACAAACTGTCAATAAAATTCAAAAATGTATTTGTGCTATTGTCAATTCTTCTTCATTCTGCCGTCGATGGTTCTATTGTTGGCGTGTAGGATGTGCGGAACGTGTGTCCCTCGCACACCCCGGTACCGAGATTCGTAGTGTTCCTTCCAGAATGTGCGGGTAGGCCCGTCACACATTCTGGCTTCGTAGGTAACTGAGTCCGTCGTGTTTTGCGAGTCTGTTGGTACATCAACTTCTTGAAATATTGTGTAGCAAACACTGATTCAAATGGTGAAAATCCTGTAGATTGTATACATTCTGTCCAACACAATGCCATATATTGTAGGCAAAACGTAAGCGAAGTTGATGGCTACACATTTCTTCTCCATCTTCAAAATGTTATTAAAATTTTACACTGACTAGCTGTGTGTGTCGAAAAATCCATCTGTGTAAAGTTCCTCAATTTGTTCCACTTTCCATCGAAATAATAGATTAACCGTTACTTATAATTTTGTTCACTTAAGTCCAAATTAACATGACCGAGAATCTAAAGAGTCTCCACCAAACTGTTATAGTGAGCGGTGGTATATTATTATTAATTTCTAAGATGTTACTGTTAATTTTTGGATTTGGGAATTACGGCTCAATTTGATCGAAAGATGAAAAGACAAAAGACACATGTTGATTCTATACTGTAATATTCCCAAGAGCTCCCTGGCAACCCAAACAATGGCCTTTATACTTGGCAACGCGGACCTTATAGAAAGCACCTGACCACTCGGCATGGAATGCACACAATGCAAACTTTTCCTGAGAACTGTGTTTGTTCAACACAGTTCAAATTGCTATAATTAATTACTCATTGAATGCAAACCTTAGATATTTTACATGCACAATTCATCCATTCATCTACATACACCCAGCAAATATCAATGACGAATGAAATCAGAACTATGTCTAAATTGGCTTTTAATACGAATATCAAAGTCAATTTAGACATCGGACTGTCTTCTGAATCATATCTGGAACTAACTGTAATATGCAAATGACTGTAAACAACTACATGTTATAGTATTATCTTTTGACTCGGTGTAGCTCAAATACTAGTCATCAAGGTACAGTCTCAAAAGAGTTATTACGTGATTATATGAATTGCACAATAACAATTGCAGACAACAATTAAGAATTTCCACAGCGATGCTGCATTCATTTTGTGTGACCCCAAGCTATTTGACCTGGGCACAACGCCCATTAAAAGAGGTCTGGTTTCTGCAGACAAGTTACTCAGAGGTCATGACCTGATTCCATATGAACAAAGGAGCAACCAGTCTAGTCTCAGATTGACAAAGCATCTGCATGGTTCAATCAGGGTTTATACTGTTTGCCATTCAGTCCATCAAATTGGTACTCTATAACACAAGCTTGAGTAAAAACCGTAACCAAGGGGAGATAACTAAGTAATCCAAGGATAAAAGTAGGTCAATGTCAAATATAGGTCAGGGATTATTGATGTACATCTCTAGGAGATGAAGTTGTCCAAGTATGGTTGATGTAGGCCCAGAAGTATTCCATATACAAGCTTGACTATAAACATTAAGCAAGTGATTGAAGGTTAAATGTAGGTGAAGGTAAAATAAAGGTCAGGGGTTATTGATGTACATCCCTATGAGAAAAAGTTATCAAAGTATGGTGTCTGTATGCACAATAGTATTCCATCTACAAGCTTGACTAAAAACCTTAATCAAGGTTGAGTAAAAACCTTAACCAAGGGGAATTAAGTAAGTAATTCAAGGTTAAATGTAGGTCAAGGTCAAATATAGGTCAGGGGTTGTTGATGTACATCACTAGGAGATGAAGTTGTCCAAGTATGGTTGGTGTAGGGCCAGGAGTATTCCATCTACAAGCTTGACTAAAAACGTTAACCAAGGGGAATTAAGTAAGTAATTCAAGAGGAAATGTAGGTCAAGGTCAAATATAGATCAGGGGTTGTTGATGTACATCACTAGGAGATGAAGTTGTCCAAGTATGGTGGGTGTAGGGCCAGTAGTATTCTATATAGAAGGTTGACTAAAAACCTTAACCAAAAGGAATTAAGTAAGTAATTGAAGAGGAAATGTAGGTCAAGGTCAAATATAGATCAGGGGTTATTGATGTACATACCTATGAGAAAAGGTTGTCGAAGTATGGTGTCTGGATGCACAATAGTATTCAATGTACAAGCTTGAAAAAAAACCTTAACCAAGGTGGACTAAAAAGCTTAACCAAGGGGAATTAAGTAAGTAATTCAAGAGGAAATGTAGGTGAAGGTCAAATATAGATGAGGGGTTATTGATGTGCATCACTAGGAGATGAAGTTGTCCAAGTATGGTGGGTGTAGGGCCAGTAGTATTGGATTATATACAAGCTTGACTAAAAACCTTAACCAAGGTTGACTAAAAAATAAAAACCTTAACCAAGGGGAATTAACCAAGTAATTCAAGAGGAAATGTAGGTCAAGGTCAAATATAGATCAGGGGTTATTGATGTACATCACTAGGAGATGAAGTTGTCCAAGTATGGTGGGTGTAGGGCCAGTAGTATTCCATATACAAACTTGACTAAAAACCTTAACCAAGGGGAATTAACCAAGTAATTCAATAGGAAATGTAGGTCAAGGTCAAATATAGATCAGGGGTTATTGATGTACATCAATAGGAGATGAAGTTGTCCAAGTATGGTGGGTGTAGGGCCAGTAGTATTCCATATACAAACTTGACTAAAAACCTTAACCAAGGCGTGACGGTGACGTGGTTGGCACATGGTTGGGTCGGTTCACCTTTTTAAGGCTCATGGTTGGGTCGGTTTGTGGTCGGTAAAAAACAAAAAGGCCAGTGATTGTGATAGAGTGAAACTTGTGTTAACCGGCATCGTCTCGGACCAAGAGTTTGTCGGTTAACGTAGGGAGTCGGTTCAGCAAGTTTCTTTATATTCTACATAGCAACTCAGTTTCATATTCACATACTGTTGAATGTTGATCACTGTGAATGGGTTGCGTAATGCGTAATGCGTACATATTAATACCGTATCTGGTATAATTAAATACAAGACAACGAAGCGGCGATATAGTTGAAACGAATATCAGTGGGGGTGGCACGAGTGTGGATTTGTGGCATGGCGGTAGAGGACCCTAGGAAGAACACGCATACATGAAATATGAAGCACATCGGAGCAAGAAAACAGAAAGCGTTAAGGTTTTGAATTTTTGCTGAAAGGGAGATATATCAAATCATATCGAATCGTCCATTCGCAGGTTGTTGTTGTTTGTTGTTGTCACTGCTGGTAAGATCCGGTTTCCGCCACTAACTTTTTTTTTTTTTTTTTTTGGATCGGAGGTAAAAAAATCTAAAAAAAAATCGGAAATTAAAATTTTTATTTTTTTCCACATTGTCAAAAAATCGGGTCGGCGGATCTGTAAACCAACTAATAAAAAAAAACTGGCCTAACGGAATCTTTATTTACTCAATAAACATGTACTGGCAGCACATCAGAATCGTCTCATGTTTTGTCAAACCATGTTTTTATTGTCAAAAATATTGATGTTTGTACACATTTGTTCCATTTCTTAATAAAAACATGTTTTGGCAGCACATGAGAATCGTCTCCTAAGACGATTTGTACATGTCCTATCAGGGACATTTTACAATTTCGCGAAACGAAAATGTAACATATTATCAACAAAACATGTTTCGCGTTTTCGCGTTTTCGCGTTTTCGCGTTTTCGCGTTTTCGCGTTCTTGCGCATACGCCGAGATCGCGAAAACGCGAAGGGTGATGGATCGCGAAAACGCGAAACGAAAATTTAACATATTCACAACAAAACATGTTTTGACAGTACTGTGCATATGATAATCGTCTCCTTTCGCGATCTTGCGCATAGGTCGAGATGGCGAAAACGCGATCGCGAGAGCTGAAACGAAAATGTAACATATTCTCAACAAAACATATACGCGAGAGCTGAAACGAAAATGTAACAAAACATGTTTTGAAAATACTGTGCATATGATAATCGTCTCCTTAGACGATTTTCAAGTTTTGTCAAAATATGTTTTTTTGCAGGAATTTTTTGTTGAACCGGTAGACGTTTTTCCTGTTTTTAATTTCTTGATAAAAATATATTTTGGCAGCGCACGAGAATCGTCTCCTAAAACGATTATTGTGTGTTGTCAAAATAAATGTTGATAGAAGAAATATCAATGCTTTAATATTCATTTTATTCCCTTATTAAAACAGGTTTGGTAGCTGATGAGAATCGTCTCTATTTCCGCGAAATATGTGTTTGTATGTTTTAAGTATTGGCTGGATTTGGATGTGATTCAACCAATCAGTGTCACGGTTTCAAACAGAAAACGTGTTTTAGCAGCACATGAGAATCGTCTCCGATTTGTATGTGTCCTGTTAGGGACATGTTAGAATCTCGCGTTTTCGGCATTGGTCGAGATAGCGAAAACGCGATGCGCGGTCACGAGAGCGCAAAACGAAAACGCGACTTATTCTTAACAAAACAGGTTTTGACTGCACTGTGCACATGATAATCGTCTCACTTTGTCTCCTAAGATGATTATCAAATTTTGTCAAAACCTGTTTTTGTATGAAATATAAATAGTTCTTTTCATATTTTTAATTTCATAATAAAACTATTTTGGCAGCACACGAGAATCGTCTACTAAAACGATTGTTATCATCTCAGACGATTAATTCTTATGTGTTGTCAAAATATATGTTGATAGAATAAATATTGATGCTTTTATATTTGTTTTATTCCTTAATAAAAACAGATTTGGTAGCAGATGAGAATCGTCTCTATTTCCGCGAAATGTGTGCTTTAGTGTGCTTTAGTGTGCTTTAGTGTTGGTTGGATTGAATGTGATTCAACAAATCAGTGTTACGATTTCAGACGTCCTGCGTGCGTGCGTCAGTGTGTTCGGCCGTCCGAAATCTGCGTTAAGTTTTTAAATACCTTATATCTCTGCAGTCCTAACTCACATTGACTTGAAACTTCATATGCTTATTAGTCATCATTCATATATTCATATTCATATATTCATTCTATGTCCCACTCATGCGGCCCCTGTGCCCCAAGGTCAAGGCCAAATGACTTAGAAGTTTGGGTTATGTCAGAACGCGGGAAATGCGACGTAGATTTGCAAAACAAAATCGTGTGGAGTGGGGATGCCCAGGACCCCCATACCACGCTCCGCTACGTCGACAAGGACCAATGTTATTGCCTCTGGTGTTTTAGAGGCTCTGGCTATGCCACTGCACAGAGATTCATCGCATATTGCCGAGTCATTTTGTCGATGTATAAAGTAGTAAGTGATAGAATTCGCACTGTTTTATATATTTCTCAATAAAAACATAGATCAACTGCACTTTAGAAGCATTTCCATTAGAAATGATTCTAAAGGGCTGTAAATGTTGTTGATAAGAAAAATGCAAACTAATCAGCAGACGACAAAGTTTAATTCAGCATTGTGAGGGTTAAATGACGATCGGAAAATGACCACTGTTCAGGTATTATTCCGTGCCGGATCGGCACGAACGTGCTATAAACATTCGTGACAATCCGTGGTGGACGTATTGGATTGTCCGTCGCGGACCAACAATCCTGTCCGCGACGAATGTCAGAAATTTTGTCACGACGCGCGTGAAAATAGCAATTCCGTCATCAGTACCGACCAGCACGACGCGCGGATTTTGTTTTTTTCCGCCTGAGCTGTACTGTATGTTCAGTCAGTCTTTCAGACCTGGCAAAACAATTGACTATCAATTTCTTACTTGACCTACTTACCGCAAATAAGTCTTTTAATGTTCAATAGTTCAAGTACAGTGGAACCTCCATATAGTGGACACCCTGGGAGCTCCCCTGGAGTATGTGAGCTAAATTTTAGTGAACTAAATTTAGTAGATATTTCACTAAATTTTGTACGACTAAAATGTGTGTAAGTGCAATATTATGATAGTCTATAAATTTCACATTAACAATGTGTTTTTGTAAAGTGTTATTGGATTTATATGTATTGAGTATAGGCTGCATATATGCAGCATATGCTCAATAAATGTAAATCCATCGATTAAATTTCTAGACGATCCTAAATTTGCACTTGCGAACATTTTAGTCGTACAAAGTTGGTGAAACGAGCCCCAGGTGCATGTTTCCAGAGTGTCTAGTTCCGAGAGGTTTCACTGTATATCGATTGATTGCGAACAAGTGTACCTGTATACAGATAATTACCCATCAATAATTAAGGTGCTGGGTTTGTAATGGCTAACGACATTCCATTGTCCGATTAGTGCTGTAGCTGCCAACCAACCATTGTTTGTACAAACTAACAATGTGGACACTGACAGATTCACTAATTGCATCACTGCGAAACAAAGCACACCAGATGGTGTTTGCAAACAGTGCAAACACTGCTCAGAAAACATATGCAGTATATATATGCTATAGCTGTAATATATATACAGCTGAGGTAGTCAGCTGGTTGAGAGTAGTTGTGCAAAATCGCCTCCTTTTGAGGTTTTTTTTTGGAGCTTTACTACAGGGACTCCGGAGCTACCGGGGAAACTGGAGGTTTCCTCCACCAGGAGTAATTGCTTTTTATGTCGAAATTGACAATCTGCATTACTCCAATATAGACAAAAATAAAACGATTTAATGTGTATTAGTCTATTTCGGCCAAAATCTGACGGTGTGGTAGGTGACTCAAAACTAAACTAAAATTAAAATAAATGCTAGTAAATAACAAAGACAAATATATATATAAAACCCAATTAACAACCCAAAATCAGCAACCACGGTTATCATGATAGGTTAATATAGCATTCTGATACAGCACACTAACATAGGGTGAGGATGACACGTCAAATACCATACCGTCAGAAATCACTTTCTTCTTCTCTTCTCTTCTCTTCTCGATGGTGATTAGGTAGGATTGGGACTAAATGTGACAATAAGTTAATTACGTAGAGCACACTTGCTAGACATTAGTGACTCAGATAGTATACTCGCCACTTAATTTCATTTGACCAGTCCGTGTGCCACTCAAAACGCACAAATCACGTAAACTAGTATGGGTTCCCCTCAATCATCTATAATCGATACCCAGCCATACTATATCACACACATATAAGCTGATGGGTGCTATAGGAGGCCTCAAATTATAGGTTACCATACCTGCATAGATTCTCCTATATTTGACGCACATTTTTGGAGCCTGAATTATAAATGCAACATTTATCAAAATTCGGAAATATAAACCAGACCGACGACCATCGGCCTGCTTCTTTACTGGGCTATATATCCCGGGTATGGAAGGTGTTCGAGCCAATTCCCACCCTTAAATATGAGCCGAATGAAAAAATATATATATGATATAAGCTGTTATTACATTTAAGCCTATATATTCTTGTTGGTGTATATTATTTGTAGCTGTTCTTTAAAGGTATGACTGTTATTTCTTTCTGTCAAATAATGACTTTGGGGACCATTCAGTTAAGAGTGTTTTTTTCCTCACAGATCATCACATGTGGTGTAGTGAAATTGTATGTCCATAGGGTAGCATTGGCAAATCAGAGCAGTACACCCTGCTAAAATGGAAATGGACCATATTGACATTGGCAGGGATCTAAAGGGGATGAAAACATTATTTTTGCGACTTCATTATCATTCATTATTTCACAATATAGTAATTCCACTATATCAATTTGAAAATCAATGCGTATTTTCACATTGCTCCGAGTATTATGTATTCACACTGTTGATAATCAATGCGTATTCAGCTAAAACAAGTGCGTAAAATACGCCAATACGCACCTTATCTGGAGCGCTGATACTAAATCAGTTTGTAGAACATGTTGTTATGGATTGCATTACAGACTGTAATTTACAGTAGAACCTTGATCAACTGGACACCCAGGGGTTCGGGCGTGTTTAATGTAGTTTTGGTCCACCTTAATTTATCTCAAATAATAATGTCTGTTCATGATTACAAAGCACACACACACATATCTTGGAGTTGTAATATACCTGAATTACAGTGAAACCTGTTGATCTCCCAGGGTGTCCGGTTTACAGCGATTCAACTGTACATCTATTGGCCTTAATGCTGGTTGCTAAATCAACGTTGTTTGTTTCGTTATTCAAAACTTTGTTAATTATCGCGCTGTTGATTTCTTGCAGGTCTTACTGCATGTCAGAGTGGGATAGATTTCACTCCATTCATTTGTGTATACTTGTATTTTCACGCATGATTGATAGTATACGATCTGCGATTCTCATCACGCAACTGGTGATGGATATTCCTGACACTCAGTCACATAACCTCGGTAGTCGTCGTGTTTACCTACGCGCAAATATGTTAAACAAATAGTAAAAGAAGCGTTAAGCGAATTTGCAGAAGGCTTTTTGTGCAAGACTGGAAACTAATTTAATATAACGTCCATTACGATGGTGTTACAGTGTTACGCGTGTCTGGTCTATGTTTAGTCACAGATCGAGATTGTCTGTCGCTCGATGAGCCGTGAATTGTTTTTGCGTTACTTTTGCTGTATTTATTTTTGTTATTTCTCCGCAAAGCCATTGAAGTTTGGTGTTTCTTTGGGATTGTTTCAATGTAACGATTTAATCAAATCTTGTAATCTAAATAACGCTTAGACCGCTACACACAACAATTGTCGTCTGCTGTTGCTTTTATATCTTGCCTTATTTCTCAATAAAAACATGTTTTGACAGCACTTCAGAATCATTTCCAATATTGGAAATGATTCTGAAGTGCTGTCAAAGCATGTTGTAAATTATTCTAAAGTGCTGTCAAAGCATATTTTTGATGATAAAAATGGAAAATAGAAAATAAAGATGTAGTAAAGATGTACCACTGCAAATGAGCACATGACATGAGTGTGTGCTTTGCAAATGGTAATTCACGTCATCGCCATAGATAAATGGCACTGAAGTAAATATCCACAAATATTGCAGATTTTGATGAGGTCTATATATATATATATACACTGTTTGCAAACATTATCACGGATGGATTGTCGCCTTTAGTGACACGTGACTTACAATCCGGAGGTTGTGGGTTCAAACCTCGCCATAGGCATCCAAAATACTTTCATAGTATTTCCATCCCACTGTTCTGTCGGATGAGACTTTAAACTGTGGCCCGTGTATATATGACCTTAGCTGTTACTGGGACGTTAAACCCTTTCACTTTCTGTATGTGTACTCTTGGACATCTTACCATGGCCAATTGAAAACCGTTGTAACCGACCTGCTGTGATCTCTGTTAGTTAATGGACTGTAACTCTGGTTTTGCCTTTCCAGATGCTACCATTAGTTGTGTCCCTTGGTGATTACTTGCTTGGTATTGTGTATGCTTGTATGTCAATGTTGGTGCTTCTTGTATGTGTCGCAGTGTGACTCGCTATGAGAAAAAGGGCCTTATTTTGAGATTGCTATCAGTGTAGCCCCAGATCAGCCTGCACAAATGCGCAGTCTGATCAGGGCCTGCCCTGTTCGCTATGGGCAAGGCGAGCATATTCTATATTCTTTAAAGGCACTGAGTCGCAGTTATGCGATGCAGTGATGACTTAGTTCAGTTAAAAATATTTGAATTGCTGATTTGTATTGCATTTCTTATTCTGTTTGTACTTGTTTGTATTAAACAATTAAAACCCGCCTTTTAAACTCATGAGGGTTCAGAAACATGCAAATCAACAATTAAAATTTTTTGTTTACTTATCTGTTTCATCAATGTCTGCACATATCCGAGACCCAGTGCCTTTAATTAATGTGTTAACCCTTTCAATGCTGAAATAAATGTTGTTGTCTGCTGTTTATTTTCCAATTTCTTCATCAAAAACATAGTTTGACAGAAGTCGGACCATGTTTTTATTGAGAAAGAAGATTAAAATATAAAACAACTGCGGACGACAATTTTCGTTTCCCGCATTCTAAGGGTTAAGGTGGGAACCGAAAAATGTCGTCTGATGTTGTAACTTATTTTGTATTTTCTCTAAATAAAAACATGGTTTGTCAGCATTTTAGAATAATTTCCATTGGAAATGATTCTAAAGCGCTGTCAAACCATGTTTTTGATGAGAAAAATGGAAAATAAAAAATAAACAGCAGCCGATAAAGTTTAATGTAAGGGTTAAGGTATCATTCTTTGATTCAAAGATAATTGCTTGGTAAATGTGATAGTAAAAAAACCCGTGTTTATCTCTGTTCCAGGTGTTTGTGGACAGTGAACTATTCCTGACATTTGGTCACCATTGGATTATTGCCCCCTGATATGTGGCAAATATGATGTAAGTACATGTAGCGACGTCTTTTTCATGCGAACATGCCCACTTTATAGGTTAACCCTTTCACCCTTAAATAACTGGAATCGATTTTGATATATTACTTAGGGCCCTGCCGAGATTCGGTGGTGCCCTATAGGTTTCGCCCTGTCTGTCCGTCTGTCTGTCTGTCCGTTTGTTTTTTGGAAGTTTTTGTAAGAGTTTCTCAAATCATCGACAGGGCCCTAAGTGCGTTGACAGACAACATTTACTAGTGTTACGACCAATCAAAGCATCACAAAATGATTTCAGACCAGTCTTTTTATGAAAAGGGGTGTTTTTTTCTTTCAAAAATATGAAAATTACTTGCAAAACAGTGCAGATTGTGATGAGACGGCTCATCATGAGCCAGCTCATCTGGATCTACACTGTTTGCAAACACCTCTATAGAGGTATGTAGTGTTGAAAGGGTTAAGCCAGTACATGCTGAGGCAACACAATTTTTCACACAAAAAAAGTAAATAGAATTCTCTTCATTATGCACAGAATTATATGTTGTTACCACTCAGTGGAATCGTCTCGTCGAGATGGTTCAAATGAGTGGTAACAACATATACTTTTGAGAAGAAGAAAATTTGTTCACCATATGTATTGGTGTATTCAGTATGGAATGAGTATCATATGTAAACATTGCAAAAACAATGTCTTTTCAATAATATTATATTACGTCCGGTTTAAAGTTTCTGGTTAAAATTGTTGGTTAAAGTTCTTTGTTAAAGTTTTTATTTGGTTAAAGTTTTTCGGTGTACTATCACAAGGTGCATCATCACGTGGTTATACAACAACAACAGTGGCTGAAAGTGTTGAAATCTTGCCCACTCCAAACTAAGTATTATTTGATATTTTGATGAAATATGGCGCAGCAAACGTGTCTTCATGAGCTGCATTTGGTCGTCCAGGGAGTTCGGCACAGACTTATGTCGTTTTTGCGAAGAATCTATTTCCGTGTCTACCGACACGGAAATCGATTCTTCGCAAAGACGACAGAAGTTTGGGTCAAAGTACAGAGACAACCAAATGCAGCTTAACAAGACGTGTTTGATGCGCCATATTTCATCAAAATCCTTTACGTAATACGGACAATATGAAAGAATACGTACCTTGAATCGGATGGATTCTGGAAGTTGCAGTACTTGTTGTTGTTGTTAGTACGACATGATCATACACCTTGCATCAAAGCCTCGGCGGGCGCGACATGCAGGCCGCGGCCATCTTGTTTCGTAATAATACAAATATTTTATCAAAGTTCACAAACTAAAAAGAAGGTTTATTCTTAAATGTTGATGTATTAAATAAACATGGTATTATGTGTATCGAGAAATTCATGTTTGCAGGGAATTTTGAGACATTTTAATAAATTGACGGGAAAAGCTTGCAAGGAATATTGGTAAAGTTGTCATTTATAAGCGTAATAATAGATGACTTAAGCCGGCAATGAACGTTGTGATTTACCAAATACATTGTACTACTAAACAGTTAGTAGCAAGGTATGTAAAATCGCGAAAGAAAATTGTCGCGAAAATGTTCAAATATGAAAATCGGGAAATTTAATAGCCATGAAAGATAGTTGGTTTACGTGTGTCCTATTATAAAGTTGCAAAATAAAAGTTTGTAAGGATTTTTTTTAAATCATTATCTTCTAAATAATGTGATTGTAAGTTGCAATATTTAGCTTGGTAATGTAATGTGCAGAGGCCTATAATTTCACTGAACTAAGAAGACTAAAATTTCCTGTAACATTACCACTGACAACGAATGTTGGCAAATCTTTCGTAGACTTGTTCTCTTTTCACAACTGACATGGACCATTTCATGTTATGTTGGAGACTATACAGTAAAGGTGGTCATTTTGTAAAAAAGAAAAAATGTTCACAAATAGTGCAAATCTTGATGAGCCGGCTCGTTACGAGCTGGCTCATCATGATTTACATTATTTCTAAATATCATGATCTTCACTGTTTCTAAATATGATATACACTGTTTCTAAATATCATGTTCTACACTGTTTCTAAATATTAGGAAAGAGGTATGTAGGTAGGTGACAGTGGTAGCATTAGTGAACCGTGTTTATTTATATGAGAAACATATTCATAAAAATGTTCATACACACTTTATCATAAAAAAGTTTATTGAAATGGGCCCTATGAACTTGTCAGAAAAAATAGACCATGGAGCTAGGGATGGGCCGTGGTCTAGGGGATGGTGGCATTGGACTTCAATACCGGAGGTTGAACTGGTCAGGATGTGCACTGCTCGCCATTCCATCACTGAAGCAGCCGTCATGCAATATTCAAGCAATACATAGAGTGTCATCAGGCTGTAGGAGTGGCTAGTTGATCTGGAGCTTGTCAATGGGACAACAAACCTGTAAGCCTCATTTCTCCAGTCACAGCGACATATGTATGACCTTAGCTGTTGCTTGGACATTACACGTTTGGATTATCATTTACCAATTACTTTGCCTGGAAAGTCTGTGTATTGTGGGGTGGGGATTTAACCCTCACTTCACGGGAGATGGAAATTGTTGTCTGCTGCTTTTCATTTTTGCCTTAATTCTTAACGAAAAACCTGTTTTGACAGCACATGAGAATCGTCTCCAGTGGAGACGATTCACATGCGCTGTCAAAACAGGTTTTTGTTGATAAATAATAAAAATAAAACATTTCCAGCAGACGACAAAATTTAATTCAGCATAGTAAGGGTTAATATTAACAGAATACTGCTCCTGATTCCATGAGACCAGGGCTTTCAATTGAAATGTTAACTCTTTGCATGCTGGGAAAATTGTGAGCTATAAATAGTTCAAAATATCAGATGACAATTCATTATATTGTCTTTTATTTCTCTCTGTAACGATCAAGAATATGTCTTGGAATTTCATTGAGGACTCAATTCTAATGAAATTACTAGACGTATTTAAAGAGGGAAATATGAAAATACTCCTATTAATTTATAATATTGGCTGCTATTTTCAACCCCAGCATGCAACGAGTTAATACCACCCAGCTGATGAATAATATCAGTTACGTTGGTTTCTGATATTCGAGTGAATCACATTTTTTTGTCCCATTGACAAGATATTTAAATTTCACCACATATCCCTGTTCCATTGTCAGCCACTATGTATATGTTATGTCATTCATAGGAATTTAATCGGCAACATTTACATTATCGTATAAATGAGCGGAGAATTTCCTTGTGCTCCGATTTCACTGTGATGTATTGTTGGGTATAACTCATTGTCAACCATCTTTTGTCGTCGTCATCTTTACAAATGGGTCAGCGGGGGACCGAGGCATCTATCTCGGAGCATTCGCGATCCATGCTGAATCATTCTGTGTTTACGTGTATTTAAGAAATAAGTGGGTGGGAGCATGCGATGGGTAATTTAACAATCAGGATTCATCCTTAACGGTATCCCGACCGGAGACCTGGTTTGGCCCTCATGTATGTCGTTGGCATTCTTGTATGTGAGAGTTGAATTGGGTTATACCCTTTATGTGAGTATTATGATTATTTGTAATCATATTTTAGGGGAAGGGCCAAGTGACTTTGGTGTTGGTATGGACCTGCAATATATTTATTTTCTATGTAAATATTCTGTTCTGATTTTGGTTAATCCGAGGATAATGTCTGTTGATGATTGCAAAACACACAAAAATGTATTGGGATTGTGCATATGTTAAAATACAGTGGAGTGGGTGGCAGGTGGGAGCACGCGATGGGTAATTTAACGATCGGGGTTCATCCTTGCCGGAATCCCGACTGGAGACCTGGTTTGGCCCTCACATAATTCTTTGGCATTTTCTATATGACAGTTGAATCTGGTTATACCCCTTATGTGAGTATTACGATATTCGTAATACTATTTTAGGAGAAGGGGCCAAGTGACTTTGGTGTGGTATGGACCTGGCACCTGGTCAGGTTATTCTAATTTCAGGGCTGAATATATTTGTTCTCGATGTAAATATTCGATGTTAAAATGGGATCGAACCCGTTTGCCCGGCCTTACATGACCTTAGCTGTTGATAGGCCGTTAAACACTAATAAACAAACAAACAAACAAAATACAGTGGAACATAACATGTTCACGTTTCACCTTTATTCGTTGGTGGCCTTGGTGTATTGGGTCATTTGTTGTCATGGCAAAGAATTATTTCTGTAATAATTATTGTAAGTACAGTCTATATAAACCGGACATAAAAAAAACGACTGTGATCTTATTCTTGATGATTTTTTTGTCATTTATCTCAGGTGATCGCATAGCTCACGATGACTATGGCTCAGCATGATCAAATGCCTGATTTACAGTGAAACCTCTCTAAGCCGGACACCCTGGCGACCTCCCAGGGTGTCCGGTTTAGAGAGGTTCCACTGTACCGGTAAGCTGTATTGGCGAGTACAGTTAAAAGGTTGTCATTCATTGGGCTGAAATTCAAGTTGAAATCAAGGTTCAAGTTCTGATTAAATGCAATGTTTTTGCTCCTGTTGTATTGTTGTTGTCATGTGATATGATACGTATTTGGGCGTACTCCCGTAATACATCAAGTGTCTGCATAAAGGGATACACAATATAATGTTCAATGTGCAGTAGAATGAATGAGATAATCTGTTTATGACGGTATATAGTACCAATGCCTGCGTTAATCTTGCGTAGATGTCAACGTTTCTGAACATCTATTGGCAATATCAACTCGCTATCAAGCAGTTTGATTGACTGTGCCTGAGCTGTAGTACAGCTCAGGCTCAGTCAATCAAGATGCTTCCTTTCAAGCACAATATTCAAGTATGGCGGGTATTGAACCCCCAACCTCTGGTACTGATGTCCAATATGTACTTGTAGACCACAATACGTCCCCTGTGACTGGGGAATGCCCAGACCCATTCCCGCCTTTAAGTGACCTTCGCTGTTGATAGAACGTTAAACACCAATCAATCAATCAATCGATCACTTTCACTTTTCTCCAGTCACATATCATGTTACACTGGTAGCGAATGCCATAATCCACCACCAGATTTAAGCAAGGGGGGGCATATTGCGTTGCTCTTGAGGTTCCGTCCGTCCGTCCGTGTACATATGTCCGTCCGTCCGTCCGTCCGTCCGTGTACATTTACGTCCAAAAGTTTGTAAGTTTCTCCAAAATGTAATCTCTTCAATATTACTTGATTACGCGAAGGATTGCTTCAATACAGTTGAATCACCTGAACATTTGTCACCCACTCGCGCCATCATTAACACGACCTTGACCTTTGTCACCTTCAAAATGTCGTTGACACACGAGGCCATTTTGTTACGTCAAAAAGTTTGTAACAGTTTCTCCAACATGTAATATCTTCCAGATTACGCGAAGGATTGCCTCAATACTTGGACACTTGAATCACCTGAACATTTGTCACACACTCGTGCCACCATTAACATGACCTTGACCTTTGTCACCTTCGAAATGTCGCTGAAACACTTAGCCATTTTGTTACGTTGAACAGTTTGTTAGAGTTTTTCCAACATGTATGAAATTTTCAATATTACACAAAGGATTGCTTCAATACTTGGACACTTGAATCACCTGAACATTTGCCACACACTTGCACCACCATTAAAGGTACATGCCCACTCAGTAGACACAAACTGTTCTTTATAGGAATTAAATAAGTATAATTTTCTCGCTATTCCACCAGTTCTAAAAATGACAAGTGCCTGCTATTCAGATTTAAACATTTAGTAATATTTAATTTTACTGATAGTGACTCGCGATGGTATCAGGCTATTTTCATGTGCAAATGAGACAAATAATTTTTAATTATTTATACTACCGGTAATTAAATGCTACACGTGAACAAATAATATTTTCGACAGATTATAAAGTATGATCATTGCACATCAAAATATAAATACAGAGAATAAATAGTAATGTCCGTTAACATTTTAAGGAAACACGATTATCTCCCCTGATATCAGTGTGGAAATTTACGTCTGGTGTAAAATGTTTAATACTGCCAATCAATACATGGGATAATGGTGTATAGCGGGCCCTCATATTTTTTAGAACAGGTGGAATAGTGACACAATTATAAACTTTATACTTAATTCCTAGAAAGAAATGTTATGCCTACTGAGTGGGCATGTACCTTTAAACATGTTTAACCCTTACAATGCTGAATTAATTTGTGTCGTCTGCTGAATATTTTCTCTTTTCCATTTTTCTCATCAAAAACTTGGTTTGCCAAACCATGTTTTTACTGAGAGAAAAGACAAAATATGAATGAACAGCAGACGACTATTTTCGTTTCCCCGCATTGCATTCTAAGGGTTAAAGATGCAGTGGTGAAAGCATATACATGGGTAAATGAAAAGGCAGTAAGTGAACTGCGAAAAAAATCACAGTGTTTCTATTGCATTGTTGACAGTTTGTTTACTAAAGGGTTTCCAACTTGTCTTCAATGAAAGTCTAATCCCAGGATATATTGTGTTTATTTAGATTACGATTTGGTTTGGGGACCGTCAACAACGGATGCAAACCAGCCGTCATAAATAGCCCAAAACAAATGTGTTCAATGGCTTTAAGTCCTATTGGGATACACTTTAAAGGTACATGCCCACGCAGCAGCTAGGCACAGAATGTTCTTTATAGGAATTAAATAAGTGTATAATTGTGTCACTATTCCACAAGTTCTAAAAATTACGAGTGCCCGCTGTACAAATATAATCATTTAGTAATATGTATTTTACTGATAGTGACGCACGGTGGTATCAGGCTATTTTCATATGCAAATGAGGCATGATATTTATTAATTATTTATGCTAATTAAATGCATCACCTGAAAAAATATTAATTTCGACATTATAAAGTATGATAATTGCACAACAAAAAATAAATACAAAAAATATATAGTAATGTCCGTTAACATTTTAAGGAAACTCGGTTATCTCCCCTGATACCAGTGTGAAAATTTACGTCGGATATAAAATGTATAATAATCCCAATCAATACGTGAGGTAATGGTGAATGACTGTTTATTTTGCCAGAAAATGTCTCCGATGATGTCTCCGATATAAAGAACATTTTGTGCCAGCTGAGTGGGCATGTACCTTTAACCATTAGAATGTTGGGAAGCATAAATTATCATCTGCTGTTATTTTTTTTGTTTTCCTTTCTCAATAAAAACGTGGTCCTACTATATTTTGATGAGCGAAATGCCAAATAAAAAATAAACAGCAGATGACAAAATGTAATTTTATGGTGTCTAAACCCTTACAATGAGTAATTAATTTTTGTCGGCTGTTTATTTTCCATTTTTCTTATCAAAAACATATTTTGACAACGCTTGAGAATCATTTCCGAAATGATTCTGAAGTGCTGTCAAACCATGCTTTTATTGAGAAAGAAGATAAAATATGAAACAACAGCAGACGACTATTTATGTTTACGCATTTTAAGGGTTAAGTCCTATTGTTATACGCTTTAATTCTGTCTTTGTGTTGGATGGTCACTTACATTTTAGCCCCAGGTGTCTGCTTACTCCGTTATCTGTTGTGTCTGCTGTCCAGTCGCAGTAACCTCCCCTGGCTTTGTGAGTCGCGACCAAGTTGTAGTCCGTATGTAACGGGATCCCTGATTGGCCGATTCATTGTGTACTGCTCTGGGCAATGTGTGCTGTTCTCAATACTGTGTGACAGTCACACACTGTGCGTTTAACTCAATGGAGATTTACCTACTACAATAAATACTGGAATTCCGTGCGAAATAAGTGCTAAATATGTGATTTCCCAAGTGTTTTAGAGGATATGTGTTTAGACATATAAGGAGATATTGTAGTAAGTCACCTGAGTGGTGCTGAAATATTTACCTGGTGGTGGTGTAATGGTGGTGGTGGTCAGTTATAGCGGGACCGTTAATTTCACATGCTTTATTTACGTACATATGACTATAAGTTGATGTGCTAGCTATTAAAATATTTGATGTGAATAGGGCACACCTGGGCTCGTCTATGATAAATTACAGCGGTTTTACTGCTGAAATTTATGTATTTAATCATATACTTAAATGTTATTTATGGTATGTTGTGTCAAATGAAGTAACTGTATATGATTCATACAGTATGTACCTGTAGTATGATGTGTATAGATTAATTGTGTTATTTTCAATGTGTATAACCATTACACTGCCAAATTAAATTTTGTCGTCTGCTGTTTATTTTTGATTTTCCATGTTTCTCATCAAAAACTTGGTTTGACAGCACTTTAGAATCATTTCCAATGGAAATGATTCTCAAGTGCTGTCAAGCCATGTTTTTATTGAGAAAGAAGGCAAAATATAAACAACAGCAGACAACAATGTTCGTTCCCAGCAGTTTGAGGGTTAATAAGACCTACTGTCTGTTCCACGTTTTGTTGCCGACAAATTTTTGGCTATTAAAGACATTAAATCTCAGAAACATCTAAAGGTAAGTATTTTTTCATCAATAATAAAAGTCACCCTCCCCCCAAAAAAATTTACGAAATTCCATTAAATTGAGACTTTATTGCGAAAAAAACAATTTGATTTTCCTATGAGAATTTAATATGGGTGCGAAAAATAGATTTTTTGAAAAATAATTTTTCAATTGTGGACCGATTTTCAAAATCTAACATCTGTTTTCTTTTCCAAACTATCTAGCCAGGTTTCAGTCAATTTCCACATTTTTTCATTTTTCGACCCTCCTTGTCTCTCTTTACCTCCTTTTGCCCCATGTTAAATTCCAATAGTTTGTTTGTTTCGCAATAAAATCAATAGTGGATGGAATTTTATCAAATAATTTTTTTTGGGGAGGGTGACTTTTTTGTTATTGATGATATTTCTGAAATTTAATGTGTTTAATAGCCAAACAAAATTTGTCGCCAACAAAATGTGGAACAGACAGTAGTGTGTGTTTATAAGACTACTGTACATCTTTATTTCTAATATGTGCATGCAAGATTTTGTACGAGTGTATTTTACAAAGACAAAAGCCAATGTTCAGTGGCGAACATGTCGTCTGACATGCAGAAATGTGTCCGTTCAGTCCTTGAACTTTAAATGAGTCATCACCACACAATCTAGGTTTTGTAAACTTTGAAATTGAACACATTGAATTTGAATCTGAATTGGGAAATTATGATAAAATAGTCTGAACCCTTACACCGCTATCTTAATTTTTTGTCGTCTGCTGTTTATTTTCTATATTCCAGTTTTATCTTCAAAAACATGCTTTGACAGCACTTTAGAATAATTTACAACATGCTTTGACAGCACTTCAGAATCATGGAAATGATTCTGAAGTGCTGTCAAACCATGTTTTAATTGAGAAATAAGTCAAGATATAAAAGCAAGAGCAGACGACAATTGTTGTGAGTAGTGGTCTAAGGGTAAATTATTTTTCTTGTAAGTGTGGCTATTAAATTATTTCTGTTTTTGTCATTGGTAGAACATAATTTTTGAAATATTTTAACTAATTAATTTATTGTTGATAATTTTCTTCATGTGTACGTTTTTCATTATTTCATATAACCGACTACAACTACAAATACGTTGATTCTCAAAATGATTGTCCACATTTCTCCATGAAAGAATATGTCATCACCATCAATTTGAACCATTTGATAATCTAATATGTGTAAATAATATATGTTTTAAAATATGGAACAGGGCTACTATGCAGTAGAGAAGGGGCTGCCATTACCCTTAGACCGTTACACACAACAATTGTCGTCTGCTGTTGCTTTTATATTTTGCCTTATTTCTCAATAAAAACATGGTTTGACAGCACTTCAGAATTATTTCCAATCCGATGGAAATAATTCTGAAGTGCTGTCAAATCTTGTCAATTATTCTAAAGTGCTGTCAAAGCATGTTTTTGATGATAAAAATAGAAAATAAACAGCAGACGACAACAAAATTAAGATAGCGGTGTATTAAGGGTTAAAATAAATACAGTAAACCAAATTGTTGTTTAACCTCCATGACTTATTTTTCTCCTTTCTGCACTACAGTGTATAGTATGACCACTCACTTGAACCATCTTATCAAGCCCTATTCCATATTTTAAAACACATCAAATAATAATGTGCAAATCATTTCACAAAAGTGCATTTAGTAGAATAAATAAATAAATGCATCACTTACCTACCTACCGGTATCTTGGCTTAGAAAATCTCAGCTATATATGCAGAAAATATAAAAGACAGATGAAATAGTAAAACACATCCGTAGAGCTGAGATTTTCTAAGCTACCGGTA